>CM022302.1:151100923-151116659 GCA_011799875.1 Thinopyrum elongatum | reverse complement strand
AAATAACCATGGCCAAAGAAAGCTTATCCCTACAACAATCATATAGTCTGGCTATGCTCCATCTTCATCACAACAAAATATTCAAATCATGCACAACCCCGATGACAAGCCAAGCAATTGTTTCATACTTTGATGTTCAAAAATTTTCAACTTTCACGCAATACATGAGCGTGAGCCATGGACATAAGCACTATAAGTGGAATGAATAGGGGTTGTGGAGAAGACAAAAAAAAGGGAGATAGTCTCACATCAACTAGGCGTTATCAACGGCTATGGAGATGCCCATCAATAGATATCGATGTGTGAATGAGTAGGGATGCCATGCAACGGATGCACTAGAGCTATAGTTTATGAAAGGCTCAAAAAGAAACTAAGTGGGTGTGCATCCAAACTCGCTTGCTCACGAAGACCTAGGGCAATTTGAGGAAAACCATCAGGAATATACAGCCAATAGTTTTATAATGAAAATTCCCACTAGTATATGAAGTGACAACATAGGAGACTCTCTATCATGAAGATCATGGTGCTACTTTGAAGCACAAGTGTGGTAAAAGGATAGTAACATTGTCCCTCCTCTCTTTTCTCTCATTTTTTTATTTTTATTTTTGGGCCTTCTCATTTTTTTTGGCCTCTTTTTATTTATTTATTTTTCATCCGGAGTCTCATCCCAACTTGTGGGGGAATCATAGTCTCCATCATCCTTTCCTCACATGGGACAATGCTATCATAATGAAGATCATCACACTTTTATTACTTACACTCAAGAATTACAACTCGATACTTAGAACAAATAATGACTAACTATATGAATGCCGTCCGCGGTGGTACCGGTGAGGAATGAATCAAGAGTGACATTTATGAAAGAATTATGAATGGTGGCTTTGCAACAAATACGATGTCAACTACATGATCATGCAAAGCAAATGACATGATGGAACGTGTCATAATAAACGGAACGGTGGAAAGTTGCTTGACAATATATCTCGGAATGGCTATGGAAATGGACTAAGAGGTAGGTATGGTGGCTGGTTTTGAGGAAAGTATATGGTGGGTGTAAGGTACCGGCGAAAGTCGCGCGCACTAGAGAGGCTAGCAATGGTGAAGGGTGAGAGTGCGTATAATCCATGGACTCAACATTAGTCATAAAGAACTCACATACTTATTGCAAACGTCTATAGTATCGAAACAGAAGTACTATGCGCATGCTCTAGGGGGATAGATTGGTAGGAAAAGACATCGCTCTGTCCCCGACGCCACTCATAAGGAAGACAATCAATAAATAAATCATGCTCGACTTCATCACAAACGGTTCACCATACGTGCATGCTACGGGATCACAAACTTTAACACAAGTATTTCTCAAATTCACAATTATTCACTAGCATGACTCTAATATTACCATCTCTATATCTCAAAACAATCATAAGAAATCAAACTTCTCATAGTATTCAATGCACTTTATATGAAAGTTTTATTATATCCCTCTTGGATGCCTATCATATTAGGACTAAATTTAACCAAAGCAAATTAACATGCTGCTTAGAGACTTCAAAATAATATAAGTGAAGCCTGAGAGTTCAACAATTTCTATAAATAAAACACCGCCATGCTCTAAAAAAGATATAAGTGAAGCACTAGAGCAAAATGCCTAGCTCAAAAGATATAAGTGAAGCACAAAGAGTATTCTAATAAATCACGATTCATGTGTGTCCCTCTCAAAAGGTGTGTACAGCAAGGATGTTGTGGCAAACTAAAAAGAAAAGACTCAAATATACAAGACGCTCCAAGCAAAACACATATCATGTGGTGAATAAAAATATAGCCTCAAGTAAAGTTACCGATAGACGAAGACGAAGGAGGGGATGCTTCCGGGGCAACCCAGCTAGGCTCTTGCCACTCCTTATTCCATAGTCCACAAATCCTTACCCAAAGAATTGAAAACTTCACAACACAAAACTCAACAGAAAATCTCATAAGCTCCGTTAGTATAAGAAAATAAATCACCACTTTTGGTACTGTTGTGAACTCATTATTTATTTATATTGGTGTAATATCTACTGTATTCCAACTTTTCCATGGTTCATACCCCCCGATACTACCCATAGATTCATCAAAATAAGCAAACAACACAAAGAAAACAGAATCTGTCAAAAACAGAATAGTCTGCGAAGATCTGAATTGTTCTAATACTTCTGTAACTCCAAAAATTCTGAAAAATTAGGACAACATAGGAAATTTGTATATCGATCTTGTGTAAAAAAATTGAGGATTGTTCCACGCTCCAGTAAATCTAAACAATTCTGTGACTGGACGCAAAAGTTTCTGTTTTTCAGCAAGATCCAAACAACTATCACCGTAAGCCATCCCAAAGGTCTTACTTGGCACAAACACTAATTAAAACACAAAAACACATCTAACCATAGGCTAGATGAATTATTTATTGCAAAACAGAACCCAAAAAAGCAAAAACAAAAATAAAATTGGGTTGCCTCCCAACAAGCGCTATTGTTTAACGCCCTTAGCTAGGCATAAAAACATGAATAGATCTAGGTATTATCATCTTTGGTATGCAATCCTTCAATTGCACACTTATAATCCTTAGGAGGTTCTTTGGTTTTGTCAATGATCAACTCCTAGGCAAGAAATCAAGAAATTCACTTGTAGCAATTGGTTCCTTAATAATATCAAAAAAATTGGGGTGAACACTTATTGTTTTGAGATCTTCATTTTCCTTACTAGAAGATTCACCCTTATTCTTAGGAACGTAAGTAAACTTGGCAATCTTAGTAGGAGGAAGATTTTGAGTAGTTTTAACGGAGGAAAAAGCGGAACTCAAGTTGGTAATAATGTCTTCTAGTTTGCCAATTCTAGTAAAATCTTGATCTATCTTTTCGTTAACTATGGGTTCCTTTTCTCTAAGATTCTTTAAAGTAACTCCTACCTTAGATCCATATTGAGTAATTTGATTATGAATATTTTTATCCAAATTTTCAATCAACTCAACGGTAGCAATTTTATTCTCAATAATATCAAGTCTTTGTATCACATGTTCCAAGGTTAAAACAGCTCCATTGATCAAAAGAGGTGGTGGGCCTAACAAATCTATCATGGCATTATAAGAATCAAAAGTATGGCTCCCCAAGAAATTCCCTCCGGTAATGGTATCTAGAACATATCTATTCCAAGGAGTAACGCCCACATAAAAATTACGAAGGAGAACAACAGTAGATTGCTTTCGAGTACATCTATTTTGAGCATTGCAAATTCTATACCAAGCATCTTTTAAATTTTCTCCCTCCCTTTGCTTAAAATTTAGGACCTCATTATCGGGAGTGCTAACAATGATGGGAGGACTAGCCATGAAAGCGAGACAAGCGATCAAACGCACGAGCACACAAAGAGCAAACGAAGAAGACGAACGGAAGAGGGGCGAAGAAAAGGCAAATCTTTTCAAAAATCGTTTTAGAAGTGGGGGAGAGGAAAACAAGAGACGAATGGTGAATAATGTAATGCAAGAGATGAGAGTTTATGATGGGTACTTGGTATGTCTTGACTTGACGTAGATCTCCCCGGCAACGGCGCCAGAAATTCTTCCTGCTACTTCTCGAGCTTGCGCTGGTTTTTCCCTTGAAGAGGAAAGGGTGATGCAGCAAAGTAGAGATAAGTATTTCCCTCAGTTTGAGAACCAAGGTATCAATCCAGTAGGAGACAACGCACAAATCACCGAATACCTGCACAAACAATCAAACAACTTGCACCCAACGCGATAAAGGGGTTGTCAGTCCCTTCACGGTTACTTGCAAAAGTGAGATCTGATAGAGATAGATAATGATAAAGTAAATATTTTTGGTATTTTTGGTTTATAGATCGGAAAGTAAAGATGCCAAAATAGTAGATCAGAAACTTTATGATGGAAAATAGAAACTTATATGATGGAAAATAGACCCGGGGGCCATAGGTTTCACTAGAGGTTTCTTCTCAAGATAGCAAATAACACGTGGGGGTGAACAAATTACTGCCGAGCAATTGATAGAAAGCGTAAAGTTATGACGATACTAAGGCAATGATCATGAAATAGGCTCAGTCCGGGTCAAGTAGACCGAAACGATTCTGCATCTACTACTATTACTCAAACATCGAGCCGCTATCCAGCATGCATCTAGAGTATTAAGTTCATAAAGAACGAAGTAACGCATATTAAGTAAGATGACATGATGTAGAGAGTTAACTCAGCAATATGATGAAAACCCCATCTTTTATCCTCAGATGGGCATTCGTCTTCGTCTATCGGTAACTTTACTTGAGGCTATATTTTTATTCACCACATGATATGTGTTTTGCTTGGAGCGTCTTGTATGATTTGAGTCTTTTCTTTTTAGTTTGCCACAATCATCCTTGCTGTACACACCTTTTGAGAGGGACACACATGAATCGTGATTTATTAGAATACTCTTTGTGCTTCACTTATATCTTTTGAGCTAGGCAATTTTGCTCTAGTGCTTCACTTATATCTTTTTAGAGCATGGCGGTGGTTTTATTTTATAGAAATTGTTGAACTCTCAGGCTTCACTTATATTATTTTGAGAGTCTCTAAGCAGCATGGTAATTTGCTTTGGTTATAAATTTAGTCCTAATATGATAGGCATCCAAGAGGGATATAATAAAAACTTTCATATAAAGTGCATTGAATACTATGAGAAGTTTGATTTCTTATGATTGTTTTGAGATATAGAGATGGTAATATTAGAGTCATGCTAGTGAATAATTGTGAATTTGAGAAATACTTGTGTTAAAGTTTGTGATCCCCGTAGCATGCACGTATGGTGAACCGTTATGTGATGAAGTCGAAGCATGATTTATTTATTGATTGTCTTCCTTATGAGTGGCGGTCGGGGACGAGCGATGGTCTTTTCCTACCAATCTATCCCCCTAGGAGCATGCGCATAGTACTTCGTTTCGATAACTAATAGACGTTTGCAATAAGTATGTGAGTTCTTTATGACTAATGTTGAGTCCATGGATTATACGCACTCTCACCCTTCCACCATTGCTAGCCTCTCTAGTGCCTCGGCTTGAGCTCAAGGTGGCCAAGGCGACGAGGCGGAGAAGGAGGGCTGGGAGGTCGCTGGTGGCCGGTGAGGGAGAGAAAGGAGAGGAGGCGGCGACGGCCGCGGGAGAGGAGGCGGCTGCGGGGGTCGCGGGCTAGGTCTTTTTCTCTCGCTGTGCTGCCCGACCCGACTGCTGCTCCCCTCCTCCTGCTGAAGCCGGATCGAGGCCGATAGAGCACGGGTCCGCTCACTTGCTGCTCATTCCCTGCCGGCAGCGGCGTTTCTGGTGAGATGGGGAGGGCATAGGAGAGGCGGCGGCTGCGTGAGGGAGCAGGGGGAGTGGAGGACGGGGGAGGAGGATGGACGTGGGGCTCGAGTAGCGTGGGGGACTGGCTGATAGGGTTTCACCCCACGTTCTCATCGTCCCCACCGCGGTAAAATTCCTCAGGTACGCAAAATTGAAGCAAAACCACTTCGTTCCCTCGACCCCACAGGCAATGAACCCCACTGGCATACACATGTGAAGGTGGTGTAGATGTACAAAGAAACCGACGGAGAGTGACTGCCAGCAGCAAGATTCGATCAACAGTAACCAACAGTAAAACCATCCAGCGGTCAAAAATCGCTAGCGAACATAGTGGCGCTGGAACGGCGGGTACTCTAGGAGGGTTTATATGTTCAATTATCAATGTGGGCGTAAGTAGTGAGCTATGCTGGTGAAGAGATATCAGCACTACAGATTTGGTGTGTGTTAGTTAAATCTGCACTTAAACGAGATTCTATTAGTCAGTCGCCCACTGCTCTTAACTACGGACCGCCGTTTTTGAGCCGCCAAGCAGTAACAAATGAAGAAAGTGAGAAATGCATCCTAACTACAAACATGACTCTTATAACGTATCCAATCGCACCAAGGTGACGCGGATGCAGGTGGGTGCAAAGTGAGGTTGACGCCATCTAGCAACTGAGACAGTACCACCACACCAGAAGATAACAATTAAATGAAGGCCCTCATATATATGTGGAATGAAATCGCTAGAAAAATACAGTTTTGAACTTTACATAATACAATAATCAGGTGGAATGAACAATCAAATTAAGATGTGTTCAGTAATCGATTGTGACTTGGGAAAAGAAGATAGATGACTGAAAAGAGTGCACACATTTCCAGTCAAGGGAACGCGTTAGAGAGAGACGGGGCGTACAAGTAAACATCTTGCTCGATTAGATCGAATGCGCTGAAGAGAAAATTAGTCGGTTGGGGATAACATAGGTCGTAGGCAAACACATTCCGTAGCAATTTTCCTAAAATGAACCAATTAACAAGGCGCACATGAATTTGTTGGGCAGGGCTTGTCTATTTACCAAGATGATTACTGCGCATCAGTCGCGTATCTTTCTTCTATCCATTGTATGAAAATCAAGAAATGGGTACCTTCCAGAGACTGCGGTCCATCTGGAAAAGCAAAGATTGGATAAATTGCTCCTAGCCGTCAAGCCGTGGCTGGTCTGTTGACCGGCGGCCCCGGCTAGGATTGCGGAGAGACGGTAGGGGGAGGCGAAGCTCGTGTCTCGTGTTGTGGTAGGGTGCTCCAAGGGCGCGCGGCGGCGGGACCAAAAAAAAAAGCGAAGGGGGGACGACGGCGGTGGTGCCGGAGAGGTGCGCTGTGATGTCAGACAAGGAAGAAAGGCCAGTAAGAAAAGTTGGGCCTTGGCTAGGCCCAGTGAAGAGAGAAGACCATGCAAGGAGAAAATCCATTCGAGTCCCCAACTTTTTTTTTCTGGAACACGCACAAACTTTGCATGTTGATTCATTAAGATTGAGGAAAAAACAGTTACAAAAGTTTTTGGGTACAAACAACCTACACTAGAAGAAGGATTACTCGCTAGTTCCCACTACCCGCCTATCATTTTGCTTCCACGCGAGGAGCCACAACTGCCATTCAAATATAATTTAAGACGCCACGTCAGCTTCCTTTGAACTCTTTTGTTCGAAGAGTCGGTTATTTCGCTCTTTCCACAAAGAGAAGAAAACTAGATTGATCATAGCATTTCCATGTCGCCGCTGCTTTGTCGTTGTTGAGCCGTGAATGAGCTCCCACCATTCCACTAAAACCGAGTCAACTGCTAGGCAAGGTGGGTTTAGGCCAAGAACTTTGGCAACGCGGAGCCAGACTGTCCTAAAAAACGGACATTAAATCAGCAGGTGGTTAAAAAAATTCTGGTCTTGATCGCAGAGAGGGCGGAGAACTATATTATACGATTTTTTGCGGAAAGGACAAAGACCAAATATTAAAATTGATCAGCCCTTGTAACACCATTTTTATAGAAACTTAAAATTACAGACACTAATAATTTGGAGAAATCTCTGAATGTTGTCAACGTTGTTCTCAATACTTATGAAAAACTAGTAGAATGCCCGTGCGTTGCCACAGGCCTTTCAATTTTTTGTTTTGATCGCATATATATACTTGTATTGTTGTATATAACTCGGTGAATTTTTGGCACCTTCCAACAACATCGCGTCAACACCCTTGTCGATGGATTCTTTTTGAACATCTACATAATACATCTTCATCTTTCTCATACTCTGGAAAATAAACATATATAAAAATACATCTTTTATATTATCATGTGCAAAAAATATATAAAGAAGAACAATTAGTTGTGTGCATCTCTTCCAATTGTGTAAGACTCAGATGAGTTTTCAGTCCATCCATCATAAAGATTTGTCAATTGAAATTTTCAAAGCATTATCCAAATCCATTAGTTTTATCTCTATTCCACAAAAGTGAATATATAAACACATATTAAAATAAAATAAAAATAAGATAAGCCTATATACAATATATATTCATTGGTCAGCTGTCCGCTTCAAGCAGGTGACCGTTTTTAGTCAGAGTGAGTGGGATCATGTTTTTTAGTAGTGAGTCCCATCCAAATTTTAGTAAACTATACTCACCTGTAAATCACTTGTTGCTAATTATTCTTGAGAAATGACTTGCTAGTAGAATGCCCGTGGCACACGGGCTTTTAAATTTTTTTACTTGTTGCATATATAAACATAATGCATGTCAAATTCCAGGTATACAAAAAAATTGAATTCCACTTTGTTTGCAATCTATTTAGATAAGAAATGTAATTCAATGACTATACTATCACTTCTGATGCACAAAATAAAAGAAGTGGTAAGAAAACATAGGGCAACTTTATTGTGCATTGCATTACAAATGATATATGGATAGCATCTGGATGCCTTCTTATGCAGCTACTATCTGTCAAATGACCGATCATCTCAGGGAGCATTTCTATTTATATTATCCATTAATTAAAGAAAAAAAATATGGAGGATCTTATTCCCTTAGAAAATATATTCCAAGATGCCACAACCAGAATACATTTGAGTGCATTATGCAATTGCGTGGCAAACTATTACATATGGAATTAGAGGCTTCGAGCCATATGGGATACAGTTTAGGAACTACTTCGGCAACACACCTACCTCCTACCATTTAGGAACCATAGCAACATAACAACATTTCAACCATTCCCCATCTAATCCTTGACCACAACAACAATGCATAATATTGTTTTCCCTTAAGAGTAAGCTTGCCCCAAATAAGAGATACATATGTGATACGTCTCCAACGTATCTATAATTTTTGATTGTTCCATGCTATTATATTATCTGTTTTGGATGTTTTATATGCATTAATATGCTATTTTATATTATTTTTGGGATTAACCTATTAACCTAGAGCCCAGTGCCAGTTCCTGTTTTTTCCTTGTTTTTGAGTTTCGCAGAAAAGGAATACCAAACGGAGTCCAAACGGAATGAAACCTTCGCGATGATTTTTCTTGGACCAGAAGACAACCAGGAGACTTGGAGATGAAGTCGGAGGAGCCACGAGTGAATTTATTTAATTATTTAAATTAACATTATCCGAAACAGTGTAAGTGACGTCAGCATGACCTAAGCATGACGTCAGCAGGTCAACTCTGGCTGACCAGAGTCAAACCTGACATGGGGGACCCACATGTGATACACTGTGGCTTAATCAGAGAGGTTAATTTAATTATTTGAGTTAATTAACAGGTGGGGCCCAGCAGTCAGTGACTGATTAGTATTTAATTAACTAATTATTTATTTATTTAAAACCGTTTAAATGGGGTGGGGCCCGCGTGTCATAGACACGGGTGGCACAGTCAGCAGCACTGACTGGTCAACAGGGCCTAGTGGGTGGCCCGGTGCTTGGGTGGTGTCCTTACTTGGACAAGCCTCCCACTTATGATTAACCCCTCTCGCAAGCATCCGCAACTACGAAAGAAGAATTAAGATAAATCTAACCATAGCATGAAACATGTGGATCCAAATCAGCCCCTTACGAAGCAACGCATAAACTAGGGTTCAAGCTTCTGTCACTCTAGCAACCCATCATCTACTTATTACTTCCCAATGCCTTCCCCTAGGCCCAAACAATGGTGAAGTGTCATGTAGTCGATGTTCACATAACACCACTAGAGGAGAGACAACATACATCTCATCAAAATATCAAACGAATACCAAATTTACATGATTACTTATAACAAGACTTCTCCTTGATCGAATCCCCCTCTGGCAAGGTGCCGGAAAAGGTCCCTAGATGGGATCTCACGGGTACAGAAGGTTGCGGCGGTGGAAAAGTGTTTTCATGGATGCTTCTGGTGGTTTGGGGATATTTGGGAATATATAGGCGAAAGAATTAGGTCAGGAGGGTCACGGGGGGCCACGAGGACGGAGGGCGCGCCCAGGGGGTAGGGCGCACCACCCACCCTTGTGGCCCCCCGTGACCCTCCTGACCTAATTCTTTCGCCTATATATTCCCAAATATCCCCAAACCACCAGAAGCATCCATGAAAACACTTTTCCACCGCTGCAACCTTCTGTACCCGTGAGATCCCATCTAGGGACCTTTTCCGGCACCTTGCCAGAGGGGGATTCGATCACGGAGGGCTTCTACATCAACTCTATTGCCCTTCCGATGAAGCGTGAGTAGTTTACCACAGACCTACGGGTCCATAGCTAGTAGCTAGATGACTTCTTCTCTCTTTTTGATTCTCAATACCATGTTTTCCTCGATGTTCTTGGAGATCTATTTGATGTAATACTTTTTTGCGGTGTGTTTGCCGAGATCCGATGAATTGTGGATTTATGATCAGCTTATCTATGAATATTATTTGAATCTTCTCTGAATTCTTATATGCATGATTTGATATCTTTGTAATTCTCTTCGAACTATCGGTTTGGTTTGGCCAACTAGATTGGTTTTTCTTGCAATGGGAGAAGTGCTTAGCTTTGGGTTCAATCTTGCGGTGTCCTTTCCCAGTGACAGTAGGGGCAGCAAGGCACGTATTGTATTGTTGCCATCGAGGATAAAAAGATGGGGTTTTCATCATATTGCTTGAGTTAACTCCTCTACATCATGTCATCTTACTTAATGCGTAATGCATGTATTGTTGCTCAGAAGTCCCGTATTCAGATTACATTCATTTAACAATATGTCAAACCAACATAGAGGAATACTCACCTGAAAAAAAGGGTTCAACTATTAGACAAAAGGTTCCATAGTGTGTAATTTTAATGAAGTGTAAAATGCAATTGTACAATAAGTTTATAGTACACTGAAAAGAAGGAACGTCAGTAACATACTTGGAACTTGTGATAATAGCATAGTTTTATCATATATATAACACCATGAGTTGAGACAATTGGCAAGTGAATAGCTACTCCCAAACATGATTCTCAAGCTAACAGAGAAGATTGTTTCTTATTTATGCGTAGTGAAACATGTACTATCTGGCAATCCAGAAGAAGACACTTTCGCACCAATTTAAAGCCTTTCCAAATATTAAATGAAGTTAATGGATTTAGTATTGAGGATTGATTGAAGACACATGGGAAATTTAAGTATTAGAATTGGGGATCACTAATTTGAATGTCAGATTGAGCGATTGGAGAAGTATCGCTGAAAATAGAAAATTTCACGCCATGCAGACTAAGAATAAGAAAATGAAACTTTGTTCAAAGAACAGTAACACTTTCTTCTCCATATCACTACAAATTTTAGCACATGAAATCATTCACTCTTTATTTGCAGAGCATTTCACTTCTGCCTCGCTGGTCCCGTTATTCATGAACCCAAAATAGATAAATAGATCTCCACAAATTATAAGTAAAAACTTCAATTTTGAATAAAACAAGAAACCAATGAACAACAGAGAGATCTTGCAGGATAGCAGTATTTTCTCGTTGGAATAAGCAGAATATAAACCATTAAGATCAATGAGTCCTTTAATCCTTGAAAGAACATATATAGAAATAGCTATTATCAAAGCTATAGTCAGCTACTTCAGAAACCTAGTGTTGTTAAAATGATGTGTGGACAAAATTAGAAATTTTGGCTACACTCTAATCTAGATACACCTCACATGTTGATTAATGTTATCATAAAGTGGCAGGAGCAAATATATTCTTTCACCTTAAATATTGGTCGTGACTTTTGAGACTTGAAACCTGCATGTATATTTTTTATAGAAGGATACGGCAAGTGCAGAACTGCATGTACATGTACATGTTTATATGCCTGAGATCAGGTACTCATGTAATAATCATATCCCATTGAATAATTGTGGAACAAACTTTACAAAGATGCTAAAAACATATAAGATCTTGCATGAACATTATGGCATTTCATCAAGCACATAGGTGCAAGGACCAACAATGGTGAAATTAAGCAACCTCATGCAGGGCAGAAGCGCGGCAGTCAGACATGTCAAATGACTCTTATGACTTTCCATCCCAGTAAAGAAGCCCCGAAACCCCAAGTGATTCCATTGGGATCCCACGAATCCAAGGTCGAGAATAGCCATAGTAGCTGCTGTAGTGCTGTCATGTTGCTAGTGTTGTCCAAAACAAGAGTGAGCCATCACACGACTATGATGGCAACGACTCTATCCATGCCACGACCAGCCTCGTCCTGCAGCCGGTAGGAACACTGACGTCTTCATCTCATTAGACAATGGTATTGAAGAACAGAGCAAGCTGTTGTAATTGTAGCAAGTTAATGTTTCAAAGCATCAAATATCTCAACAAGCATATTTCACAAGCAAACCAATTATAATATTTTTAAATATGGAAATAGTTCACATACACGGCAAGCTAATAAAAATGAACTTCCAAATCTTGAACCTACTGAAAATATTTCTAGGTAGTAAGATAACTAAAAGGGCAGTAGAGGGCCAGGTCAACATATACTTTCTGCCATCCGACTTCAGTTCAATGAACACAAAAGAAATTCAGATCCTACACAAGGTTACTACATCAACTTTGATCATACCAGACTACTAAATCAAACAAGCAACTTATATGATACGAACAGAGGATTAAGATGCAATCCATTGTTGTGTCGGTCATGTAGTGATACTTATACACATACACGCATGTGCACAACAAAGATGCCTAAATAACTTTTACACACAGGTAATAGTTGGCACAAAAATAAATATCAAGGGGGGAGGGGTACTCTGAAGCGCGGACGACAGACACAAGCTGGTCGATGTTCATCATGTCGAGCTGCCCTCAGTAAACGCTACCCTGTTCATCATGTCGACAAGCTTCCTCTCGCTGCAAATCCAACAAGATTCAGCCTCTTCTTAACTAAGCAGCAAATTGATACATTATCTTAGAGAACATGGAATAGCAGGTTATATCATGTTCGTGGATGTATGTAAAATCCACTAAATGATGATATTATAGAACCAATTTTGTAAAGAACAAAAATACAACAGAGACATGGAGCAATAACCATCGACCAGCCAAGCAAATGTCGATCGCCTTGGTCCCGGAGTTGGCCATGAAGATGGTGCCATTGCGCCATGCTTCAGCGCCTCGCAAACTTTCCGTCCCTGATCTGCTTGTGGATGCTGGAGTGTACAATACAGACTGTTAGCAGTGGCAAAGGTCCATTGAAGTGTCTGGAGCCAGAGATAACCGACATGTAAAACTGACACAACCTTATCAAATGAGAATGGCACTATATATTGAGAATTGCTGGTGTGTTAGAGATGATTGCTAGTGCCATTCAACCTCTAGACAGCTTGCAAATTGTGTGAAGAATCAGATAAGTCCCACCACAGCATGTGGCCGATCTAGCTCTAGCCCTATGTAAATTGGCACAAACTTTACCTCGCTTGTTGGCCATCCTGCACGGCATTGTTGACACCGATTTTGGCGAAACTAAAACATGGTGGTTAGGTATTGGTCAAATAAAATCAATTACTTCAAACAGTAAAAAAAATAGTGAATTGCCGAATATGCGGAGAGAAGGGTAATGTTAAATTTCCGCTACACCACTCAATACAGAACAATAGGCCTGGAAATAAAAGGGAAGAAAATAAGCCAAATATCGATGTATAAATTATGGGACATTTACGAGCATTATTCTATCATCGCTAATGAAATATCGACGCGATTTGTGTAAAACAATATGACGTGCGGCGATATACAAAAATTGTCAGGCGTCATACAATTATTAACGAAGGAATATCTTCTCATATCATTAAACTTTATCTGGTCTAGTCCGTGATACGTCCATTTTGTATCATGTTTTCCTACTATTATTTATGATGTTTTTATGCATAATAATGCTTTTTCGATTAATTCTAATGCATTTTCTCTCATAATATGCAAGGTTCACACAAAGAGGGAGAATTCCGGCAGCTGGAAATTTGGACCTGAAAAAGCTACGTCAGGCTACCTATTCTGCACAACTCCAAATGAGCTGAAACTTCACAAAGAATTTTTATGGAATATATAAGAATTATTGGAGCTAATAAGTACCAGAGGCGGCCCACCAGGTGGGCACAACCCACCTGGGTGCGCCAGGGAGCCCAGGCGCGCCCTTGTGGGTTGTGCCCTCCTCGGCCCACCTCCGGTGCCCCTCTTCTGGTATATAAGTCATTTTGTCCTAAGAAAAAATAAGGAGAGGATTTTCGGGACGAAGCGCCGCCGTCTCGAGGCGGAACTTGGGCAGGAGCACTTTTGCCCTCCGGCGGAGCGATTCCGCCGGGGGAACTTCTCTCCCGGAGGGGGAAATCATCGTCATCATCATCACCAAAAACTCTCCCATCTTGGGGAGGGCAATCTCCATCAACATCTTCAACAGCACCATCTCCTCTCAAACGCTAGTTCATCTCTTGTGTTCAATCTTTGTACCGGAACTATAGATTGGTACTTGTGGGTGACTAGTAGTGTTGATTACATCTTGTAGTTGATTACTATATGGTTTATTTGGTGGAAGATTATATGTTCAGATCCATTATGCTATTTAATACCCCTCTGATCTTGAGCATGATTATCATTAGTGAGTAGTTACTTTTGTTCTTGAGGTCACGGGAGAAATCTTGTTGCAAGTAATCATGTGAACTTGATATGTGTTCGATATTTTGATGATATGTATGTTGTGATTCCCTTAGTGGTGTCATGTGAACGTCGACTACATGGCACTTCACCATATTTTGGGCCTAAGGAAATGCATTGTGGAGTAGTTATTAGATGATGGGTTGCGAGAGTGACAAGCTTAAACCCTAGTTTATGCGCTATTCCGTAAGGGACTGATTTGGATCCAAAAGTTTAATGCTGTGGCTAGATTTATTCTTAATACTTTTCTCGTAGTTGCGGATGCTTGCGAGGGGGTTAATCATAAGTAGGAGGTTTGTTCAAGTAAGAACAGCACCTAAGCACCGGTCCACCCACATAGCAAATTATCAAAGTAGTGAACACAAATCAAACCAACATGATGAAAGTGACTAGATGAAATTCCCGTGTACCCTCAAGAACGCTTTGCTTATCATAAGAGACCGTTTTGGCCTGTCCTTTGCCTCAAAAGGATTGGGCTACCTTGCTGCACTTTTGTTAACATTACCGTTACTTGCTCGTTATAAATTATCTTGCTACCAAACTACTCGTTACTTATAATTTCAGTGCTTCCAGACATTACCTTGCTGAAAACCGCTTGTCATTTCCTTCTGCTCCTCGTTGGGTTCGACACTCTTACTTATCGAAAGTACTACGATTGATCCCCTATACTTGTGGGTCATCAAGGCACTTTTCTGGTGCCGTTGCCGGGGAGTGAAGCGCTCTTGGTAAGTGGAAATCGGTAAGGAAAAATTATTACTACGTGCTGAAATTTATTGTCACTTGTTACTATGGAAAACAATCCTTTGAGGGGTTTGTTCGGGGTATCTTCACCTCCACCGGAACCACAATTAGTTACCCCTAAACCTACTGCACCTACTGAAAATATTGGTTATGAAATTCCTTCGGGTATGATAGAACAACTGCTAGCTAATCCTTATGCAGGAGATGGAACCGAACATCCTGATATGCACTTGATATATGTGGATGAAATTTGTGGATTATTTAAGCTTGCAGGTTTACCCGGAGATGAAGCTAAGAAGAAGGTTTTCCCTTTATCTTTGAAGGGAAAAGCATTGGCATGGTATAGGCTATGCGATAATATTGGATCTTGGAATTGGAATCGATTGAAATTGGAATTTCACCAAAAAATTTATCCTATGCATCTAGTTCATCGTGATCGGAATTATATATATAATTTTTGGCCTCGTGAAGGAGAAAGTATTGCTCTAGCTTG
>CM022302.1:150680861-151100823 GCA_011799875.1 Thinopyrum elongatum | reverse complement strand
GGGGAGGCTTAAGTCAATGTTATATTCATGCCCCAATCATGAGCTCTTAAGAGAAATTATCATTCATAATTTTTATGCTTGGCTTTCTCGTGATGATCAATCCATGCTTGATACTTCTTGCACTGGTTCCTTTATGAAGAAGACTATTGACTTCCGGTGGGATCTTTTAGAAAGAATTAAACGCAACTCTGAAGATTGGGAACTCGATGAAGGTAAAGAGTCAGGTATTAAGCTCAAGTATGATTGTGTTAATTCTTTCATGAATACCGATACTTTTTAAAAGTTTAGCACTAAATATGGACTTGACTCTGAGATAGTAGCCTCCTTTTGTGAATCATTTGCTACTCATGTTGATATCCCTAAGGAGAAGTGGTTTAAATATCACCCACCTATCAAAGAAGAAATTAAAGAACTAGTAATAGCTAAAGATGAAACTATTATTTACAATGTTGATCCAGTTGTGCCTACTGCTTATATTGAAAAACCACCTTTTCCTATTAGGATAAAGGAACATGCTAAAGTCTCAACTATGGTCAACAAAAGTTATATTAGAACTTCCAAACCTGCTGAACAAATCAAAGTAGAACCTAGTGTTGCTATGGTTAAAGATCTCTTGGTTGAAAATATAGATGGGCATGTTATTTATTTCTGTGATGAAGCTGCTAGAATTGCCAAACCCGATGAAAAAGATAAACATAGACCCGTTGTTGGCATGCCTGTTGTCTCAGTTAAAATAGGAGATCACTGTTATCATGGTTTACGCGACATAGGTGCTAGCGTGAGTGTCATTCCTTTTACCTTATATCAAGAAATTATGAATGATATAGCACCCGCTGAAATAGAAGACATAGATGTTACTATTAAACTTGCTAATAGGGACACCATCACACCACTTGGGATTGTTAGAGATGTTGAAGTCTTGTGTGGGAAAATAAAATACCCTGCTGATTTTCTTGTTCTTGGTTCCCCACAAGATGACTTTTGTCCCATTATCTTTGGTAGACCTTTCTTGAACACCGTCAATGCTAAAATAGATTGTGAGAAACAAATCGTCGGTGTTAGTTTTGGTGATGAGTCTCATGAGTTTAATTTTTCTAAGTTTAGTAGGAAGCATCATAAGGAAGAATTGCCTAGTAAGGATGAAATAATTAGTCTTGCTTCTATTGCTGTGCCTCCTACCGATCCACTAGAATAATATTTGCTAGACCACGAAAATGATATGCATCTGCATGAAAGAAATGAAATAGATAAGATTTTCTTTGAACAACGTCTTCTGCTTAAACACAATTTGCCTATTGAAACTCTGGGAGGTCCTCCTCCACCTAAAGGTGATCCTGTGTTTGAATTAAAACAATTGCCAGACACTTTGAAATATGCTTATCTTGATGAGAAAAAGATTTATCCTGTTATTATTAGTGCCAACCTTTCAGAACATGAAGAAGAAAGATTATTGAAGGTTCTGAAGAAGCACCGAGCTGCCATTGAATATACTCTTGATGATTTAAAGGGTATTAGTCCCACTCTCTGTCAGCATAAAATTAATATGGAGCCTGATGCTAAACCCGTTGTTGATCACCAACGACGTTTAAATCCTAAAATGAAAGAAGTGGTAAGAACAGAAATACTGAAGCTTCTGGAAGCAGATATAATCTATCCCATAGCTGATAGTAGATGGGTAAGTCCTGTTCATTGTGTCCCTAAAAAAGGAGCTATTACCGTTGTTCCTAATGATAAGAATGAACTTATTCCACAAAGAATTGTTACTGGCTACAGAATGGTAATTGATTTTAGAAAACTAAATAAAGCTACTAGAAAAGATCATTACACTCTGCCTTTTATTGATCAAATGTTAGAAAGACTATCAAAGCACACACATTTTTGCTTTCTTGATGGATATTCTGGTTTTTCTAAAATACCTGTCTCACAACCTGATCAAGAGAAAACCACCTTTACTTGCCCTTTTGGAACTTATGCTTATAGACGTATGCCTTTTGGTTTATGAAATGCACCTGCTACCTTTCAAAAGATGTATGACTGCTATATTCTCTGATTTTTGTGAAAAGATTGTTGAGATTTTCATGGATGATTTTTTCCTTTATGGAACTTCTTTTGATGATTGCTTGAGCAACCTTGATCGAGTTTTGCAGAGATATGAGCAAACTAATCTTGTCTTGAATTGGGAGAAGTGCCACTTTATGGTTAATGAAGGTATTGTCTTGGGACATAAAATTTCTGAACGAGGTATTGAGGTGGATAAAGCTAAAGTTGATGCAATTGAGAAAATGCCATGCCCTAAAGATATCAAAGGTATTCGTAGTTTTCTCGGTCATGCTGGTTTCTATAGGAGGTTTATTAAAGACTTCTCTAAAATTTCTAGGCCTCTTACAAATCTTTTACAAAAGGATGTTCCATTTGTTTTTGATGATGATTGTGTAGAAGCCTTTGAAACACTTAAGAAAGCCTTGATTTCTGCACCTATTGTTCAACCACCTGATTGGAACTTGCCTTTTGAAATTATGTGTGATGCTAGTGATTATGCCGTTGGTGCTGTTCTAGGACAAAGAGTCGATAAGAAATTAAATGTTATTCATTATGCTAGTAAAACTCTAGACAGTGCTCAACGAAATTATGCTACTACTGAAAAAGAATTTTTAGCAGTTGTGTTTGCTTGTGATAAATTTAGATCTTACATTGTTGATTCTAAAGTGACTGTTCACACCGATCATGCTGCTATAAAATATCTTATGGAAAAGAAGGATGCTAAACCTAGACTCATTAGGTGGGTTCTTTTGCTACAAGAATTTGATTTACATATCACTGATAGAAAGGGAGATGAGAACCCCGTGGCTGATAACTTGTCTAGATTAGAAAATATTATTGATGACCCACAACCTATTAATGATAGTTTTCCTGATGAACAATTAGCTGCAATAAATATTTCTCATAACACCTTGGTATGCTGACTATGCCAATTATATTGTTGCTAAATATATACCACCTAGCTTTACATACCAACAAAAGAAAAATTTCTTCTATGATTTAAGACATTACTTTTGGGATGACCCACATCTTTATAAAGAAGGAGTAGATGGTATTATTAGACGTTGTGTACCTGAGCATGAACAGGGACAAATCCTATGAAAATGTCACTCCGAAGCTTATGGAGGACATCATGCGGGAGATAGAACTGCTCACAAGGTATTGCAATCTGGTTTTTATTGGCCTACTCTCTTCAAGAATTCCCGTAAGTTTGTTTTATCTTATGATGAATGTCAAAGAATTGGTAATATTGGTAAGCGTCAGGAAATGCCTATGAATTATTCTCTTGCTGTTGAACCATTTGATGTTTGGGGATTTGATTACATGGGACATTTTCCTTCCTCTAATGGGTATACACATATTTTGGTTCCTGTTGATTATGTTACTAAGTGGGTAGAAGCTATTCCAACTAGTAGTGTTGATCACAACACCTCTATTAAAATGCTTAAGGAAGTTATTTTCCCAAGGTTTGGAGTCCCTAGATATTTAATGACCGATGGTGGTTCACATTTTATTCATGGTGCTTTCCGTAAAATGCTTGCTAAATATGATGTTAACCATAGAATTGCATCACCTTATCATCCTCAGTCTAGTGGTCAAGTTGAACTTAGCAATAGAGAAATAAAATTAATATTACGAAAAACTGTCAATAGGTCCCGAAAGAATTGGTCTAAGAAGTTAGATGATGCATTTTGGGCTTATAGAACAGCATATAAAAATCCTATGGGTATGTCTCCGTATAAAATGGTTTATGGAAAAGCTTGTCATTTGCCTCTTGAGTTAGAACATAAAGCATATTGGGCAATTAAAGAACTCAACTATGATTTTAAACTTGCCGGTGAAAAGAGATTATTTGATATTAGCTCACTAGATGAATGGAGAACCCAAGCCTATGAAAATGCCAAGTTATTTAAAGAAAAAGTTAAAAGATGGCATGACAACAGAATCCAAAAGCGTGAGTTCAAAGTTAGAGAATATGTTCTCTTGTACAACTCTCGTTTCAGATTCTTTGCAGGAAAACTCCTCTCCAAATGGGAATGACCTTATGTTATCGAGGAGGTTTATCGATCCGGAGTCGTCAAGATAAATAATGCCGAAGGTACTAACCCGAAGGTTGTTAATGGGCAACGAATAAAACATTATATCTCAGGTACGCCCATTAATGTTGAAAGCAATATTATCCAAACTATGACATCGGAAGAACACATAAAGAAAACCTTCTGGAACACTCCAGAATAACTGAAAAAGAGGAGGTACGTGATACGGTAAGTAAACGGACTCCAAAAAATCCGCAAAAATATTTTCTGTCCATTTTGGAATATAACAAAAATTAGGAAAATAAGAAACTACCCGGAAGGTGACCCTGGTGGGCACAAGACACCAGGGCGCGCCTGGCGCCAGGCGCGCCCAGGTGGGTTGTGCCCACCTCGGGTACCTTCCGGACTCCGTTTTTCTTCGGCTTGCTTGTTTCCCAAGATAAAAAATCTTTGTATACCCCCCATACCTATTGACCACCGTACTGCGGAGAAATCTTCTGTTTTCTTTCCCTTGCTATTTTCTGACAGATCTGAAAATATGTCGTCTCAAGACTCCAAGGAGGAGTGCACAGTTTCTCATCAGCCTTTAGATAAAAATATCTTCAAGGATACCTATCCCTATATATGGTTCTCCGATGAAGAAGATGAAGATGAACCAGTCCCTCCTCGTTTCAAGCATGAAAGCATGGAGGCGTTATGCAAGAGGATAATAAAGCTTGAGATGGAGAATGAAGAGTTAAGGATAGATAATTTTTACCTTCGAAATAAGTTGGAGAAAAAAGGCAGACAAACCTTCTACTTCATCACCACCACCTCCTTCTTCATCACCGAAAGAAAATTGAGTATCGGGTATGGGCAATCCCCTTGGCTTGTGCCAAGCTTGGGGGAGGTGCCCTGGTATCGTATCACCTCCACTATCTTTTGCCTTTACTTATCTTAGTTCGATCCATAGTTATCTTTTGCTTTAGATGAATAAAAGTTTAGTTCGATCCTTTCTTTTCGAGTGTTTGCTTAGTGATCTATCTTTGTAATCGTGTGCAAGATATATATAGTAAAGTCTAGTTTGAGTTTTGGTTTCTTTACTTTCATGTTCAATAAAAAGAAAAGAAATAAATGAAAAAGATCATATGCTAATTTTATGGTAAGTAATGACATCACATAAGGAAGAGTATAAGTAGGAAATTTTATTGGAGATTGACAAACATAGCATTGGTCAATGATGCAATTTATGAAAGAATTAATAAGGGAAGAGAAGATTCACATGCAAATACACTATCCTGGACATCTTTTGTGATTGTGAGCCCCCATCAAAATATTATATGCCAAAATTGTTGACGTTGGACAAGGAAGACAACGTAATGATTTATGTTTGTTCATATTCACATAGAAGTTATATTGTCATAGATCCTTTAACATGTGGTGCTTGCCCCTATCTTTACTAGCCAAAAATTTCGCGCTAAGTAGAGATACTACTTGTGCGTCCTAAAATCTTTAATCCCAAATCTTATTTTGAGAGTCCACCATACCTACCTATGGATTGAGTAAGATCCTTCAAGTGAGTTGTCATCGGTGCAAAAAGGGCAATAAAAATTGCTTCTAAAAGTGTTGGATCATTTAGTGTAAGAGAAAATTGAGCGTTATACGAACTTGTGATGGCAAAGAATAAAAGCGACAGACTGCATAATAAAGGTTGCTATCACAAGGGGCAATATAACGTGACGTTCTTTTGCACTAAGAGATTGAGCATACAAACAAATAAGCGCATGGCAACCTCTGCTTCCCTCTGCGAATGGCCTATCTTTTACTTTTATGTATTTACTTTTATGCAAGAGTAAAAGTTCTTCTCTCTATTCCTTTTTATTTTCTCTTTTGGCAAGCATCATGTGGTGAGGAAAGATCTAGGCACATATATCCAGTTGGATATGAATAGCATGAGTTATTATTGTTGACATCACCCTCGAGGTGAGTATGTTGGGAGGCGAAACTTTAAGCCCCTATCTTTCTATGTGTCCGGCTGAAACGTTTTGCTCATGTGTATGCGGTGAGTGTTAGAAATCATAGAAGACTATATGATGGTTGAGTATATGGACTTGCCAAAAAGGCTCCGATACGTGACACTTCCTGAAAAGATGATGAATTGTAGTTGCAAAGTTGACTGAGAACATAGTTTGTTGGTTTTCAATAGAGTTTATGCTTTATACTTCGATGTTGTGATGAATTGTTACTTGTTCATGAGAAGTTATAAGATAAAAGTTCTATGATAAAGTTCTATATTAAAGTTGGTTGCTGTTATAATAATATACATGATACTTCTATGTCCGTATTTTGTTTTTATCGACACCTCTCTCTCTCTAAGCATGTGGACATGTTTTTCGATTTCGGTTTTCGCTTGAGGACAAGCGAGGTCTAAGCTTGGGGGAGTTGATACGTCCATTTTGCATCATGTTTTTCTACTGTTATTTATGATGTTTTTATGCATAATAATGCTTTTTGGAGTAATTCTAATGCCTTTTCTCTCATAATATGCAAGGTTCACACAAAGAGGGAGAATTCCGGCAGCTGGAAATTTGGACCTGAAAAAGCTACATCAGGCTACCTATTCTGCACAACTCCAAATGAGCTGAAATTTCACGAGGAATTTTTATGGAATATATAAGAATTATTGGAGCCAATAAGTACCAGAGGGGGCCCACCAGGTGGGCACAACCCACCTGGGTGCGCCAGGGAGCCCAGGCACGCCCTGGTGGGTTGTGCCCTCCTCGGCCCACCTCCGGTGCCCCTCTTCTGGTACATAAGTCATTTTGTCCTAAGAAAAAATAAGAAGAGGACTTTTGGGACGAAGCGCCGCCGTCTCGAGGCGAAACTTGGGCAGGAGCACTTTTGCCCTCCGGCAGAGCGATTCCGCCGGGGGAACTTCCCTCCCGGAGGGGGAAATCATCGTCATCATCATCACCAATAACTCTCCCATCTTGGGGAGGGCAATCTTCATCAACATCTTCAACAGCACCATCTCCTCTCAAACCCTAGTTCATCTCTTGTGTTCAATCTTTGTACCGGAACTATAGATTGGTACTTGTGGGTGACTAGTAGTGTTGATTACATCTTGTAGTTGATTACTATATGGTTTATTCGGTGGAAGATTATATGTTCAGATCCATTATGCTATTTAATACCCATCTGATCTTGAGCATGATTATCATTAGTGAGTAGTTACTTTTGTTCTTGAGGTCACGGGAGAAATCTTGTTGCAAGTAATCATGTGAACTTGATATGTGTTCGATATTTTGATGATATGTATGTTGTGATTCCCTTAGTGGTGTCATGTGAACGTCGACTACATGGCACTTCATCATATTTTGGGCCTAAGGGAATGCATTATGGAGTAGTTATTAGATGATGGGTTGCGAGAGTGACAGAAGCTTAAACCCTAGTTTATGCGCTATTCTGTAAGGGACTGATTTGGATCCAAAAATTTAATGCTATGGTTAGATTTATTCTTAATACTTTTCTCGTAGTTACGGATGCTTGCGAGGGGGTTAATCATAAGTAGGAGGTTTGTTCAAGTAAGAACAGCACCTAAGCACCGGTCAAACCACATATCAAATTATCAAAGTAGCAAACACAAATCAAACCAACATGATGAAAGTGACTAGATGAAATTCCCGTGTACCCTCAAGAACGCTTTGCTTATCATAAGAGACCATTTTTGCCTGTCCTTTGCCTCAAAAGGATTGGGCTACCTTGCTGCACTTTTATTAACATTACCGTTATTTGCTCGTTACAAATTATTTTGCTACCAAACTACTCGTTACTTATAATGTCAGTGCTTGCAGACATTACCTTGCTGAAAACCACTTGTCATTTCCTTCTGCTCCTCGTTTGGTTTGACACTCTTACTTATCGAAAGGACTACGATTGATCCCCTATACTTGTGGGTCATCAGTCCGCTTATACAAAACGCTACGTACATACATGGTGCAAGTACGAGCTACGTGCATGCATGGATTAATTATGCGGCAAGGTTAAGAACTAATTACCCATATGAGAAATATATACATGTACGAGTTACGTGTGCATGCATGGATTAATTATGCGGCAAGATTAAGATCTAATTAAGTGATTAGCCAGCCTGTGGCCCAAATGCATACGGATGTCTCCCAGATGTAACCCATGCAAAGAGAACTAAGAGCCCAACTTAGGTACTTTAATCAAATAGGTATGGATTAGCGTCGAAAGCCCATTCAAACGTGTGGATGGCCACGCCCCGGCCTTCTTCTATCGCTCGGTTACACGCGTACGAAGTCCACGCGAGAAAACTTGACATGCTAATCTATAACTAATTGGCTGTTTGCCCACGATAATCATGACCATCCCACGTCCTGGCGCACGTTCTCCGGCGTCGTTGGAGACGTCTGTCACGGCTCCAAGCTATAAATATGGGTAGCATAACAAGCCCTAGGGGGAGGCTGATCGATCGCTCACTCATAAACAAGCCCATCACTGCGCATCAATCATCCATCCATCGGCAAGCTCCTCAATCATCCATCGACAATCAACATCATCGCCCCATAGCTCAAGTGCTCGCTCGCGTACGCGCCGTCGGCCGTTCGTCTCGTCATCATCGTCGCCGCCCGGCCGCTCATCGTCATCGCCGGTCGCGCTGCTCCTCGTCGGCCACACACGTCGCCGGCCGCTCGTCGTCCACGCCACTCATCGTCGACGTCGCCGGTTGCTCATCATCTGCACCGCCCACACGCTGCTAGACGGCGGCGGCTGCTCATCCACATCACCACTTCACATATACGGGAGGAAATCCAAGGCAAGGTGAGAATACATGGCCGCCTTTTCCCTCCCTTATTGATCGATGATTCTTTATTTTCACCGTACATCTCATATATGTTCGGTGCTATCCACTTAATTTTCTCTTGGTTCGGTCTCATGGTGATCTTGATCCCATGTTGATACAAATCAAGATGATAGATGAAATGTATAGTCTGGTCATATACTGATCTTCAATCCTATACTGATGCGAACTAAGTGCACATGTGCAATCAGAATTCTTCTTGTTTTGGTCTCATGGTGATCTTGTATCCCATGTTGATACAAGTCAAGACCAAAAAAATTATGCTCATCTTGTTTTGGTCTCATGGTGGTCTTGCATCTCCATGTTGATACAACTCAAGAGCAAATTATATCTGTCATGTTTTGGTTTCATGGTGATCTTGCATCTCCATGTTGATACAACTCAAGAACAAATGAAATCCTTCTTGTTTTGGTCTCATGGTGATCTTGCATCCCATGGTCGATACAACTCAAGAATAAATGAAATCCTTCTTGTTTTGGTCTCATGGTGATTTTGCATCCCATGTTGATACAGATCAAGGATAGAAATAAATATCTTGTGAAATGTTGTTAGAAATGCTAGCCATCTAAGTGTGACGCTAAGGCCAAATGGAACAATGTTTGCATGTCATCTGCCTAGACTTGGTCAATATGAGACCTAAACTTGGACGAATTAAATAACACATACGGCCATGTTCTGATTAAAATATTCTCTATCTTTAAGTAGCATGAACTCTAATTAGAAACCAGATATATACGCATGTGAAACAAAGCCAAGCAAACATTATCTGCATTGCTTTGATTTGGAAATTAGTCAGACTACTTACGCGTTCCTTTCATATGAATGCATGTATCGGCTAAATTAAATTTTATGATAGATGATTTCGCTATACTGATTTGCACTAGATATAACATAGTGCACTTGCAATATTGAGAAGTCCCAAATAAACATGATGATAAAACATATATAGTTTAGTCTCATATAGCTAAACTCGAATTGAGAATTTTTGTGGACTTCATCATGTCCATGTGAAATATAAGTTGATATATATACTTCTGTTTGGTTACACTATGAGCATACAGTCTATGCTATGTTGGTGATAGCACAAGCAAGAAGAAATCACCATACTTCATTTGGTTAGCTACACATGGGCACGATGTTGCTACATGATGCTAGTACTAATACAAGTGAAGTGAAACTTGATAAATACTCTCATGCACTTGAAATGCAAAATCATATAAATGTTCGACCAGTTTCGCTTAGTCACATGTCCGTATATGATATGTTTTAGACTATAGGAAAACTGGTGATAATACAATTGCATGTAGGAAATTAACCCACATGTCATAAGATAATCCCTCATATGGAGTAAAACTACTCCAATGCCGTAAGAGTACAAATTAGGGTCGAATATACAAACCACTCCAACAACTGTGAGTATAAACTACGGTGCAAATATCAAAAAATAGTTCGACGACTCTCACTTGGCGATATATAAACAAAATGTCGCAAAATAGTAGAGTAAGTGGTATTATATTTACCAACCAAATGTCTCCAAAATAGACTAGATGGATAAAATAAGTAGACATGTGGTATGTAGCTAATTCTACAGTAAGCGGCATACATCCACTCAACTAAAAGATATTAATGGTCCCTTCATATGGACGTACATATGACCAGAGTCATAATCTGGGTTTGCTTGCACTAGAAATATTGTAGTGCATTTGCGTACCAAAACAAATCAAATGTTTTCTCCTTAGAAAATACATATATCTAGCTTTATCTCCAAAACAGAGTGAAGTTAGATCATGCATGCCCCATATATGGCATGCAAATATTTCAACAGCGTAGATGTCATCTACTCATTATAAAAGAGAGTACTACATACATCCGTTAGTACTAAAACAAATATGATAAGTGAAAATACCCTGCATGTACAAGTCACGTGCATGATTTTATGGCCCATATATATGCATCATGTTTGAAAGCTCACTTTGTCGATTGATTAACCATTATGATAATTTTCTCATACAAATTAAAAAATGGCTGGATACATCATATATACATGATCAAGGTCTATATATGGGTTAATCGATCAGGAAAATTAAATGAAGTATGCATGTATATGTTGACACTTTGTACTACCAATATTAGTACAAATGGCATAAGATAGAATATAACTTCTAAAATAGGTCATATGCTGCAAATAAAAAACCATCACACCTGATAGCATCAACAAACTTCAAGGCTCCCCCGAGCACGCAGGCGTCGACGATAGCGAGGAGGATTTATCTTGTAGCATATTGTAATAGGCATGTGATATAATCCTATGTAATAGATATGTTGAAATTCTTAATCAGGGGTTTTCTCTTCAGAGATGTAATTAACAGATTTTTTATGTAAATGTAAGAGTTCTGGAAATAATGTACCTGCAATGTTTGATCTTCTTTTATTTTATGCAATTACGCATTTAAATTTATTAATTCTGTATCAATGACGTGAACGAGTGTCTCACGCCCGCCATTTTCCCGTCATCAGGCATTGCTAAGACCTCCTCCACCATCGAATCCCACCGATGACCGCCCTGCCAGGCCTGGGCTGCCGAGCACCGGCCGCCCTCCACAGCCCCGAGCTCTGGCCCGACCTCCTTCGACCAGGCCTGCACCCTGACGCCCCTTCCAGTAGCTCGTCGTTGCCACCTGACATCACCTGCAATCCTGAGGCCTGGGACATCCTCCTTAGGTGCCTCGCCGGCCGGCCACCATATCCCAGTCGCTCAGCCTGACCTCCGCTAGCCGCGGGCCACCTTGCCATGGATGTGGAGGTTGACATGGCCGAGGCGCGTGGGTACCGTAGTGGCTGCTCGGTGTTTCATGCGAGCAGCGAGGGATACGTTGCAGTGACGAGGGTAGTAGGCGGCGAGTGGAGCGGCCGACGTCGGCGCGAGCAAGCAATCGCGTTGCGCGCCCGGGCTGGGCGGCGGCGGCATGGTGAGAGGAGAGAAAGATTGGATCGAGATGGAAAAGAAGGGGCGGGGTGGGGTGCGGCTGCGGGGTGGAGGGAGACGTGCGGGGGATAGGTAGGGAATCGCTGGTTTATTTCTTCACCCATTTTTTTATCGTGGGATGGAAAAAATCAGTGGACCAGATCGGTGGTAGCTATCGATCGATGGGTAACGAAGCGAAACGAGACGAAACGACAACGCACCGCAGACTTTAGGAGTAGAGATTAGGAAAGGTAACAATCTAGGAAAGTTAGGATTTTGAATTGATTTTCATGAAAATAAGGTTTTATTGTTTGGTAACGTGATATCTGTACCTGCCTGTTTGTGACGTGCCTGATTAGGAAAGTTTACAAATGTTAAGAAAGTTTTTATTGGGAGGGTGAAAAAATCAACGTGAGGATATGAAGATGGAAGGTGAGATGAAACTAAACCAGACGAAAATAAATCAGACGAAAATAAACCGTGGAGGCTATTCTACCAACTGAGACATTAGGAGTAAAGATTTGGCCACCATAGGTGAGAAATCATTGAATTCCTTTTCTATCTTCTTCACGATACACTTGCAAAGCCTTGAGATAAGTTGTAGTGATTCCAACTCTAACATATGTACCTAGATGAATCTGTTTTCTCCAAGTCCAACATATCCAGGTGAAGGGTTTTACAAAGCGAGCGTTTTGCAACCCAAAACCTCACGAAAAAACATATCTAAGATGATAGGAGATTTTACTCCACAAGCCTTAACCGGCCACGTCCTCGTCAACCCTAGCTCGGTTGAGAACCGCCACCAGTGCAGTGTGCCACCACAAGCACACAAAACAGAGGGGGAAGGAGTTTTACACTGAAGATGGGGTCTTCAGAAACTAGTCCCAGACCTGAATTGCACCCGAACCGTGACATTGCTACCAAGAGGCCACCGACAACACCACACCGCCGGAGCATGGGAAGACATGGAGGATTTTACGAGAGATCCGACCTCCAAGTCCTCACCAAACCCAACCACCACCAAGGAGACCAAGCTCCAGATAATAGTTGACAGGAGTTGCTAGTCTAAACACTCAAGGTTGCCATTTCAGAAAGAAATGGATGCAAAAGTAGCTATCCTAAGACGATGATGGCAATGAATTTAGGGCGAAATTGAGATACGATATTAGAGCATCCACAGCTGGGCTCCCCACCACTGTATACGACCGAGCAGACAGTCTAGTCACTATCGGTCAAACAAAACCCGACCCAGACGGGCTCCCCATACTCATATCCAGCTCATATTTGGGGCAGATATGGGGAGGCCCGGGCGCGTCCGCCACGTCGGACCAGCTCAATGTGGCCCACGCCGCCCCCACACCTGCCCCCACAAATACTCGAAGACCGACAAGCAAACCCTAGTCAAACCTCACTCGCTCAACCTCTCTGCTCCTTGTTCGTCTCATCCCCTGCCTCTCTCCGCACAATCCCTTCCCTCCACCATGGACAGTAGCAATTCTGACTCCATCGACTAGGAGAAGCTCATCGCAGAGTCCTCGAGCTCGTCGGCACTAGACGAGGAGGAGCTAGCGCTTTGTGTTGCCCTCCGCCGGCCATGGATGGACCGGGTTGGGAACTCCTCTTCCGTGGCGTTGCCGGCGGGCCGGGTGGGTAGCTGCAGCTCCGTGGCGCCCTGCGACCGCCCGACGCGGTCCCTACCATCCCCCGTCAGGCGGTACGGGACCAGTGGCGCCTGACACTGCCAGCAGCAACTCCTCCGGGGTGCCGCTGGGTGCTCATGCCCACTGCAAGGCAGCAGAGTTTGAGGGTCGTGCATATTGGCGTGCAAGGGTGAGGGTGGCAGAGGTGGCTGTCAACCGCTCCAAGTGCAAATCTTGCAGATCCATGCCAGAGCCGCTGCCCCCCGCCAGCGACAACGACGAGGCCCTCCACGACGCCATCCGCCGCTCCTACACATCCGTGGAGATGGACGCTGTAACACCCCAGTGTAATAGCCACTGTGATCATCTGCCAATAATGCCAAGTCACTTTCATTTGCAGTGCTTAGTCACAATGGTTAAAGATTCAATTCTAATCCTTCTCTGAAAATCAACTCAAATTCAAAAGTGCAAAATGAAGATGCTCAAAACCTGATGAAAAAATATTCACCTTTTAGCAAATAATCCAAAACTATTTGCTGTTAAGGAACACAACATCATCATCACTCCTAAATGGGCTAAAACATTTTAGCAGAACCAAAACAGCACCTAAAATGCCCTATTCATTTTTGAATAAATTCAAATGGGTTCCAAAAATGCCCAAAACTTTTTGTGGCAATGCTGGATATTGCAAAGCATTTATGTGAGCAAGTTTCACATTTTTGCAACAGCAACTGATAGCTCAAAATATTGCAAAAGCCCTGCTGTAAAAAGAAAAAGCAAAAGCAGAAAATAGAAAATAGAAAGAGGCACTGTGCACAGTGCCCCGAACCCAGCCCACCAGCCCATCTCCCTCTTTCTCTCCCCTGCGTGTCGCCACGCCCCTGGTCGCCGCGTGCACGCGCCGGCGAGGCGTCGACAGCGCGACGGCCACCGACGCCCACCGACAGCCGAGGAGGGGATAAGGACCCCCTCGCTCTCTCCCCTCTGTCCTCATCCACTCGCCGCTCCTCCCTCGTCTCTCCCTCGCTCGCGCTCGCCCTTTCTCCCCACTGTCCGAGCGCCACTGTCACCGTAGCTTGTCGCAGTCGCGCCCACTGATGTCCCCGCGCCGTCTCTCCGTGCCCGTCGTCTTCGCCTCGCTCGGCCACGTCGTCTAGAGCCATCTGTTCGAGCCGGGCGCCCCCACACCAACCGCGACGAGCTCGCCCATCTCGTCGGGCACCTCCGTCCGCCGCCGTCGATTCTCTGCACTGCGGTTACTAATCCTCCACCAGACCACCGTGCGTCCCCACGGTGAGCATCCACGTCGTCCTTCCCCTGCTTTCTTGCTCTGCCTGCCGCTCTTTTAGCCGCTCCCCTTTTGCCCGAGCTCGGCGGCGCCATTGCCGACGTGCGGCTCGAAGCATAGCCGCCCGAGCCCCTCCACTGAGCCCGTCAGGCTCCATACGTTCGCAGTAGATCACCTAGCCGCGCGGCTCGCTCGGAAACGGCCCAAATCCACGGTTCCGACCAAGCCCGAATGTCACCGCCGCCTCCACTCGTCGCCGGCAGCGTTTCGACCATCCCCGAGTCGAACCAACAACACCACATGATGCGCGGCAGCTCTAGCTTTCGAATGCGGGTCGCGGCGCGCGAGATGGTAGTCCGTAGCGATTTTCCGGCCACCTCCGGCGAATTCGCCGCCGCGGGAGGCTCGCTGGAGCTCCTCCAGCGGCTCCGCTGACCTGGCGCCGATGTGGCACCACCAGTGCCACTGACCAGTGGGCTCGGTGGGTCCGGGTCCCGCTGGCTCGGTTGACCAAGTCAACCCGCTGACTGGGTTTGACCAGTCACTGACATGTGGGGTCCACCCCACTGTTTATCTAATTAAGCATGATTAAATTAGTTCAACTAATTAACTAAATTGAGTAGACACTGACAGTGGGTCCCTGTTCGATAATTAGGTAATTAGATTGAATTCAAAACTCTGTGAACCTCACTGTCTATGATAGGTGGGGCCCACTGGTCAGTTTGACCAGTCAACTGGTCTGTTGACTGCTGACGTTAGTGTGATGTCATGCTGGCGTCAGCAATTACTATTCTAGATAATTTGATTTAATTAATTTAGATAATTCTAGAAAATACTAAAATCTTTGAAAATTCATAGAAAATAAACCGTAGCTCGGATCGAAAAACTTTCTACATGAAAGTTGCTGAGAACGACGAGACGAATTTGATCGTGTCGTCTGTTACCATGTCAAAACCCTCTACGTAGGTGAACTCGCAACTTTCCTTCCGTTTCCGGTAGATGAATAGTGCATATACACCGGTTAATAAATCCCACTTTAATCCTAAAGTAACTAAAATGACTTAGACAAATCTTTAGGCAACCCTGCACTACACGTTAGCATAGCATGCTCTGTGTTGCATTATTTGCTGTGTATTTATTTGTTTCCTCCCCCTCTTCTCTCTCGGTAGACCCCGACACCGACTTAGTCCCGGAGACCAACGTAGCTCCGGAGGTCGACTACGCCCCTGACAACCAGATCTTTGACACAGAGCTTCCAGGCAAGCACCCCCTTTTTGAGCATACCGATATCGCCTATTCTTTTCTCTCTTATGCTTGCATTAGAAGTTACTGCTATTATTGTTATCCTATTTCTGCTGCATAGCCTGTTTATTGTAACCTGCTGTTGTTACCTATCTGCTTATCCTAAATTGTTTAGTATAGTCTGGGTAGAGACCCATCAGAGACCCGCACTTTGTCCCGACTGCCCCGCTGGATTATCAGAAGACCCGATCAATGGGATCGATGACCAAGCCCCGGCACCGCACATCACTTCCCCCTTAGTTGCTCGACACTACTGAGTTACTATCGAGTGCCGAGGGTGATACCTCATCAGCACTTCTGATGTTAACCTTGTAGGTTAGTTCATCGGTTATGGTCATCGAGGGTGATTCCTCCTTCTCCACTCCCGATAACGACACTGTCATGCAACTCCTCAAGAGTGGACCTCGAGGGTGATTCCTCCTTCGTTCACCTTGACGATAACATCAGGTGGAATTCCATCGAGGGTGATTCCTTAGGGTTCCCCTTGGTGTTAGACACACGGTTACTATGGTTACTATGACTTTACACTGAACCATGTTACTAAAGACGGGTCGGCCCTGAGGGGTACCCGCGCGAGCTTAATTGCGAGTGATGTGAAGTCGGGTTGACCTGGAAGGTGCCCGCGAGATAATTACGAGGCGTGGCCAGGCATTCTTAGCCCTTGCCGCAAGTCCTCGAGACAGGGCGACGGGGTCACATCGATCGTGAGTCTCTGCTCATTACCGCGTGCTTCTAATTTACTAACGATTTGGGTATTTGATCCAAGGGGCCTTTGGCCCGATAGCACTAACCATCACGTGGGCATAGTATGGGCGTTCTGCGTCGTATACATCAGCTGAAGCTTAATAGACGTCAGCGAGGAGTGGCGCGCGCTGGATTGGACTGGTTAGGCCCGCGCTTGTATTAAGGGGGTTAGGTCTGCTTCCGGCCGCGTTCGCAATGCACAGGAGTCGCCAGGGCGAAGGCCCAAGACCCCTGGGCGCATAGGTTAGTCCGGCGTGCTGACTTCTCTGTTAAGTATTCGGTCAGGTTGCGGAGTGTCGTTTGGCCGAGGCCGGGCATGACCCAAAAAAGTGTGTCCGGCTGGAGTTAATCGAGTGTGGTGGGTAAGTTGGTGCACCCCTGCAGGGAAGAAAACATCTATCGATAGCCTGTCCTATGGTAACGGACACTCGGAGTTGTATCCCGATCGGTACAACTAGAACCTGACACTTGAGATGATAACTGGATAGTATGGCTCTGGGATTGCTTTCTCGCAGGGAGTCGAGGAAGAATCTCTGGGCGAGGTTGATGACACTACTATTACTTTACATTATGCTAATCTGCACTCTTCTAATGCTGCAAGACCGCTGAAGATGCTGAAGATACTAGTCTTCGATAGGACTAGGCTTTCCCCTCTATTCTGGCATTTCTGCAGCCCAGTCCACATATACAGCCTCCCTTTGATAATGTTGCATATGTAGTGTAGATCCTTGCTTGCTGAGTAATTCGGATGAGTACTCACGGTTGCTTTGCTTTCTTTTTCTCCCCATATCCATTTGATGCAACCAGATGACGGAGCCCCTGAGCCAGCTGCCCCCGCCGACAGCTACTACTACTACCCTCCTGGCAAGTACTACTACGAGGAGCCGTCCGACGACCAGGAGTAGGTTCGGAGGGTCCCAGGCAGGAGGCCTGCGCCTTTCGATCATAGTGTTTTCTTTTGCCCCGCCTTCTTAAAGGCTTATTCTGTCTTTCTTTTTATATCTGTACACAGATATCTGATGCTTCCGCTGACGCTTGTAAGCGAGCTTATGTATTCGAGCCCTCAAGGCCCCTGGCTTGTAATATAAAGCTTGTATGACTTTATTTTTGTTTTAGAGTTGTGTTGTGATATCTTCAAGTGAGTCCTTAGGCTTGATCGTGTGTATTTGCGTGTATGGTTAGTGAACGATTAAGCCGGGGTCGTCACAGGTTGGTATCAGAGCCGACTGCCTCTAGGAATCCCCCTTTCCAACTCCTTGGCCGAAGTTGAGTCTAGTCAATGGAAACTGTTTTACTAACTTGGCTGTGTGGCTTACGGGCCCACGTCGCCAAATGGGTGGTATTAGGATCTTTTATTCCTCGTCTATACTCTGGGACTCTGATCTCTCTCCCTTTCGGGTCAAATTTTTTACTAACTCCAACTTTAGGTTCTCGTGATCACATCCACCCGGAGTTCTAAAATTACCCCCCCCCCTTGCTTCGAGATTGTGGACCGGGTTCTGCTTACAGGATCCTTTTATCGAGGGCACCCTGTGTTGTCACTTGCAGAATCCTCGCTCCATCAGTTTTCTCCGACGTTGATGTAGCCTTTGCTATGTCGCGTGGTGTACTTCCTTACCGCGTGCCTGCGCGTCGCCTAGCATATCTAGCTTTTAAAATTGCGTCGTTATGCTGTTCGCATGTACCCGACTCTGTGTATGGATCTGCATGTTTTTAACTGGCTACTGTTAAGTATCTATTACACTACCTAATTGTTGTCGTGACCGGTAACATGCCACCGATCTCCCTACTTTTGATCGACACCCCTCCACAGCTTCACCGGATCGGAACCTGACTCTCCTGTACATCCCTGATTCTGAAGTATCCTATGTCCATGGCTTTGTGTGTTATCACGAGCCACCCTTCGAGAGATGATCTATGCATTGAAGCTGTGGCGGCATTACCTCCTTGGTAACCGGTGTGAGATATATACTGATCATCAAAGCTTGAAGTATTTATTTACTCAGCCAGAACTTAATCTCCGTCAACAGCGATGGCTGGAAACAATTACGGACTATGACTGTGGTATTTCATATACCCCGGGCAAGGCTAATGTGATGGCTGATGCCTTGAGCCGCAAGTCCTACTGTAATAACCTCATGGTTAAGCGAGCTCAACCCCATCTTTATGAAGAACTGCGCAAGTTGAACCTTCGAATCGTTCCGCAGGGTTCTCTTAATAACCTTGTGGTACAACCAGATCTTGAGAAAGCTGTTAAGGATGCGCAAGCCAAAGATGCTGAAATTGATCTGATGAAGAAAGAGCTTCACCTTGAGAAGTACAGGGATTTATCGGTTGCTGAAGATGGAACCTTGTATTTCAGAGACCGCATTGTGGTACCTCACTTCGAGCTTATGGCTGACAAAGTCATGAAGGAGGCACATGATACACCACTGTCTATCCATCCGGGTAGCACCAAGATGTATCGTGATCTCCATTAAAGGTACTGGTGGTCTAGAATGAAGCAGGATATTGCCCGATATGTTGTTGAATGTGACGTTTGCCGTCACGTGAAAGCAGAACATCATAAGCCTGCTGGGATTTTGCAGCCGTTACCTATTCCTTTATGGAAATGGGATAAAGTGCAAATGGACTTCATTACTGGCCTTCCCAAGACACAGAAGGGTCACGATGCTATTCTTGTCGTCGTCGACCAACTTTCTAAAGTGGCACACTTTTTGCCTGTCAAGGAGACTATCACTGCTAGCCAGTTAGCAGAGTTATCTATCTCCAGAATTGTATCACTCCACGGTATTCCGAAGGAGATCAGTTCGGAGCGTGGCGGTCTTTTCACTTCCAAGTTCTGGGAAAGTTGCCAAGAAGCTATGGGAACTCACATCACCTGGAGTTCGGCTTATCATCCCCAATCCCAAGGCCAAGTCGAGAGAGTAAATCAAGTCCTTGAAGATATGCTTCGGGCTTGTGTTATATCGTTCGGTAAGAAGTGGGAAGAATCTCTCCCGTATGCCGAATTCTCTTATAACAACAGCTATCAAGCCAGCTTGAAAATGGCCCCCTTCGAAGTACTTTATGGATGTAAGTGTCAAACCCCTCTGAATTGGACAGAAACTGGGAACCGACCGCTCGTGGGACCGGACATTATTCAACGCGCCGAAGAACAAGTCTGCATTGTCCGAGAAAATCTCAAGGCGGCTCAGGACCGTCAGAAGAGCAATTATGATCGCAAGCGATGGGGCTTGACCTATCAACCTGGTGATCAAGCCTATCTTCGTGTCACTCCTATGAAGGGCACTCGTCGTTTCGGAATCAAGGGCAAGCTAGCTCCACGCTACATTGGCCCCTTTCGCATTGTTGCCAGACGTGGACAGGTGGCATATAAATTGGAGTTGCCGCCGCAATTCTCTCATATCCATGATGTCTTCCATGTGTCGCAACTTCGTCGTTGCTTCAAGGAATCTCCGCACCGAGCAGTGGATCACGAGATGCTCGAATTGCAAGATGATCTTTCTTATAAGGAGCATCCGATCCGTACTCTCGATGAAGCTGAACGTCGAACTCATCAGAAGATGACCAAGTTCCTGAAAGTGCAGTGGTCGAATCACACTGAAGATGAAGCCACTTGGGAACGCGAGGATCATCTTCGGGAAGAATATCCCGACCTCTTTCCTTCTACCTCCTAAATTCTCGGGACGAGAATTTCTTTTAGAGGAGGAGAATTTGTAACACCCTTGTGTAATAGCCACTGTGATCATCTGCCAATAATGCCAAGTCACTTTCATTTGCAGTGCTTAGTCATAATGGTTAAAGATTCAATTCTAATCCTTCTCTGAAAATCAACTCAAATTCAAAAGTGCAAAATGAAGATGCTCAAAACTTGATGGAAAAATGTTCACCTTTTAGCAAATAATCCAAAATTATTTGCTGTTAAGGAACACAACATCATCATCACTCCTAAATGGGCTAAAGCATTTTAGCAGAACCAAAACAGCACCTAAAATGCCCTATTCATTTTTGAATAAATTCAAATGGGTTCCAAAGATGCCCAAAACTTTTTGTGGCAAAGCTGGATATTGCAAAGCATTTATGTGAGCAAGTTTCACATTTTTGCAACATCAACTGATAGCTCAAAATATTGCAAAAGCCCTGCTGTAAAAAGAAAAAGCAAAAGCAGAAAATAGAAAGAAGCACTGTGCACTGGGCCTAAGTGCACAGTGCCCCGAACCCAGCCCACCAGCCCATCTCCCTCTTTTTCTCCCCTGCGTGTCGCCACGCCCCTGGTCGCCGCGCGCGCGCCGGCGAGGCGTCGACAGCGCAACGGCCACCGACGCCCACCGACAGCCGAGGAGGGGATAAGGACCCCCTCGCTCTCTCCCCTCTGTCCTCATCCACTCGCCGCTCCTCCCTCGTCTCTCCCTACCTCGCGCTCGCCCTTTCTCCCCACTGTCCGAGCGCCACCATCGTCGTAGCTCGCCGCAGTCGCGCCCACTGACGTCCCCGCGCCGTCTCTCCGTGCCCGTCGTCTTCGCCTCGCTCGGCCACGTCGTCTAGAGCCATCCGTTCGAGCCGGGTGCCCCCACACCGACCGCGACGAGCTCGCCCATCTCGTCGGGCACCTCTGTCCGCCGCCGTCGATTCTCTGCACTGTGGCTACTAATCCTCCACCGGACCACCGTGCGTCCCCACGGTGAGCATCCACGTCGTCCTTCCCCTGCTTTCTTGCTCTGCCTGCCGCTCTTTTAGCCGCTCCCCTTTTGCCCGAGCTCGGCGGCGCCATTGCCGACGTGCGGCTTGAAGCACAGCCACCCGAGACCCTCCACCGAGCCCGTCAGGCTCCATACGTTCGCAGTAGACCGCCTAGCCGCGCGGCTCGCTCGGAAACGGCCCGAATCCTCGGTTCCGACCAAGCCCGAATGTCATCGCCGCCTCCACTCGTCGCCGGCAGCGTTTCGGCCATCCCCGAGTTGAACCAACAACACCACACGACGCGCGGCAGCTCTAGCTTTCGAATGCGGGTCGCGGCGCGCGAGATGGTAGTCCGCATCGATTTTTCGGCCACCTCCGGCGAACTCGCCACCGCAGGAGGCTCACCGGAGCTCCTCCGGCGGCTCCGCTGACCTGGCGCCGATGTGGCACCACCAGTGCCACTGACCAGTGGGTCCCGCTAGCTCGGTTGACCAAGTCAACCCGCTGACTGGGTTTGACCAGTCACTGACATGTGGGGTCCACCCCACTGTTTATCTAATTAAGCATGATTAAATTAGTTCAACTAATTAACTAAATTGAGTAGACATTGACAGTGGGCCCCTGTTCGATAATTAGGTACTTAAATTGAATTCAAAACTCTGTTAACCTCACTGTCTATGACAGGTGGGGCCCACTGGTCAGTTTGACCAGTCAACTGGTCTGTTGACTGCTGACGTCAGTGTGATCTCATGCTGGCGTCAGCAATTACTATTCTGGATAATTTGATTTAATTAATTAAGATAATTCCAGAAAATACTAAAATCTTTGAAAATTCATAGAAAATAAACCGTAGCTCGGATCGAAAAACTTTCTACACGAAAGTTGCTGAGAACGACGAGACGAATTTAATCATGTCGTCTGTTACCATGTCGGAACCCTCTACGTAGGTAAACCCGCAACTTTCCTTCCGTTTCCGGTAGATGAATAGTGCATATACACCAGTTCATAAATCCCACTTTAATCCTAAAATAACTAAAATGACTTAGACAAATCTTTAGGCAACCCTGCAGTGCACGTTAGCATAGCATGCTCTGTGTTGCATTATTTGCTGTGTATTTATTTGTTTCCTCCCCCTCTTCTCTCTCGGTAGACCCCGACACCGACTTAGTCTCGGAGACCGACGCAGCTTCGGAGGTCGACTACGCCCCTGACGACCAGATCTTTGACGCAGAGCTTCCAGGCAAGCACCCCCTTTTTGAGTATACCGATATCGCCTATTCTTTTCTCTCTTATGCTTGCATTAGAATTTGCTGCTGTTACTGTTATCCTATTTCTGCTTCATAGCCTGTTTATTGTAACCTACTGTTGTTACCTACCTGCTTATCCTAAACTATTTAGTATAGTCTGGGTAGAGACCCATCAGAGACCCCCACTTTGTCCCGACTGCCCCGCTGGATTATCAGAAGACCCGATCAACGGGATCGAAGGCCAGGCCCCGGCACCGCACATCACTTCCCCCTTAGTTGCTCGGCACTACTGGGTTACTATCGAGTGCCGAGGGTGATACCTCATCAGCACTTCTGATGTTAACCTTGTAGGTTAGTTCATCGGTTATGGTCATCAAGGGTGATTCCTCCTTCTCCACTCCCGATAACGACACTGTCGTGCAACTCCTCAAGAGTGGACCTCGAGGGTGATTCCTCCTTCATTCACCTTGATGATAACATCAGGTGGAATTCCATCGAGGGTGATTCCTCAGGGTTCCCCTTGGTGTTAGACACACGGTTACTATGGTTACTATGACTTTACACTGAACCATGTTACTAAAGACGGGTCGGCCCTGAGGGGTACCCACGCGAGCTTAATTGCGAGTGATGTGAAGTCGGGTTGACCTCGAAGGTGCCCGCGAGATAATTATGAGGCGTGGCCGGGCATTCTTAGCCCTTGCCGCAAGTCCTCGAGACAGGGCGACGGGGTCATATCGATCGTGAGTCTCTGCTCGTTACCGCGCGCTCCTAATTTACTAACGATTTGGGTATTTGATCTGAGGGGCCTCTGGCCTGAAAGCAATAACCATCACGTGGGCATAGTATGGGCGTTCTGCGTCGTATACATCAGCCAAAGCTTAATAGACGTCAGCGAGGAGCGGCGCGCGCTGGATTGGACTTGTTAAGCCCGTGCTTGTATTAAGGGGGCTAGGTCTGCTTTCGGCCGCGTTCGCAACGCACAGGAGTCCCCAGGGCGAAGGCCCAAGACCCCTGGGCGCATAGTGTTGGAAATATGCCCTAGAGGCAATAATAAAATGGTTAATATTATATTTCCTTGTTCATGATAATTGTCTATTGTTCATGCTATAATTGTATTAACCGGAAACCGTAATACATGTGTGAATACATAGACCACAGCATGTCCCTAGTGAGCCTCTAGTTGACTAGCTCGTTGATCAATAGATGGTTGTGGTTTCCTGACCATGGACATTGGATGTCGTTGATAATGGGATCACATCATTAGGAGAATGATGTGATGGACAAGACCCAATCCTAAGAATAGCACAAGATCGTGTAGTTCGTTTGCTAGAGCTTTTCTAATGTCAAGTATCATTTCCTTAGACCATGAGATTGTGCAACTCCTGGATACCGTAGGAATGCTTTGGGTGTATCAAATGTCACAACATAACTGGGTGACTATAAAGGTGCACTACAGGTATCTCCGAAAGTGTATGTTGGGTTGGCACGAATCGAGACTCGGATTTGTCACTCCGTGTGACGGAGAGGTATCTCTGGGCCCACTCGGTAATACATCATCATAATGAGCTCAATGTGACTAGGGAGTTAGTCACGGGATCATGTGTTACGGAACGAGTAAAGAGACTTGCCGATAACGAGATTGAACAAGGTATAGGGATACCGACGATCGAATCTCGGGCAAGTAACATACCAATGGACAAAGGGAATTGTATACGGGATTAATTGGATCCCCGACATCGTGGTTCATCCGATGAGATCATCGTGGAACATGTGGGGGCCAATATGGGTATCCAGATCCTGCTATTGGTTATTGGCCGGAGAGGTGTCTCGGTCATGTCTGCATGGTTCCCGAACCCGTAGGTTCTACACACTTAAGGTTCGGTGACGCTAGAGTTGTAATGGGAATTGTATGTGGTTACCGAAAGTTGTTCGGAGTCTCGGATGAGATCCCGGACGTCACGAGGAGTTCCGGAATGGTCCGTAGGTAAATATTTATATATGGGAAGTCCTATTTTGGCCACCGGAAAATGTTCGGGGTTTTTCGGTATTGTACCGGGAAGGTTCTAGAAGGTTCCGGAGTGGGGCCCACCTGCATGGGGGGACCCACATGAACGTGGGTAGTGGGGGCAAGGCCCCACACCCCTGGTCAAGGCGCACCAAGATCCCCCCTTAGAAGGAATAAGATCATATCCCGAAGGGATAAGATCAAGATCCCTAAAAAGGGGGGATAACAATCGGTGGGGAAGGGAAAGGATGGGATTTCTTTCCTCCCACCTTTGCCAACGCCCCAATGGACTTGGAGGGCAAGAAACCAGCCCCCTCCACCCCTATATATAGTGGGGAGGTGCATGAGAGCTGCAACCCTTGCCCCTGGCGCAGCCCTCCCCCTCCTACTCCTCCTCCTCCGTAGTGCTTAGCGAAGCTCTGCCGGAGAACCACGAGCTCCACCGCCACCACGCCGTCGTGCTTCCGGAGCTCTCCCTCAACTTCTCCTCTCCCCTTGCTGGATCAAGAAGGAGGAGACATCCCCGGGCTGTACGTGTGTTGAACGCGGAGGCGCCGTCCGTTCGTCGCTTGAATCGGATCTTCCGCGATTTGAATCGCCGCGAGTACGACTCCATCAACCGCGTTCTTGTAACGCTTCCGCTTAGCGATCTTCAAGGGTATGAAGATGCACTCCCTCTCACTTGTTGCTAGCATCTCCTAGATTGATCTTGGTGACACGTAGGAAAATTTTGAATTATTACTACGTTCCCCAACAGTGGTATCAGAGCTAGGTTTATGCGTAGATTCTATGCACGAGTAGAACATAAGTAGTTGTGGGCGATGATTTGTTCAATTTGCTTACCGTTACTAGTCCTATCTTGATTCGGCGGCATTGTGGGATGAAGCGGCCTGGACCGACCTTACACGTACGCTTATGTGAGACAGGTTCCACCGACTGACATGCACTTGTTGCATAAGGTGGCTAGCTGGTGTCTGTCTCTCCCACTTTAGTCGGATCGGATTTGATGAAGAGGGTCCTTATGAAGGGTAAATAGCAATTGGCATATCACCGTTGTGGCTTTTGCGTAGGTAAGAAATATTCTTGCTAGAAACCCATAGCAGCCACGTAAAACATGCAACAATAATTAGAGGACGTCTAACTTGTTTTTGCAGGGTATGCTATGTGATGTGATATGGCCAAAAGGATGTGATGAATTATATATGTGATGTATGAGATTGATCGTGTTCTTGTAATAGGAATCACGACTTGCATGTCGATGAGTATGACAACCGGCAGGAGCCATAGGAGTTGTCTTAATTTATTATATGACCTGCGTGTCAATGAAAACGTCATGTAATTACTTTACTTTATTGCTAACCATTAGCCATAGTAGTAGAGGTAATAGTTGGCGAGACAACTTCATGAAGACACGATGATGGAGATCATGATGATGGAGATCATGGTGTCATGCCGGTGACGATGGTGATCATGCCGCGCCTCGAAGATGGAGATCAAAAGCGCAAGATGATATTGGCCATATCATGTCACTTTATGATTTGCATGTGATGTTTATCATGTTTACATCTTATTTGCTTAGAACGACGGTAGCATAAATAAGAAGATCCCTCACTAAAAATTTCAAGAAATGTGTTCCCCCTAAGTGTGCACCGTTGCGAAGGTTCGTTGTTTCGAAGCACCACGTGATGATCGGGTGTGATAGATTCTAACGTTCGCATACAACGGGTGTAAGCTAGATTTACACATGCGAAACACTTAGGTTGACTTGACGAGCCTAGCATGTACAGACATGGCCTCGGAACACGAGAGACCAAAAGGTCGAACATGAGTCGTATAGTAGATGCGATCAACATGGAGATGTTCACCGTTGATGACTAGTCCATCTCACGTGATGATCGGACACGGCCTAGTCGATTCGGATCATGTATCACTTAGATGACTAGAGGGATGTCTATCTGAGTGGGAGTTCATTAAATAATTTGATCAGATAAACTTAATTATCATGAACTTAGTCTAAAATTCTCTTTACAATCTATCTTGTAGATCAAATGGCCCACGCTAATGTTGCCCTCAACTTCAACGCGTTCCTGGAGAAAACCAAGCTGAAAGACGATGGTAGCAACTATACGGATTGGGTCCGTAACTTGAGGATCATCCTCATAGCTGCCAAGAAAGCATATGTCCTTGAAGCGCCGCTAGGTGACACACCCATTTTCCCAGCAACTCAAGACGTTATGAACGCCTGGCTGTCTCGTAGTGATGATTACTCCCTGGTTCAGTGCGGCATGCTTTACAGCTTAGAACCGGGGCTCCAAAAGCGTTTTGAGCAACACGGGGCATATGAGATGTTCCAAGAGCTGAAAATGGTTTTCCAAGCTCATGCCCGGGTCGAGAGATATGAAGTCTCCGACAAGTTCTACAGTTGTAAGATGGAGGAAAACAGCTCTGTCAGCGAGCATATACTCAAAATGTCTGGGTTGCACAACCGCTTGTCTCAGCTGAGAGTTAATCTTCCAGATGACTCGGTCATTGACAGGATCCTCCAGTCGCTTCCACCTAGCTACAAGAGCTTTGTGATGAACTACAATATGCAAGGGATGGAGAAGTCCATTCCTGAGTTATATTCATTGCTGAAATCAGCGGAGGTGGAGATCAAAAAGGAACATCAAGTGTTGATGGTGAATAAGACCACTAGTTTCAAGAAAGGCAAGGGTAAGAAGAACTTCAAGAAGGACGGCAAGGGAGTTGCCGCGCCCGGTAAATCAGTTGCCGGGAAGAAGCCAAAGAATGGACCCAAGCCTGAGACTGAGTGCTTTTATTACAAGGGAAATGGTCACTGGAAGCGGAACTGCCCCAAGTACTTAGCGGATAAGAAGGCCGACAACGCCAAAGGTATATATGATATACATGTTATTGATGTGTACCTTACCAGCGCTCGTAGTAGCTCCTGGGTATTTGATACCGGTGCAGTTGCTCACATTTGCAACTCAAAACAGGAGCTGCGGAATAAGCGAAGACTGGCGAAGGACGAGGTGGCGATGCGCGTCGGGAATGGTTCCAAGGTCGATGTGATCGCCGTCGGCACGCTACCTCTACATTTACCTTCGGGATTAGTTTTAAACCTCAATAATTATTATTTTGTGCCAGCTTTGAGCATGAACATTGTATCTGGATCTCGTTTAATGCGAGATGGCTACTCATTTAAATCCGAGAATAATGGTTGTTCTATTTATATGAGAGATATGTTTTATGGTCATGCCCCGCTGGTCAATGGTTTATTTTTATTGAATCTCGAACGTGATGTTACACATATTCATAGTGTGAATGCCCAAAGATGTAAGGTTGATAATGATAGTCCCACATACTTGTGGCACTGCCGCCTTGGTCACATTGGTGTCAAACGCATGAAGAAACTCCATGCAGATGGACTTTTGGAGTCTCTTGATTATGAATCATTTGACACGTGCGAACCATGCCTCATGGGCAAAATGACCAAGACTCCGTTCTCCGGAACAATGGAGTTAGCAACCAACTTATTGGAAATAATACATACTGATGTATGCGGTCCAATGAGCGTTGAGGCTCGCGGTGGTTATCGTTATGTTCTCACCCTCACTGATGACTTAAGTAGATATGGGTATGTCTACTTAATGAAACACAAGTCTGAGACCTTTGAAAAGTTCAAGGAATTTCAAAGCGAGGTAGAGAATCAACGTGACAGGAAAATAAAGTTCTTACAATCAGATCGTGGAGGAGAATACTTGAGTCACGAGTTTGGCACGCACTTAAGAAAATGTGGAATTGTTTCACAATTCACGCCGCCTGGAACACCTCAGCGTAATGGTGTGTCCGAACATCGTAATCGCACTCTATTGGATATGGTGCGATCTATGATGTCTCTTGCCGATCTACCGCTATCATTTTGGGGTTATGCTTTAGAGACTGCCGCATTCACTTTAAATAGGGCACCGTCTAAATCCGTTGAGACGACACCGTATGAATTATGGTTTGGGAAGAAACCTAAGCTGTCGTTTGTGAAAGTTTGGGGATGCGATGCTTATGTCAAGAAACTTCAACCTGAAAAGCTCGAACCCAAATCGGAAAAATGCGTCTTCATAGGATACCCTAAGGAAACTATTGGGTATACCTTCTACCTCAGATCCGAAGGCAAGATCTTTGTTGCCAAGAATGGATCCTTTTTGGAGAAAGAGTTTCTCTTGAAAGAAGTAAGTGGGAGGAAAGTAGAACTTGACGAGGTACCCCCACTTGAACCAGAGAGTAGCGCAGCTCAGGAAGATGTTTCTGTGGTGCCTGCACCGACTAGAGAGGAAGTTAATGATGATGATCATGAAACTTCGGGTCAAGTTGCTACTGAACTTCGTAGGTCCACAAGGACACGTTCCGCACTAGAGTGGTACGGCAACCCTGTCCTGGAAATCATGTTGTTAGACAACGGCGAACCTTTGAACTATGAAGAAGCGATGGCGGGCCCGGATTCCAACAAATGGCTTGAAGCCATGAAATCCGAGATAGGATCCATGTATGAAAACAAAGTATGGACTTTGACGGACTTGCCCGATGATCGGCAAGCCATAGAGAATAAGTAGATCTTTAAGAAGAAGACTGACGCGGATGGTAATGTGACCGTCTATAAGGCTCGGCTTGTCGCTAAGGGTTATCGACAAGTTCAAGGGGTTGACTACGATGAGACCTTCTCACCCGTAGCGAAGCTGAAGTCCGTCTGAATCATGTTAGCAATTGCCGTATTCTATGATTATGAGATCTGGCAAATGGATGTCAAAACGGCATTCCTTAATGGTTTCCTTAAGGAAGAATTGTATATGATGCAGCCGGAAGGTTTTGTCGATCCTAAGAATGCTGACAAAGTATGCAAGCTCCAGCGCTCCATCTATGGGCTGGTGCAAGCATCTCGGAGTTGGAACATTTGCTTTGATGAAATGATCAAAGCGTTTGGGTTTATACAGACTTATGGAGAAGCCTGCATTTACAAGAAAGTGAGTGGGAGCTCTGTAGCATTTCTCATATTATATGTGGATGACATACTGTTGATGGGAAATGATATAGAACTTTTGGAAAGCATAAAGGCCTACTTGAATAAGTGTTTTTCAATGAAGGACCTTGGAGAAGCTGCTTACATATTAGGCATCAAGATCTATAGAGATAGATCGAGACGCCTCATTGGTCTTTCACAAAGCACATACCTTGACAAGATATTGAAGAAGTTCAATATGGATCAGTCCAAGAAGGGGTTCTTGCCTGTATTGCAAGGTGTGACATTGAGCGCAGCTCAACGCCCGACCTCGGCAGAAGAAAGAGAAAAGATGAGTGTCATCCCCTATGCCTCAGCCATAGGCTCTATTATGTATGGCATGCTGTGTACCAGACCTGATGTGAACCTTGCCATAAGTTTGGTAGGGAGGTACCAAAGTGATCCCGGAATGGAACACTGGACAGCGGTCAAGAATATCCTGAAGTACCTGAAAAGGACTAAGGATATGTTTCTCGTTTATGGAGGTGCCGAAAAGCTCATCGTAAAGGGTTACGTCGATGCTAGCTTTGGCACAGATCTGGATGACTCCAAGTCACAAACCGGATACGTGTAGATTTTGAATGGTGGGGCAGTCAGCTGGTGCAGTTGCAAGCAAAGCGTCATGGCGGGATCTACATGTGAAGCGGAGTACATAGCTGCTTCGGAAGCAGCTCAGGAAGGAGTCTGGATGAAGGAGTTTATCACCGACCTAGGAGTGATTCCCAATGCGTCGGGCCCGATGACTCTCTTCTGTTACAACACTGGAGCTATTGCCATTGCCAAGGAGCCCAGGTTTCACAGGAAGACCAAGCACATCAAGCGCCGCTTCAACTCCATTCGTGAATATATTCAAGATGGATACATAGATATTTGTAAAGTACATACGGATCTGAATGTCGCAGATCCGTTGACTAAACCTCTTCCACGGGCAAAACATGATCAGCACCAGAACTCTATGGGTGTTCGATTCATCACAATGTAACTAGATTATTGACTCTAGTGCAAGTGGGGGACTGTTGGAAATATGCCCTAGAGGCAATAATAAAATGGTTATTATTATATTTCCTTGTTCATGATAATTGTCTATTGTTCATGCTATAATTGTATTAACCAGAAACCGTAATACATGTGTGAATACATAGACCACAGCATGTCCCTAGTGAGCCTCTAGTTGACTAGCTCGTTGATCAATAGATGGTTGTGGTTTCCTGACCATGGACATTGGATGTCGTTGATAACGGGATCACATCATTAGGAGAATGATGTGATGGACAAGACCCAATCCTAAGCATAGCACAAGATCGTGTAGTTTGTTTGCTAGAGCTTTTCTAATGTCAAGTATCATTTCCTTAGACCATGAGATTGTGCAACTCCCGGATACCGTAGGAATGCTTTCGGTGTATCAAATGTCACAACGTAACTGGGTGACTATAAAGGTGCACTACAGGTATCTCCGAAAGTGTCTGTTGGGTTGGCACGAATCGAGACTAGGATTTGTCACTCCGTGTGACGGAGAGGTATCTCTGGGCCCACTCGGTAATACATCATCATAATGAGCTCAATGTGACTAAGGAGTTACTCACGGGATCATGTGTTATGGAACGAGTAAAGAGACTTGCCGGTAACGAGATTGAACAAGGTATAGGGATACCGACGATCGAATCTCGGGCAAGTAACATACCGATGGACAAAGCGAATTGTATACGGGATTAATTGGATCCCCGACATCGTGGTTCATCCAATGAGATCATCGTGGAACATGTGGGAGCCAATATGGGTATCCATATCCCGCTATTGGTTATTGGCAGGAGAGGTGTCTCGGTCATGTCTGCATGGTTCCCGAACCCGTAGGGTCTACACACTTAAGGTTCGGTGACGCTAGAGTTGTAATGGGAATTGTATGTGGTTACCGAAAGTTGTTCGGAGTCTCGGATGAGATCACGGACGTCACGAGGAGTTCCGGAATGGTCCGGAGGTAAAGATTTATATATGGGAAGTCCTATTTTGGCCACCGGAAAATGTTCGGGATTTTTCGGTATTGTACCGGTAAGGTTCTAGAAGGTTCCGGAGTGGGGCCCACCTGCATGGGAGGACCCACATGAACGTGGGTAGTGGGGGCAAGGCCCCACACCCCTGGTCAAGGCACACCAAGATCCCCCCTTAGAAGGAATAAGATCATATCCCGAAGGGATAAGATCAAGATCCCTAAAAAGGGGGGTAACAATCGGTGAGGAAGGGAAAGAATGGGATTTCTTTCCTCCCACCTTTGCCAACGCCCCAATGGACTTGGAGGGCAAGAAACCAGCCCCCTCCACCCCTATATATAGTGGGGAGGTGCATGGGAGCTGCAACCCTTGCCCCTGGCGCAGCCCTCCCCCCTCCTACTCCTCCTCCTCCGTAGTGCTTAGCGAAGCTCTGCCGGAGAACCACGAGCTCCACCGCCACCACGCCGTCGTGCTGCCGGAGCTCTTCCTCAACTTCTCCTCTCCCCTTGCTGGATCAAGAAGGGGGAGACGTCCCCGGGCTGTACGTGTGTTGAACGCGGAGGGGCTGTCCGTTCGGCGCTTGAATCGGATCTTCCGCGATTTGAATCGCCGCGAGTACGACTCCATCAACCGCGTTCTTGTAACGCTTCCGCTTAGCGATCTTCAAGGGTATGAAGATGCACTCCCTCTCACTTGTTGCTAGCATCTCCTAGATTGATCTTGGTGACACGTAGGAAAATTTTGAATTATTACTACGTTCCCCAACACATAGGTTAGTCCGGCGTGCTGACCTCTCTGTTAAGTATTCGGTCGGGTTGCGGCGTGTCTTTTGGCCAAGGCCGGGCATGACCCAGAAAAGTGTGTCCGGCCGGAGTTAATCGAGCGTGGTAGGTAAGTTGGTGCACCCCTACAGGGAAGAAAACATCTATCGATAGCCTGTCCTACGGTAACGGGCACTCGGAGTTGTATCCCGATCTGTACAACTAGAACCTGACACTTGAGATGATAACTGGATAGTATGGCTCTGGGATTGCTTTATTGCAGGGAGTCGAGGAAGAATCTTTGGGCGAGGTTGATGACACTACTATTACTTTACATTATGCTAATCTGCATTCTTCTAATGATGCAAGACCGCTGAAGATGCTGAAGATGCTAGTCTTCGATAGGACTAGGCTTTCCCCTCTATTCTAGCATTTCTGCAGCCCAGTCCACATATACAGCCTCCCTTTGATAATGTTGCATATGTAGTGTAGATCCTTGCTTGCTGAGTACTTCAGATGAGTACTCACGGTTGCTTTGCTTTCCTTTTCTCCCCATATCCGTTTGATGCAACCAGATGACGGAGCCCCTGAGCCAGCTGCCCCCGCCGACGGCTACTACTACTACCCTCCTGGCGAGTACTACGACGAGGAGCCGTCCGACGACCAAGAGTAGGTTCGGAGGGTCCCAGGCAGGAGGCCTGCGCCTTTCGATTGTAGTGTTTTCTTTTGCCCCGCCTTCTTAAAGGCTTATTCTGTCTTTCTTTTTATATCTGTACTCAGATATCTGATGCTTCCGCTGACGCTTGTAAGCGAGCTTATGTATTCGAGCCCTCGAGGCCCCTGCATTGTAATATAAAGCTTGTATGACTTTATTTATGTTTTAGAGTTGTGTTGTGATATCTTCAAGTGAGTCCTTAGGCTTGATCATGTGCATTTGCGTGTATGATTAGTGCACGATTAAGCCGGGGTCGTCACAGACGCACGCCAACATCGACACAAAAATGGGGTGGCGCTCCGCATGGGGCTCAAGGAGTCCCAACGGTTGACGATGCAGAGGGCGGCAGCGAAGTGAGCCGCACGGCTCGCGGCGGAGCAGAACCGCGCCGCCCCGACGCATGGCGTCGATCATCATCTCCTCCTCATCCGCATCGAATAGCGGCACGACGGACGACGACGCTCCACCCGCCATCAACGCCTACGCCAAGGATAGCCGCCGCTCCCGAGACCCCAAGGTGAAGCGTTCGGCGAGGAAGTGGTGAACTCCGGCCATCCTCGCTCTTAGTTTAAATTAGTATCTAAGTTAGTTAAGTGATGAAATCCGGCATGCCCTTTTGGATCGGATTGTGTTAACTTTTAATCCCCTGCTATGTCGGATTGTTATGTTTATATGTTCTATCTATGTTGGATTTGTATGTTCATATGTTGATCTACCGTAGGTTAAGTAGTTTACATGGTTTTGTATGGATTTAGAGCATCTACAGCCGGACTTGGCAAATCCGGCCCCTCAAACGCCCGCGGACGCATCCGGGCGCGTCCGCGGGCACTGACCGGGCACCCCTCAAATAATGTAATCCACATTCGTACGCCTCAATTATGATATCTCAAATCCATACTAACTCATGCAACTACGTCGATGCACACACATCGTCCGGCTACTCCATCACTACTAACTAAACATGCTATCGGACTACCAAAATTTGGCATGTTTGGCTATGGTGGAGTTCATCCACGGCTGCCCTTGCCCTTCCCGACACCCTTGCCGTCCTTCTAGCGGAAGTACCGGTCGAAGACACAGTACGGATCATGTCGGATCTGCTCATCGCCGGAGCTATCCTCGCCGGAGCTGTCCTCCTTCTCCTCCTTCGGTGGCAGTCCGGCCATGGCACAGACCGCTCGATTCTGCTCTCGGGCGAGGGCACACGTGTTTCTCCGCTGTCGTTTCTTCATAATGCGGGCGCGAATGCCTTCCTCCTCTGCGGCCGCTCGCGCCGCCGCATCAGCCGCCTCCGCCGCGATACGGGCCTCGGCGGCCCTTATCCTCTCCTTCCCACGGCGGGCCGCCCGTTCCTGGTGGGACTCATAGTCTGCCCGACCAGTGATGGGGAAGCAGAGGTGTTCCGGCTGCCGGGACCGCGAGGATCCATTACCAAAGGACCCGAGCGCTCGGTGAGCCGACGCTATGGCGTCGCGGCGGACGGATCCGTCCGTCGGCCAGGCGCTGTCCTCCCAGGAGTGGCGGAGTGCAATGCGGACTGCCATTGCCTCCTCCAACCCGCACAGATGACACCCCAGTCGACGGATCCGGAGTGGTCGGAGTCCGATCCGCTGCCTGCCATGCCAGAGAAGGCCGGAACTCGCCGGAGGTGAGCTCGGGTGGCGGATGGGAGTGAAGTGAAGTGGCTCGGGTTTGCTCCGGTGAGCGGATGGGGACGAATACATGTGGGATCGGGTGGGCCAACATGAACCGGGTCCGACGTGGCGGGCATGCTCAGGCGCGTCCGGGCGCCCCCATATCCGCCCCATATTTGGGCTGGATATGAGGGGTGTCGGTCAGCCCGGGCGTTTGAGGCCCGTTTGAGGCGTCCGTCTAGGTCGAAAAAACGTGATCGATCAGTGACCGGGCGGCCCGCCCGGGCGTATGAGGCGGGTTTGAGGCGCCCGGCTGTAGATGCTCTTAGGGAAGGACAAATGAGGAGTGTGGCTATGGAGTGAAAGAAACGCAATCTGCCCGATCACCTTTAGCGAACGCTTCCGGACGCGTATAGGGCCACGAATTAGGTGACCACGGCTGTAGATGCTCTTACACCAGCATAACACGAGGACTAGGGTACAAGAAGGAGCTCTGAGGCTCCCAAACCATGACTTTATATCCTTAGAGCAACTCCAACGCAGGGACCTAAACAGACACGGATTTTGTTCGTTTTTTGTCCGTTTGGATCGCTCGTCCGCCTAGCGGACACGCGAGGACGATGGATACACCCAACGCAAAGACATGCGGCGGACCCATTTTGTTGCCTCTACGGCTGGTTCCTGTGGCCAAAACACACAAAAAATCCCCAAATCAGCGCCAAACAAACCGGCTGGGAAATCCTCAAGAGCAGCAGGGGAAGGGGCCGCCGTTGTGCTTCGGACAGCACGCTGTTGCGGAGCCGCCACCGGCGAAGCAAGCGCCCGTGCAGCTCGAGCAGGAAGCAGCGGGGCTAGAGCGCTCCGCCAAAACGGCGCTCTTTAGGAGCCACCGGCGGCAAGGTGCGGCACGAAGACGAGCGCATCCGCCGATGGGAGCTTGCCTGTAGTTCCCCGTCGAGCGGGCCCGCGGCACGCGTGGGCTGCAGCCTGCGGCGGCGCTTGGAGGAGGCCTCGCAGGCGAGGACGGCGGAGGAGGCGGAGGCCTCGCCGTCGAGGACGGCAACTTTTGAGAGAGAGAGAGGGGGGGAAGGCAGAGATGGAAGGGAGAGGAAGGAGAGATGGCCGGCGGCGTGGTCAACGGCCAAGGTCCGGCGGCGCTAGGGTTGCGGCGGCAGAAGCCCAGCTCGGTCGCTGATATGCGGGACCGGGACGGATACAAGCGGACGAGAGCGGTCGACGCGAGCGTCCGCTTTTGTCCGTTGTAGACCCATTTATGGCCCATATTTGCGCTCAGTTTGGGTCGGGGCGGACAACAAACGGACATCAGGAGGACGATGTGTCCGTTTGGGTCGCCCAGTTGGGCCAAGTTTTCTGTCCGGATGACCCAGACAGACAAAATGGGTCACCCGGTTGGAGTTGCTCTTATACATCTCAGATAAACACTTCGGGAATTCAAACAGCGATGAGTAGAGTAGCAGGAGACGTCGGATGCGAGATGGACGATGCGGATGCTTCATAGCTCCGGCCGAGTGGTACGTTGCCGTTAGACGATGATTAGTAGATGGGGCGCGCCTCTTGAGGCGGTCAGGTGTGCTACTATTTTGGCTGTTGTGCTTTCTCACGCATAAACATGGTAGCAATGATGGACTTTGTAAATATTAAGGCAAATTGTGTCATGGTTCCGATGATGGTGTCATATAAGCTATGCACATTTACCAATACAACCCTTCTCAGCCGAAAACCCTTGTTGGAGCTATTGATCCCATAGGTCAAACATTAATCAATGCTATTTAGTTTGTTCACAGAGCAAGTTCCGATGGATTTTAAAAAAAGAAGAGCTTGTAATTTCATGCAAATTTCAGTACAAATCACTGTGCCTAAAAAAAGTGGCATAAATTACATGGGCCAGATTTTTTTTTCATTGTTCTCGTGAGTGTTGGCACAGACTAACCAGTAACCACATGAAAAAACAGAGTTCTACGTACAAAGCTTGATCTGGTAGTCATGTTTTACATAAGTACAGAAAGGATAAGCAGGTGATCAGAAGACTTGATTATAACATAAGAGATGGCTTTTAAAGTTTGATGCATGTCCGACAGCTAACCTAGAGCTGAACAACACCATCAGACAGACCAAAAGGGCCTTTCTCCCCAAAAAAAGTGGTACTTTAGTTCACGTACCATGCTAGTGGATTACATCTACTTTCAAGAGTCTTACACGTCAAGAAAAAACCGTACATCAGCAAGGAATTTAGTTGCAAACTACTGAGAAAATCTTGCACTAAAATCATCGCAGTGTAGTGTCGTGGCTAGACCACCAGCAGAACAACCCGTAAAGAGGGCCTGAAATGTGTGGAAATGCAATCTGAACTCAATAAATTAGGTATGACCCGTGCAGCATTGGCAAAGTCCCTTTTCCATGAGTTCATCAATAACCGCTTCAAAGATGGCTATCCTCTGAAGGAAAGTGTACTTCTATCCTACATCATCACCAACAGAACATCACCTCAAGCAACAAAGTTAATGACAGTGTACCCAAATTCAAAATAATCACCTGTGCTTGACCTTCCACATCCCCAGAAAATGACGCCCCGATGCAGTAGCGCAGATACACTTCGTTCCAGTTGTAGAAATCTAATAGCACGCCGATCAAAATTAGTGCAAGGTCATACCAAATAGGTAAAAAAGACATGAAAGCCTCACTTTATCCAAACAAACAGGATGAGGAACAATGCAAAATGATTGGCCAGATAGTTCTGTGGGAGAGAAGAGTCGATGATTATCAGGATTCAAATGTTGATGACTCTCGAGGATCCCAGCAGTGGCAAACCATTGCGGTTTATGAAATTAATATTGACCAAGCAGCGTTCAGGAGGCCACTGCTGCAGGTTCTACCAGTAGCACTGAAAGGTGAGAGTACTAAACCTTCATCGACTGAAAGGTGAACAGGGGGTGTAGTACTGAAGATATACTGCACTGAACTGAACTTGTAGCACATACTGGCTTCTAGAGTAGCAGGTGAAGATATACTGCACCTGAACTTGTATCACATATAATTGCAGGGATGAGCACATAAAAAAGTTGGCTTCTAGAGTAGCAGGTGAAGATATACTGCACTGAACTTGTATCACGTATAATTGCAACGATGAGCACATAAAAAGGTTTTCTGGGTAGGGATGCAAGATACATGGCTGAGACACATGGAGTAAAAAAAATGAAAGCATACACATTCTTTAATCCATCCAGGTAATACAAATTTTATTGACAGGCAATAAATAGACATATTCATGTGGCAAATAAGGCAGGAAAATACATCCTTATGGCTCTTTACAAGATAAAACGACAGATGTAGTTCAATACTTATGGACATGTGATGAGAAGTAATAAAACCAAAGTAATGAAGGGTTGGTTTATGAGGGAATTACAATATCTTTTTATTCAACAGTGGACTGTATGATGTACAGTGGGTACGCATAGTACTGCAGTTATTAGGATGTATCCGTATTAGTTCGTGAGGTACAACCAGTCAAAGTGACAAATCAATCTTTATGTGTGAAGGCTGGAGGCTATATTTCTGATCAGTGAGAATCCATCAACGCAAAAGGCTGGAGGCTATAAATGTAGATGAAATAAAGCTCCATATTCAGTATGATATTCGTATTTCTTTTTGGACATTTAAAAAGGGAAGTCACAGAAATTGAAAATTCACTTCAAACCACATTTTTTTACCTGTGAGCTGGTTAACGAAGTTCATTTGTGCCGCCGTCTCCTGAGCTCACCTCGGCCACTTGCCTCATCAGTGACTTACACCATCTCATAGCGTCAAACACATCCATTCATGCCTTATGATATATCCTCCACCACTGCAACCAAAAAGACAACATAAAAGAATTAAATGAGCATGTAAATACAATAAGAAAATTGTGCCTAAAAAGAACCAGGTCCATATGCCTTGAGATGGTTCAACAGAGTATGGCAAGGATCAAAGATAAAAACTTCATGTCACACTATGGTCACGCATCACTGAAACGAAAAACAGACCTTCAAGATAGCTTACCTTAATGCAATTTTTGCTGAGGGGGCAAAACTGGTACCAGATTTCGCTTCAGACTTTTAGGTTTAGCCTTCCACAAAAGTAAGTAGTCTTAAGATTCAGTTCAAGGTCAAAGCTGTAAGCACCACAAGATTAGAGAAAGCAACAATCAAAAATAGAAGTACTATTTGTGTAACAGTGCCAAGTGTGGTAGACACAAAGTAATCAAATTATGACCTATCATCCTAAAACCAAACTACCAAAGACAAAAATAATCTAACAGAACATGAACACTCCTCTTGTAGGATATCAAGTTGTAGGACATCAGTGCATTGGTCTTCAAATAGCTGATATTCAGTTGGCAAGATCTGGCCGGTCCGAGCTCGAGGAGCCCGGCGTGAGAGGAGATCAGGAGAGGGGTGATAGTTGGATCCCATGGGTGCGGAGACGCTGGATCCCGGACCCGTGATCTTGTGCGACCCCTCAACCTCTACGTCTATATTGTATAACTTTTAAGTTTTAACAAACAACAATAATTCAAGAAAAGGTGTGCCGAACTTCCAGAAAGAACATATTCATGCATTTATACAGGTTCATGATTGAATGAGCTTTCATCCCCAGTGAACTGTATTTGGTTAACTCTGGACAAAGAATAAATCAAGAAAAGTTGTGCTGGATTTCCAGAAAGAGCATATTCATGCATTTATATAGTGCAGAAGAGAACCTCCACTGCAATTGTAAATCCTAACCAGCCTATCCATACCGTGTTATCGCAATTTTTTAGAAGCGTAAACACTATTTTTAGAACTCAGAAATCCCACAACAGAATCTCGAAGGCAAAAGAAAAGGTTCATACTTGTCTGAAGATAATACGGCCTGAGTTTGCTCTTCGACAAACTGACCTATGACCCATAGAAACTCACAAAGATGGCTGCGTGTGTTGAAATATTTATATCTAAACACTCTGTGTGGGTAAGTTGCGCTACTAATTTTTGCAAGAAGACAGGCAGTACAGATGAGTGACAGGTCCATTTGCTAGTTAACAATATTTGACACTGCAATAGAATTGCAGAACAGTGCACATTCAAATATAAACAAGGGTAAATGAAACAAATCGATGGTTAACTTAACTGAAGCCGGGTCCTATTTTTCTGAACCAAACATCAAGTAAACAGTAGCAGTCACTCATAAATTATTTGACTAAGATATATTCATGGTATCAAGGTTCTACCTGATGTTGATGGGGATCGAATTTGGTTGTGCAGCTCATTGCATTTTTTCCTCGCCGGCATCGATCTAGACAACGGGTGGCGATGGTCTCAGTCTTGGCTTGCCTGCCCTGGCTGCCCATGGCAAAGAAGATAGATACCCGCGGGATTGCCGGAGATGGTCTGCTACTGCCAGAGGCCACCATTGGAGTCAAAGAAGGCCTTCATCAGCGCCGCCATCATGCCAAGCCGCGTCAGGAAGCCGAGCAAGATGCCAGCTTGCTCGCCGTGATGAAGGGGTAGTCAACTTTGTTTCTTAATTTGGGGCTGAATGTATTTGTCGAGGTCTTCCCGTGTAGCTTTTCGACTTTCCAACAACAACCTGTAGTGATATGATCGAAAGCAAAATTAAATTATTACCCAAAGATAGCAGAGTGATAGTGTGATTAGGATTTAACATTTTCATGAACATTGGGGTAAGCATGCTTGTGACCCAAAAAGGGATCAAAGTGAATGTGTAAAACAATTCTTGATATAGTTATGAATTGTAAGAATGTGGATAGGATTCAGTAAACTCACTTGGGTTTGCTTTTGACAATATTTTATCCTTCCTTCCCTAACCAAAATTCCAACTAATGAAGGGAATAAAGAACATCAGTACTGAAAGAGTGAAACTTCCAATCCATTTCCAACATCAAATCAGAGATAAACTGGAATCACCGGACTGCCAACTATAACAATCAGTGAAATAGGAATTTTCTGTTGTTCCTCTTGCAAGCCAGGATAAAGCACCACCATGCAAATATTTCGTATAGTTGCAAAATGCTATGTTTGGATGAACTCTGTTGCTCAACCGAGTTTCAGAATACATGTCAATCAAGAAAAAAATTGTACTCCTATAGCGTAAGTATCAGTCTGTTAAATAAAATGAATTAGATATTTCAATATCATGGAGCATTTCTATTTTCTTTTACCATCTCATGATTGTTTTGTTAACCAAGAGACTCCAGACTTCCATACTCAATACTGTGACTGTTTTTCAGACATCAGAATTCCATTTGGTAACTTAATTTTAACTCCAGCTAAGTTTACATCCTCAAAGACAACATAAGAACATTCAAGTTTGAAGTTCCTAAAATGAAGGACGGCTGATCAAGGTCATCATCAAAAACAAGAAGAAATAGAAACACCTTATTTCATGTCACAGTATCACTCTCAGTAGAGAAATGAGACATTATCTTCTCAAGAAAATTACTATTTTTACTTGGAAGCAGCAGAGTACATTTGTTTGTAACAGTGAAATGTCACTCACAAATATTTGAACGGGAGGACGGGGCAGGTTGGTTTCGTGGGAAAGGCAAGGAAAGAACTTTTACCCAGTGGAGGCGTTATCTCGGGACGGTAATATGTGAACGTTTTTTTCTCAGATAAAGAAGAATGCGCACCACTAAACGCATCTGAACGAACCAAAATGAACGATATTCACATTCTTGACAGATGGTCTAAGCGCACATGAGCAAACAATAAAGACAGAGCAGCAAACCAAACAAGCACGAACCCTGAAACAATGCGATTCGCACTGACACTCTGCTGCGCCGCCGAGCAACAGAACGTTCACGAGCAGCTTAAGCAGCTTTCATCTGAAAAAATGATTATAAAAGTTATCATATTTGATTGAACGACTGATTTGAACCAGTACTCCTAAGTTTCCAGTTCCCAACATACATGGGACAAAGTCGACCGGACCAAAGTACAGATATCCTGAGATAACAATGAGCACATATTTCCAAAATCAATCATGAATTGCACAACATTCTATTATCAGCTCAGAATTTCAAGTATGGCCATAATGATATATTTCATCACCAAATGAACAGAAGACAAGCATGCTAGCACTCGAGCTTGTGATCAAAATGGCTAGCCTATTAGTCTTACTCGTAAGTTGCAGCTTGAATTGAGGTAATTAAGACGAAATCAAAACTATATTCGATCGAAATAATTGCACTTCAAGTGCCACATTACGTTGTCATTCACATCGCAGAACTTGAGCCTCTCCGTGGAGTCACCGTTGCTCACCTTGAACTGATGCGAACCAATCTAGGAACAAGCAAGGCGCACCCAGGTAAACAACCAGATCGACGCCCAGAGCCGGACCGGAGAGCAAAACGGAAGAAGATTCAGGCTGGAAGGGGGCCGGACCTGGACGATGGCGAAGACGGGCTCGTAGGGCTTGAAGGGCTTCTCGTCGGCTCCGAGCGGACCCACCACCTTGTACCTTACCTAGTTCGCCTCCGCCAACTTCTCCTCCTCCGTCTTCCCGCTGGGCGGCTTCGCGGCGGGCGTCTCCTCGTCGTCCTCCACCCACTCGTCCCTGCTCCCGTCTGCGTCCTCGTAGTGCTCCTCGTCGTCCCCCTAGTCGTCAGACGAGCGGGTCTCGAAGTGGCAGCGCGAGGGGAAGAGCCGGAGCGAGGCGGTGGCGACAGGGGGCCGGACAGCCGGCGTGGAGGGGCTGTTGGGCGGGCCGAGTCCTGCTCAGGGGCGGGCAAAGATGGGCGGAGCAGCTCCTGGCGACGATGGAGAAGACCATCTATGGCCGCCCGAGCTTAGGTGGCTCCGGCCGGCTGTGCGTGTGGCAGCGGCTAGGAACCCTAGCGTCGCGGTCGATGGCGTCCCTGCCGCCCACCTCCATGGATCCGGATTGAGAAGAGAAAGGGGAAGGAGACAGGTGACATAGAGAGGGGAGGAGGGCTGGGATGGGGAGATGAGGCCGCGGCGTGTTTGGGGTCGAGGGGAGGAATCGTTGTGGAGTTCCTTCATCTACTATCTACTCACATAAAAGCAAGCAAGAGAGGGCAGATCCAACTCAGCGTATTAGCCGTCTAATCTACGATCTAACGGCCTAAAATATCTGTTAACGAAAACTATCGTTAACGAAATCCCTCCTCGCTAACCAAACCCGGTACCCCACCGCTCGCCCCTCTCTCGCACGCCCGCTCGACCACGCCTCTCTCTCGCACGCCTCCTCCTCGCCTCGCTGACAACCTCTCCACCACGCCCCGTCGCCGCTCCAACCTCTCGACCACGCCCCGCCGCCGCTCGCCCCACCTTCACGCCTCACCGCCGCCCCTTCTCGGCCTCGCCGCCGCCCCTTCACGCCCCCGCCCCCGCCCCTTCACGCCCCCGCCCCCGCCCCTTCACGCCTCGCCGCCGCCCCTTCACGCCGGCGGCCGATCAGCACCTCCGCTTCGCAGCAGCACGCCCCCGACGGCCGAGCGGCACCTCCGCCCCAGGGGGGCCGGGCCGCAGCAGCACGCCCACTGCCGACGCTGCCCTGGGGTTGGGTTGGGGTACTCCGGTGAGCCATCTTCCTCTCTTTTTTTTCTTCATCTATACAAGATTGAGTACATGGTCGATCAATTGTCACAGTGTCGTTAGCACAATGCTACTCATTTGTTCTGAATCTTCATTTGTTAGCTTAATACAATTTGCAAGCTTCCCCGTTATCTTCAAAATGTTGAGTAGTGATTTCAGACACATTGCGGAAAAGCAATCTGGCTCCCGGGTCCATATGCTCCCGCTATCTGGACCACCCAGGAGCATCGGGATGCATGCCCACTCCCGTATTTCAGCTTGTATTCGTTGGACTGAATTCCAGGCCTGGCCCACAGAACAGACGACAACAGGGGCGGTACTGACTGGCAGGGGCATCTGTACCAGTCGGGAGAAAACGGGCGTGGCCGTTACCCCCGCCCCCACTATCCACCCAACGCACATAGAGGGGCCACAGCTGTCGTCGTCCATACGCTTCCAAAAATCCCCCAACAGCCAGCAGCAGAGAAAAATTAAGTAACATAGGATGGACAAGCTGCCCAGGCAAATCTTTTTCATTAGCTTGCCCAAAAGTTTAAGTGCAGGCACTGCACGCACACCAGGCAGACAAAAGACGATACAGCCACACACGCTATGAGTCACTAAACTTCCCCACGCTGACTGTTCGTCCTAGTTCCACACCATGACAGTCTGCTTGTACTCCTCCAGCGGTGCAGACTCGCCCACATCACCTGCTGGCTCGGCATCAGGGTCGTGCTCGTGCTCGGCCACCACTTCACCAGCATGGTCACCGGTATCCAGCTCCTCCACACCCGCCGGCTCATCCGCATCAGAACCAGCAACCTCTGGCGGCGCCTGCACCTGAAGACAAAAGCGACCACACATTCCTTGGATTTAGAAGCGATTCGAGGAAAAACAACTCAGGGTTGATGTTTGATCCTCTAGCTGGATCTCTTTGGCATCTTGGCCATGAACAGAGCTCTCCCCCTCCACACTGTGCACCACGTCGCCGGCAAATATGCCAAACCAATGCGATTGGTCATCGATTTCTTGTTGATTTGAGAAAGCCATGAGATGGGACATGGATCGAATTTGAGAAAGCAACAAACAAACAGGGACACGGGTGGTTGGGACCATACCTGAGCGAAGAGATCGCTGTCGAGGCTCCACGCTAGTCCGGCTGTCAAAACGCCGGAGCTCGGCCAGCTAATCAACGATCACTGTCGCTGTTGTTCGTCGGTCGCCCTGGCTTTCTTTTCTTCTTAGGTGCCCCTAGACCAACCAGAGTGTATGGATGCATGTCTCCACCTGCATGTTCTGCATCTGCTGTAAGTTCATTAGCCTTGGCAGTCGCAGCGACTGGTGCTACAGGCCTATCTTCCAGCCCTAGACCATATCTATGATCATCATATTCGGCAAGAGCAGCGATACCATCTCTAATCAGCTTCATCCCTTTCTCACATGCTTCTGTGGATACAACACCGAGCCGGACCGATTCCATGGCATGCACTTACAGGGTTGTGTGCCGATGTGTCATTGTCCTGCTTCCAGCATGGTCTCGCTGGTATATCTGAAGGTGTGGCGGCAAAAATCCCTCGCATCCCTTGCCCACCCCTTCAGGATCAAATTCGCTGATATCTATGTGTAGCCCAGGACATCCATAACCTGCATCACAGCGGAATCAGCAACACAAGCCAACTCACACTGAGTTTCGAATGACTGAAAATATAAAGTTATACTTACTTTCAGCATGTGGCAGCATTCCATGCCCATATGCTCAAACAGACCACACTCACACTCGAATTTTCCGCCAGTTTCCTATATTTGCACCTCATAAACAACCCTTGACCACTTCTCATGCCTCTCTACCTGTGTGTGTGTCGCCCAGCTTACCAGCTTACTCTTTTCCAGCTCTTCGATCCGGTACACGTGCGCTTGGTACAGCAGCTCCCCAAGTTGTTCGAACATTGCTCGTCTATAGATCTTGCTTGCATGCCTCTCTTTCGACATGTTACACTTAACCGCCACACCGCCCTACAAGGGAAACAAATCCATTTTCTTGTTTGGTTAGTCATGTCCACAAAACCATACGGTACTGCAGAAAACACAAAATGAAACTCACCGTTTTATTCCGTTTTTCTTCATAGCTCTCTTCTGAATCCCTAGCAAACTGGAGACGCACGTAATGCCTGAAAAACATGTGCATTTGGACACCCTGACACCCATTGTTGGGCACTCGCAGTGGCATGACCTGCTATTCTCTTTTGTGGGTTTGCCCTGTGAAATGCAAAACACCAAATAAAAAATTAGTACAATCATCATCAGTTCGCCACTCAGAATCATTGACTTCTTCCCAGCTGCATGTTCTGTATCAACAGGAAACTTACAGTGCAACCACAAAGCACTTCCAGCATACACTTCCTAATACCTTTGCAAAATCAATGGCAGAGCACCGGCCCATGTTATCATGAAACCCCATGTCGGCGTCAACAAATGATTGTGGTTTGCCCTGTGCTCAGTCCATTTTCAGATGTTCGAGGCAATCTAATCATTGCTGGGCACTCGCAGCGGCACAAGCTGCTGTTTTCTTTTTATGGGTTTGCCCTGAAAATGCAAAAATATCATTGCGAATCAGCACAATGATGATCGTTGTGTCATTCAGATTCTTTGATTTCTTGCCAATTTCAGGGTTTGTAACAACAGAATACTTACAGAGCAACCGCAAACCACTTCCTGCATACACTTCGTCTTCTCGGCATTGAGCCTACTCTTGCCGTACCTTATGCCGAAACCATGCTCCCACGAGTCCAGGTTGTAAAAATCACAGGCTTCGCCCAACGATTTAAAAGTTAAACCAATAGCAGGCTCAACTACATGGTGGCACAGTTTATCTGCATACCCCCTAATTGTCTGTTCCAGCGGGCCTACTCTCTCGGGACATGGAGCCCTGTTCCATGGCTGATTCCCAACTCTTTACCCTGCACCGTAAATCAAAATTCTTATATGCAATACCAAAAATTATTACTACTGGGTTTTATTTTGTTCTAACCAAAAATTAATACAGGGCACACACAAACTGTCGGGGGGGGGACTACATTACCATGACAACATCATCGCCTAGCAAGTACAACAATCATATCCAACACATGACTTTCGATTTTTGACTTATTCATAATCGAATCGCTGAAAAAACATTTTTTCCAAACTGACAGAGCACCGGGCAGCATATAACAAACAAATGTAAACAGGAAATCATCCCAACTACGGGCTGCAAGAGAAAAAATGCATTTTCAAGAAAAATCTAATTACTTCTTAGTCCATCCAGGGGCTTGCGGATCCACCTTGCCTATAGACTGCGCAAAGCCTGCATTGCCACTTCCTGTTCGATCTTGAATTACAGTGTCCTGGTCTCCATCCAGATGTGCTTCAACACTGCCCTGGTCAATGGCATCTGTGTTGTCCCCCTCACTCTCACTGAAACTGGACATGGCGGCGGCGCAGACAACCACACTTGTTTCCTCGCCACACACACAGCAGCACCCCCGAACTGCCCAGTTAAGCTGCGCCCAGATCCTTCGATAACCGCCTCGCGAGATCCATTGGCGGACTCCTCTTCCCCAAGGCCAGCCCCACCTATCAACTCCATTAGGGCCGCCGTGCTAGCCGCCTCCTCCGGGAAGATGGGAAACCTGCGCGCGTTGAATTAAAGCCGCCTCCTCCGGGAAGATGGTAAATGGGAATGAAGAACAATTTGTAGTGCGCAAGGAGGGATTTATTACCTGTCTACCATCGTCATGGCTGCGCGTCCGCTACTCCGAGGCCATGCCCGCCGCCGCAAGTAGAAAAGCAGAGTGCAAGAACGCCGCCGCCGCTGCCGCTGCCCTCGGCTCGATCCCCTTTTCCTCGAACAGGGCCGAAGTTGGTGGATGGGGATGCATTCGTTTGGCCGGCCTGACTAGTGGGTCCATCTGACGAACTACTGCGCGTCTAGTACAAAGCACCTCCCCGCTAGCCAATGTTCAAAAAAAAAAAACCTCCCCGCTAGCCAGCCGTTAACGGCGACTCAGCAGTCGTTCCCGCCCGTCTCTGACAACATACGTAAAGGACTGTATTCCCCTTTATTCTGTTCCTGTATAGCGATTTAAATAATGCCTCGCACAGATCTCACAGCTCACCTGGACGGCCCAGATATCAGGTTCATCTGGACCTGGGAGCCAAAACGCCACTCTCGACACATTTTCTCTATATACAATGTATAAGAAGTATAAGATCGACCATGAAGTATAAGAAGTATAAGATCGGCCATGCTCCTTGGGAAACTCCTCATCATGGGCGGCAGGGCCATGGTGCAGGCCTATGCCAAGCCATCGTCAGTGAGTGCTTCCTCTGCACCTCTGCATTTTTTTGTTGGCTCTTCCCCTACCTGTGCTTTGCATCCTTCTCTGTTTAATTCTGTCTGCATCATGTTGCCTGCAACGTGTTTGCTGAAATGTTTTTTCTCCTTGATTTTCTATTCTTGACGGAAACAGTAGCAGGAAATTACAGTGAGCTCACGCCCAGCAGTAAGATCACATCAGCCTAGCTCGGCGGCATGCAAAGCCTAAGAATCGGCTGCTCTCTACCATCCATAGTATGCCTAGAGGTCGCGGCCAGTCTGCCCTGTAGCTGTGGTGCCGGATGGATGGAGCAGTTGCTTGCGGCACAGTCCAATGGCCTAATGCTTGCGTGGAGGTATGTGGTCCAATACCATGTTTAGTTTTGTAGTGCTTAAATCTGATTTTCCTTTTTTGTGGGTGCAAAAATAGTATTATATCCCCACTGATATGTACGCATACAGATGAATAACATATTTATATGTTCAGTTTTTCCAGATTTGTTGCACTCAATGGAAACTGGGAGCATCACTCTCCTTGACTGGAATCAGTGGCCAGATTATATATCACACAAGCTGTTGGTGAGCTTTTCCTTTTAATTTCTATATCTCTGGGTTATAGATCATCTCCTACTGGCTAGAATTTATTTTTTGTGGCTCTGATAACTCCATGTTCTGTTTGTTTTATTGGCATGAAAATTACTTTGAAAATATACCTTCTAATCTACAATAGTATGTTATCAAAGTTTTTGTCTGAATATTGTGTCCGAGCAAGCACTGTGGGACATCGATCTTTGCAGATCCAGTCATGTCAACATACCCATAGGATGCCTTTGAATTTTATCTGTGCCAGCAGACCATACAAATTTAATTTTGTAGGTTCGGTGATACATCTGCTCTCATGTCATGCAAAACAGCAACCTTCTCCTTCTTTATGTTGTGATTTTAAAAATTAGCATTGGTTTGAGGAACCCCTGGAATACTTGAAGTGGGGTTAAAGGGAGAAGTTCGTTGTCTGACCAGTTCTGAATATTTCGCAGGCGAATGGCCTTTAGAATTCATGCATTTTTACTACCTCCTCCAATTTTGCTACAGTGTAGTAATAAGTTAAAAGGAGCTACTATCTGTTCTTAGAGGTTAGCATAGCAAGATTAACTGGTGGATGACCGGATGCTTATTTCCTCTTGCTTGCTATATGCCATGATTCATGGCCTCCATATGTTCAAATCACGACTCGGGGGCATCAGTTAGTGGCGCATGTACTCCGTCGTTGTGATTCCTCGAACGATGCTCATTTAGTCATTTTATAGATTTAGATATCAATTTTTAAGCCTTATGCTCCTTCCATTTTAGGATCTGCCAATTTTCATTCTACTGTGTGTAGCACTGCTCACATGAAACTCATCACTCATTTGCACATAGGTTAAAGATGGAGATAAAGACAAGCTTTTGTGACCAAGGGGTGGAATTCTTTTCAGCTTACAGAAACCTTCTTACCAACATCGCTTCTTGCCGACGCACCAATCTTTAAAAACGAACTGATAGCTACATGATTTTACTTTGTTTTCCTTGGTTTAAATCATGTATACAGTCTAGTGTCTGCTTTTTGACAATTTCTTTATTCACCTGTATGCTTTCTTTTGCAAGTTGCATTCCCAATCTCTAATAGCCAATTAATGACTGCATGATCTGGTTCTGCTTTAGTGCCCTCAAACTGTACTTTCAGTTAGATGCCCATTGAATAATGATTGCTTAATCTTCCTATCCTTTTCCTTTGAAATTGTGCTTCACAAATAGTAGTCAAACAAGACTACCATTTACTTAGGCCATGCTTTCAATCCCACGCCTATTGACTAATGATTGCTTCTTCAGGCATAGAAATCCCTGTGCTGACGGTGCTTGCAAATATTTTCAGCCATGTAATATGTGATGTAAGGTGCAGGGGAGTATGCATGTCCCCATTGGCAGAGATCCCCGCTTTTGAACTTTTTCCGTTTAAAATTCAGATATGTCGAGTTAAGTAAAATTCAGTGGTGAAGAAAGTCTTACGATGTACAATTTTTTTAGTGTAAATCTCCGTTGGAAAAAAAAATCAGTTAGTAAAGAAGGAATACATCATCCTTTTTGTTATAACAATGTTTATGATACTTTGTTGCAGAGAACAAAGGGGTTGTAAGATATATGGCATAACGTGATAACAAACAATGAAATCTTAGGTAAAGAGGTGAGACTCACATGTATGTAGACTTATTTTCTTCCCTGTAGAATAATAGCTTTTGTAAGCTAAAGAGGTTAGACTCACATGAGTTACCTTTTGGCCAGATTTTAATGATTTATATTTTGCTGTGTTGTTCTCTTAGATATGCTTGCTGCTCCGGTATCAAGTGAAGATCTTGGTTCAATATGCTTGTCCAGCGCCTGAAGGATTTGGATGAACAGTATGTCAATGTCAACCTACATGATGATGACTTCTTCTACGCCGAGCATTGTGACCAAGGTATTTCTTTCTGCACACAGAAATTAAAATGTATAGATGGATGAAAATGGAACATAAATTAAAATGTTATAGCTTGGAAAACACTTGTATGCACAAATAGTTTCTACTGGCTACCTCCATAAGTAAAGCACAAACCTTGGTTGATATGATAATAAACTGTTGGCTGACAAAAACCAATAACTAGGATCTGTTGGAACAAGAAACTTCAACTTGTAATGTACATTCACCATCAATTGATAATAAACTGTTTAGTCTTTATGCCTGAGCATTAGGTTTATGTAAATTATATCATTAGGTATAATTTTTTGCTTACAAACATGCTCTGAACTGAGATGTGTCCATCTGCCTACAACACCAAGATCCATAGAGCAGACAGGCCAGAAGAAATAAGATTGACCTTCTTCCGGAGAAAAGAAAATGAATTGCGCTAAGTTGCAATGATATGTTGATGGGAGAAATTATTCATGACAAGTATCTCAAATATCCCAAATGTTAGTGTAGTTACACGTGTTTCTTAGACTGTTGTTTATATGCTTGTAATGTGATATGTTAAGATATCGCAATTGTGGGTTGCATATTTTTCACGTGTAAGCTTATGTGGCGAAGATCTGTGTTTCGTGTATATGAGCTTTTCACCAGTATTAGTTGTTATGTATATTCAAGTGTTGCACTAACTATTATGCTCTCTTGCATTTACCCAATTGACAAGAACTTTATGTTGGGTATTGTCAATGCAATGCTCTGTCCTGATGAGTCAACTTGAATCGCTACTTAGTGCAAACAAAATTGGTGGAGACGTGCATTTGCAAAGTGGAGACGTGCATTTGCACGTGCATGCTTACTAGTAGGGAAGGAAATGAGACGAAGACTTTTCTCTTCCTGTTTTTTCTCTCTTGTTTTGTTTGCGGGAAAATTGGGAGCTTTATTTATTGAATAGTTTTACAATCCATAGCCAAAAGACTTTGGAGACTCAGGTGCATCCTGTAACCACAGATCGGTACGATGCTCTGAGCGCGACAATTTGGCTAGAAAATCTGCAACACTATTTGAGATCTAACTAATTTCATGATGGAAAGCTCCTGCTCTTCAACAAATAAGGCCTTCAACTCTGGCACCAGCTGGCCAACTCTTGGTTTATCCTGTCCCTGAGCCTTCACCAGTTTTACCAGGTTTGAGCAATCAGTTTGCAAGACGAAAGGCCCTGCAGCATATGTGCGTGCCATCTGCACTCCTTCCATAGCAGCAAGTAGTTCAGCTTCAAGGGAATCATCACATCGCTGCATATATTTGCATGCCGCCAGAATGAAATCACCCGCTGAATCTCTAATAACCACGCCTACACCTGCATCCTTCTCCTTGGCATTGAAGGCGCCATCCACTATAATAGCAAGGCATCCCTCCGCCGGCGTCGGCCACGGAATATGGGCACCGTCCTTCTGTTTGTGTGTTGACTGAACATAGTCCCATTAGCAGCTCCTTTTTCTTTAATCGGGTCATGGCCATCATTGCTCTGGAGCTGCAACAACGAACTCATATAGCTGGCCAAGTAACTCCTCGTTACATTCACTAATGGTACTGGTTTTCCATGGAGTTGATCATTCCTGAGCTGCCAATTCCTCCAGATTAACATGATAACATTCTTCCTTTCCCTGTCATTTGTTCGGGCTAGAAGGTCAAGCAGCCACTCCGGTCCAAAATTAACAAGTTCTTCCCGGTCCGGCAGTTCCAACTCCTCTCTCATCGCCTCCCACACTGCATGCGATCCAGGACATGTTACTACAGCATGAAACGAGTCTTCCACCTCAGTACCACATCTGGCACAAACATCATATTCGTCTAGATGACACGTTTTTATTTGGGCACAGTGAAATCGACGTGTACATCACCAGCGCTCGACCTTCGCGCGTACCTTATTGTGATGGACTAGTGGCTGGGGTGCGCCCCGGGCGCACCTCTTGAGGTGTAATTGTGCGCAGTAATCAAGTTGGCGTAGGTGTTAACGTGCTCACAATACAGATATGCGATATTCGTCATGCTTTGCTCAAATCTTCTCTTCAAGTATTGAAGAGGAACACACACCTTGTGAACCCAAGCTGAGTCATGGGTGTTCGTCATATTCCATTGAAACAAATTAGAAAATACAGGGAGCACAATCCATATATGTTTATCCTAAGCCTGGATCTATTAGATATCATAATAGAAAACAAATAAAGTGTTGTGTATATAAGATGGGGTGGTTCAAGGCCAGGGTGGTGCAGAGTCAAGACGAGCAGCAACAGAAGCGGGCAACAAATCCACGATGTCTCCTTTGGCACGTTGTTGTTGTCGTCCTGTGCACCCATACTCCTCATGTCGGCCATCAAAGAGGAAGAGCTTTCATCAGTGAAGGCTTGGTACCTCCTCCCACCTCTGACTTATCCACCAGAAACCGAAAAAACCTCCTCCTGAGGCCCCAACCCGCACCCATCCACGTACCAAAAAAATAGACCTACGAAGGTTAACCAACGAAAAAAGACCTACGAAGGTTAACCAGCGATAAAAAAACCTAAACCTATCGCCCGCACGTACGAGCGACCTCTCATGCCCTCGAGCGAGGTCTCCCTTCGCCGCCGCCCTTCATCCCTTCGCCGCCGCGCTTCACTCGCCGCCCTCCATCCGCCGCAAAACACGTCCAGGATCCGCCGCAAAAACACGTCCAGGATCCGGCGCAAAACACGTCCAGGATCCGCCGCCGGCCCGAACACGTCCTGGATCCGAGATATAGGTATTCTTCGATACAGCCATCACATGTCATACATCAATCGCATCTCATACATCTCAGAGCTCATTCATCCATCGCATGTCGTACAGAACATTTTACTCCTGATGCGAGTGCTTTCACAGAGATGTTTTCACATAGTATGCAAATTAGAAGGCTTTCAGAAGTAGGCAATCTTCAGGAGATCCAAAAACTTGTGCTTCTGCCATACCTAAAAAAATCATTTAGAAATCTTTCAGCTATGTGAAAGTCTCAAGTACACATGTTTTTTCGGTTCACTGCAAGACTGCCATATTGTTTTCTGTTCTACACAGCTTTTGGTTTGGAATTAGTAATTAGGGTTGTTTTTCATGTTAAAAATAGTCTCAAGTACACATGTTTACAGTTGGCAACTGGCAATTTGTTCACTTGTAAAAATAGTCTCAAGGAGTATCGTGCACTTGTATAAATTCCTGTTTTGTAACACGCTGGGGCACAAGTCAATTTGTTCAACAAAAATTGGCACAGAAGAAAACACAAACAATAACTCACCTTATCATTGTTGGATTGCATGGTGCCTGGGAATAAACCTTTGGTTGCTTCCACCTGTGCTCCATAGTTGATAAGCTGCAGATAGACATGATTTCTTAACTCAAGGCGCATACTAAAGAGATCCTATAGTCAAGACATTCTTGCAGCTCAACAATTAACAATCAATGTTTTAAATAGCGGGCTATGGAAAATAGCGGCAGGCCTCAAAATCAGCTATAGTAGCGGGCTATAGCAGGCTATAGCGGGCTATTTGTGAAGGCGACCATTTAGCAGCACTCTGCTGAAAAGGCTATAGCGGGCTATAGCCGGCTATTTAAAACTATGTTAACAATATGTCAAAGATGTAGAAGAAAGTACCATCTTGTGTAAGATCATCAAAGATCGACATGATTTCATTCTTCAAATGGCTCTGTTCAACAGTGGCAGCAAACTTCCCAAGATTTGTGAACCAAACAAATGATTAAGGTCGTCTTTCTCTCCCTTCCTCCCTCCCTTTCTCTCCACTTTTCTTAACTCACTTTGTCATGGTGCCTGTATAAGAGCTCCCAGTTATGTGCCCTGTATAACTTGATTAACCTTCGTAATATTGTTTAGCAGGTAAGCGGTAAGAAAGGTATGTGTCCTAAAGGAAATTAGTTAATTAGTTTCTTTAACAGCGAATCATTCTTTTCTGGAAAAACCACACGTATTGTCAGCTACTCTATTTGTCCCGACATCGTGGACTATATATGTAATTTAATTTAATTTCTAAATGGAACCGAAGGGCGATTTCTATTTTCTATAAATAAATAAAATAAATGTGGTGGCTTTAGACCAACATAAATGTATATCTTAATTTAGGTTTCAGTTCAAAGGTCGTGATGCTCCAATTTCTCATTTTGACATCTGAAACTGAATACAGTTTAACAAATCAGTTAGCCTTGTGGAACATTGATCTTAGCTGCACCAAGCAGAGTAAGAATGTAGTTTGAAAGCCTAGCTGTGTACATCTTCTCTACAAATAATAATAAAGGCTACCATGTTAAGTCAAGAAAAAAAATCCCATGCCAGGATAATCTTCGAGTACAAAGCTTGGTGCATTTCCATTAAAGACGCTGAAAACCGACCACTGTTATGAACTTCAGAGATGAAGACTTGATTCATAATTTGGTTTGCTGTAGACTATAAACTATAAACTATAAACCAAAATATGTAGACATGAAAGCAGCAGTCAGTTATCATGTGCTGAGTTCTAACGGGAGAGATATAAAGCAGCAGCAGCAGTCAGTTCTCATTTAGCATAATGCGGTGATAATGAACAATCAACTGCACTTTGGCAACTCAACTTCTGGGCACATATTAGAGATTATGTTCACTTAATTAGATAGACAAGCCTATGAAAAGAACAAATGAAAATGTATCACCTCTCAAAGGTATCGAAACTGCCTCGTGTACGATGATTTTTGTACGATTTTCATACGACGAGACATAGGCACATTTCCCGAGGTTGCGTCTGGTCGTACATAAATCGTATGGATTTCTGTCGTAAATATAGCAGCTCTCCAAAGGTATCATGCTAGCAGCTTCAAGCAACCTCTAGGTTTAGTTGCTATAATATCAAAGTATGGAAACTTCATCGTCTAATAACTTCATAAAAAAGTTTCTGGGCTAAGGTTCTGGGCTCAGTTTCTGGGCTAAGGTTGCTTTGTACTTTGAAGAAAATAATGATTAGCAAGTCAATTGGTCGTCAAAATAAAATCCAAAAGTTTTACTATGGCTTATAAGGTGGCTGTGCATTTTGGAACTAACCCAGTCAAAATATTATTCCGCTAGCACTGAAGAACGTTAGGAGACAATCCCCAAATCTTCAAACCATAGTCACCAGAGAAGGAGAGGCAGCGGCAAAATATTATTGCAGCATTATAAGAGGATAAACAACTCTAAGCTTTATAAGTTCACACGCTGTATAGTTAGTCAATAAAAGGATCAAATCCATACATCTTTTAAATAGTAAGTTCATAGTAATACAAATCTGCAATGACTATATCATGAACTGCCATTCCATAGGTTCGTATGGGGAATTCAAAAAGCACTCGCATCGAACATCAACCAGAAGAGGACGTAACTACAGGTATGATGCAATCTATCAATTATTCGTACAGTTGCGAGACCTGCATTTCTGACAGTGACAAACTGATTGCAGGCCTTACGAGCGGGAGAAGTGATGAAGAATACAATGCAAGCATCATACTCGTAGCTGAAATTGTTGACAATAGTTACACGACGGAGCCAGGTATAATACTGTGTGAAGATTGATTATAAAATGTTGCCTCACGTCCATTTCTGACGGTGGCAAGCTGTATGCATCATGTGTTGCAGTCCTTACGGGCGGGATAAATGTTGGAGACTACAATGCAAGCATCATACCCGTGGATGCAAATGTTGACGATAGTTACACGACGGAAGCAGGTATAAGACTGTGCGAAGATTGCTGATAATGTTGCATGCATACCGTATATTTTGTTGATTGGTAAGTTGTAGGGCGGGAACCTTTAAACGACGGAATGCCGTCGTCTTCTGACAATAAGGATGGTACGACTAAGCTACGAGATGATACTCAAGGTATTCTCAGGCATGCTTATCCAGCTTCCAAATCGAGTTTTTCGATAGCGGATCAGTGAGGTTTAGTCGATTTTCACAGATGAGCTTAATGGGCTTTCTGGTTTGTACTTTTAACGTCATGCAGATGACACAACTTGCATGCAACAGGAGCTGTATTTAATGAACAAAAAAAATACGCTGGCGAAACAAGGGAGCAGTTCAACGCACAGAGGCGTGCAGCTTATCGGAAGAAAAAAGAGGAGGATATGGTCAGGTTACAAGAGGAGAATCAGCCATCCCTTTCAAAGACTGGTAAGTAGTTTAGCGTGAGTTTGCTGACTACTCTTGGGTTTATTTGAAAAAGTATAGTATGCAAATTATTCGTTATAGTAACCTGACTTCATAATGTGCAGAGTTCCCAGTGCTGGTTTCATATATGTTGTATCAACATTATCTAAGTGTTTTGTCCATACTTTTTTTATTCTCTAACACTCATACATGTTGTACATATGGTAGACCATAGGGATCTTATCAACGCGTGGAGGCGGGCATCTTATCGCACTAACAAGTCAAATGGTTTGATAAACCATCTAGACGATGGGCAGATTGTTCACCGCCGTACTCTATGTGATATCACAAATGTTCAACAACCTTCATATGTGATCCCTGGTACATTTTTTGGTACTTTTACAATGTCGTTAGTTATATGTGCGTATTTGACAAGCATACAATTTGAGGTTATGTTTAACTTCTCTTTGCTTTCTGGACGCCCGTGCTGTATTACACTAGGAGGTAATGTTGGGGCAGATCATATGTTGGGGCAGCTAATCAAACACACACGAGATGATAAGCAGAGGAAAGTTGATCTTCGTCCCCTTTGTAACTCAAGTAAGATTATTTTATGTTACATCCTAACATGGAGCAGTTGTATTTGTGATTGTATGTTGGTATTCATGGTTCAGCCATTTGAATAAATACTAACCAAGCATGTTATATCAGATGACCCAGCTAGCTCGGTCGATACATCAATCTCGCATAATGATTCAACAGCTCCTCGTAAAGCTACGGTCACGTCTGATGTAATTTCATAGAAAAATATACAAGGTAAAATGATTGTGCTTTTTCCATAATCGTTTGCTGTCATGTTCTGTTTTTTCCTTTCGCTTTTGAGAGAATGACATGGAAGACATCAGTAGATGACTTGAATGATACCAAAGAAAATATGCAAGTAACAGAAGAAGATCGCAAAAGAGACCGTAGAAACGCTTTGAGGAGAGCTTCATATCGGCAGAAAAAAGATCGGAATCTCCAAGATCAAAATGCACAGGCCCTTCATTTATCTGGTAAGCTTTAAATGTTTTAACCATTATAGTCAGTACCCCAGTTCATGGCTTAACGATTAAGTTTTCAACATGTTTTCACAAATTTGTTTAAACAGACAACCCAACTAGCTCCAACTATACATCATTATCGGTTGATGCGTCAACATTTCCTCCTACAACTACGGTCACATCAGGTCTCATTAATGGCAAAGAGATACAAGGTAATCATATTGTGCGTACTCCATCATCAATTTCTGTCATCGTTATGTTTTATTGTCTAATGTCCTGAATGACAGCAGATGTGATATTGAATGACAACCAAGAAACAAAGCAAAAAACATACGAAGAACTCAAGAGAGATCATAGAAACGCCCTGCGGAGAGCTGCTTATCGGAGGAGAAAGGATAAGCTTATCGATGATGAAAACATACGTCCGATTTCGACATCAGGTAAAACATAACCTTGAGTTCCACCATGACTTACATATCTTTTTTGCTGCTCATAGCTAAATATTCTTTTAGCCACCATCATGGTCGATGCGTACAGTTTAATGCTTCATCTTAATGCACATAGTTTGTATTTATGTTGCAAAAAAGAGTTCTAAAATTCTTAATGGCACTACCTCCAGACGTCTTAACGTCGATTTGTTCTAACTATGTTTTCAAAACATTGTTCAACCAGCCAACCCTAATAGCTCCAGCGTTACAGACTTTGAGGGTGACGCAGCAACATTTCCCCATTCAACATTAGACGCGTCTGGTGTCACTCATGACAATGACCTAGCTAGGAGGCAACGTGATAATGAGCGGAAAAGTAATTTAACAAACAAGCAAAGGGAGCAGATAAACGCACAGAGGCGTGCACATTATCAGCGGAATAAGGACGAAGTATCTGTTGATGTCAGAGAAGCACTGAATGAAAAAGTACGAGAGAAACGCATGCAACGCCGCAAAATCAGGTCAGTGATTGAGAAGGGGGAGTCAAGTGCTCAGAGGAAGGCCAATTATGCCAGAAGGAAAAACACCCCGTGCAACGAATCCATCGCGCTCCCACGTCCAGACCTAGCAAACTCAACCTCTGAATGTCCCACTTTAATCTGCCGCGCATCACCCGTCTCTGATCACTCCAAAGATGATTCATCTGATGGCGACCCTCCGACGAACATGCCGAATTACACTGTTGGTATTGATGGTATGAAATTGCTATTGTCACTATCTTATGCTCATTCTCAGCAACCATCTTCTAACATGATGTTGTCTATTGTCACAATCGCCGCGACGAATGTGCAGAGGACATCGAATTTTTCCAAAGCGGCATCGTGGGCGATGAGCCGACAGCAGCCGAATTGATGGATGAGGAGTACTACATGTTTCGCAACGAAGGTATGGTCAGCTATGAAGTAGGACGTCGTGGAGCTATATTGTAGTTAAAATTGTTTTTAATTATTGTTTTGAACGTTATGTTTCAACAAATGCCCGTAGGGTCCGATGATGGCAGCATGGATGATGACGAGGAAGGGAGCATGTCGTCTGCTATACCTAGCGAGGTTGATCCATTAGACTTTGTCTACACAAACATCCCAGACACCACTCACATCCTGAAGCTCGCCACAAACTGCAAACATTGCAAGGCCAAAAAGTTTGAGTATGAGACTGACGGGTTCTGCTGTCGCAATGGCCAGATTGATCTTAAGCAACCGGAACCAATCCCAGAGCTGATGAGGCTATGGTCCAGCATGGATGCAGATTCTAGACATTTTCGGGAGAACATACGGTTCTTCAACGGGCATTTCGCCTTCACAACCCTTGGCGTCAGCCTTGATGAAAACTACACAAACATGAAGTCTGGGGTGTACACATTCCGGGCACACGGCACCATCTACCACAATGTGCATTCGTTCGGGCCTAGCTCCCGTCCAGAACATCTGCAGTTGTACTTCTATGATGACGATCCAACCCTAACTCATCGTGAGGCGGCCACCAAGCAATTAGACCAGGATGTCGTGAAGAAGTTAGTAGACATACTGAAAGAAAACCCGTATTCCCAGCAATTTAGGAGTTTGGGTGCACACAAGGACAACCTCGAAGATTATAGGATAGACCTAAACACCGATAAGAGGCTTGACCAAAGAAGATATAATAGACCATTGTCTTCTGAGGTCGCTGCAATTTGGGTTGAGGGCAGCGACCTAGCAAAAAGGTTTGACCGGAGGATAACACTTTGTGGTAACAACAACGAAAGGCACAGTATACGTGTGACCTCCGGAGCATATGACCCGTTGTCTTATCCCCTATTCTATCCAAGAGGGGAACTAGGTTGGCATCCGAAGCTACCTAAACGTAATGTTCCTTGGGAGGTTGTACTACATCCTCAACTGGGCCATGATGATGATGAGGATGCAGGTATGTCGTCTGCGTCCCATTTTGTTACAAATAATATCTCATTTCTCGAATATATCCTCATTTTGATGGTACTCAATCACGTGCAGAGGGGAATAGCAGGTTGTGCGTCTCTGTCAGAGACTACTACTGTTACATGCTGCAGACACGGCCTGCGATCTTCAATCCCATACTCTGTGGAGCACGCCTGCTGCAGCAATGGGCGGTCGACATGTACGTCAAGATTGAGAGTTGTCGGTTGAGGTGGTACAGGAAGAACCAGACACAGATTCGTGCCGACTTGTATAAAGGAGTTGTTGATGCGATCACATCGGGGGAGACGCGCGCAAGCGCTGTTGGGGTAAGAATAGTGCTCCCTGGAACATACCCTGGTGGCGACCGCGACATGAAGAAGAGACATATGGATGCCATGGCAATTGTCCATACATACGGGAAGCCTGACATCTTCTTGACCATGACTTGCAATCCTAAATGGGAAGAGATAACGAATGAGTTGCTGCTTGGTCAGACGGCGCAAGGCCGACCTGATATTGTGGCTCGCGTGTTCTACGGCAAACTAGAGGCTATGAAAGACATGTTGTTCAAGAAGCAGATCCTGGGTGTTGTTGTCGCTTATGTATACGTAGTCGAGTTCCAAAAAAGGGGCCTCCCCCACGCACATTTTTTGTTGATCATGGACTCAACATATAAGCTTATCGTCCCGGAGCAGTATGACCGACTCATTTCCGCAGAGCTCCCAGACAACCATAAGTATCCGGAATTGTATGCAATGGTGGTAAAACATATGATGCATGGACCATGCGGTGCTCTCAACCCGAAGAATGTTTGCATGCAAGAAAACGGATGCAAGTGCAGATACCCACGGCCGTTCAATGAAAACACAGCACAGGGGAAGGACTCATACCCAGTTTATCGGCGTAGAGACGATGGAAGACGTGCTAAGGTCCGAGGGAAGATGTTGGACAACAGATGGGTTGTGCCTTATAACCCATACCTTCTGCGGATGTTCAATTGCCACATCAACGTTGAGGTTTGCTCTAGCATAAAGGTCGTCAAATATCTTTACAAGTACATTTACAAGGGCCATGATAAGGCTTCTTTTAGCATCGACCAGCCCGACGCCGATGGTAACATTGATGAGATCAAGAGATACGTTGACGCAAGGTGGGTCACCCCTCCAGAGGCTATGTGGAGGATATTTGGCTTCCCACTTTGCGCCAATTACCCGCCTGTCTTGCAGTTGCCTCTTCATCTACCGAATATGCACAGGGTTGCATTCAATGCGCAGGCTGACTTGAAGAATGTTGTCGCCTCCGAAAATGCTTCAAAATCCATGTTAACGGAGTATTTCAAGGCTAACCAGGAACACCCTCGGGCTAGGCATATATTGTACAAGGATTTTCCTAGAGGCATATATTACCCGCCTGTCTCGTTATCCATGCATATAATTATGGATTGTTTTTATTTAATTCATATGTATAATGATTTATTAATATTTATATCTAATTGCGCCCGTGACTTGTATGATATTTACACCAGTTATTCATTCCGATTAACATGCCGGGCTACCATTGGTATCTAGCAGTCGCCAATGCCAAAAAAACGTGAGATTCAAGTATTGGACTCACTTGGTTCTCGGGTCAAACGCAATGACCTTGCTACTACGGTAACTATCTATTTTTTTACTCATCTTAACATATGTGTTGTTTGCCTTCATCCCTAATATTTCTCATATATAAAATAGTTACTAGGACTCGAGAAGCGTCTGAAACTTGTAGAGCATAGTCCGGAGTTTATCAGAGATCATAAGTGGCCCGATCTCAATGTTACAAAATGGACGGTTGTAGAGCAGTTTCATGAGGCAATACAAACCGATGGGTAAGCACTTGTTACAATGGTTTGTTTATTTGATTCATCTGTGTGATATTCTAAAGCATTATTTTATAATATTATAGCGTATCATGTGGACTGTTTATGCTAAATTATATGGAATACTGGACATCACATGGACTGTCAGACCAGTTCACCCAAGTATTTCATTTTTATACATTATCTCGTTATTTTATCTCAAAATATTATATAAATTGTTTTTATATATATTTTGTAGGAGGATATGAAACATTTTCGACAAAAATTAGCTGTCATTTTGCTTGATTCAGAGCTGAATAAGCTAAAAGGAGGTCCCATATACCATCAACCTGACGATGAAGAAACTTTAGCTAATTCTGATCTCGAGATCCTGGAGAATCCATCTGACGTAGTCAAAGACAAACGTCCTGCCCCAATCACTATCATACCCACGGACCAACGTGAATTACTTGCCGGCCTTTGCAACTACATCATGCCGATCGATGATGCCGGGTGTTTGGAGTAAGTATCATGTATCAATATTTAATGTGCGGATGTATATTATTGTTCTTCTTACCATCCAATTTATAGGAAGGTATGGGTTCGGAGCTCGACACCCGATCCAATGGGCTTAAGTCTTAAGAAACTTCAGTGCATACTTAACATGGAGCAGCCCATGGACAATGATTGCTTCAACACCGCCGTGCGTATGCTGGCATGTGACGAGGGAGTATTGTTCACAGACCCTCCTGTACACTACATGGATCTACAATTTTGTGTAAGTTATCGTAACTCTTCATTCTATGTGTCATTAGTATCAACATGTTGAAACAATATTTCTTTTTTTGCTTAGTCCATGATGCTAGAGTCAACACGAGGTCAGAAGTTTTGCGAGAAGGAAACTATCCAGACATTGGCAACATTATTTGATAGCTGGCCTGGGATGGACAGCGACATCTCATCGTGCAACAAGGTAAGTAAAGTATTTTGTCCATTGTTATCATGGTTTATTGTTGTTTCTAATAGCTCCACTTTTAGATTTATCTTCCCTATGCATCCATCGGCCGATACATCTTATACGTCGTCGACAAAGAGGCACGTCGTCTATATATTATGGATCCTATTCAAACATCACAATCGTTAGAGGAAAAAAATTTGAGGCATGCACTGAAATTAAAAAGTTTTGCAAGGGATTTCAAAGAAGCACCCGAAATAAAGCTGCCTGGTTGGAATTATGATATATCTAAATGGCAACGTTTATTTCCGTTCGGTGTTCCAACGAGTATAGACGGGTAATGAATTCATAACAAAAACATTTACTTTTGTTATCACTATATTCTTTATATTATTAATTTAAAGTTTTGCAGGAATGTGTCTGGCTATTTTGTTTTTCATTTTATGCTCTGGTGGAACGGTAAAGAATTGGTCAAGCCGATTTGCGCGGTGAGTATTGTCCGTTACATGTTTTAAGACCTTCGGCGTGAAATTTTCATACTAACTACATGTATTGTTTGTGGAGAATGGGTATGAATTGAGGAAGCAGTTTTTACTATACTTGCTAAAACATCGTGGGAATGAAGCTAAAGGAAATTTTCCTGATATTGTGAAAGAATTTCTTAAGCGCATCATCTAGATGTTAATAGTTTTGTAATAGATGTTTAGTTGGAACATTGCTCAGTTTGTTACATGGACATGTCGTTAATTTTCTTTATGTTATCAATTTACATTGCAAAAATGGACTTCAGTTATTAAATAATTGTGTTTGTTATATATTGTTTGTACGTGTGGAAATTAACATGTAACTCTTGTAAACTATTTCAAGAGCCCGTGGCAACGCACGGGCATTCTACTAGTAGATGGTAACAGAGGGGAACAACTGCAGCGTAATAGGAGAGCCAACAGTCAATGCATAATTTCCGTATAATCATTGGATAACAAAACAAAATGTTATCGTTGGAGAACCTACTACACTAAATTACATTTATTTCTAGCAGTAGATAAAATAGTTTACCAAAGGTCTAGGCGAATCGAACGGTAAAGAAGCAAAAATAAATGAATCGGACAATCCAGTGACAATAGTATAGCAATGCAAATGACATTTTGAATTACCTATAAAACAAAAAGTCTTCAGATTAGGAGCAGTAAGTACTTGTAAGTTGTAGTAGCAACTAGCAACAGAAAAATATGATCATAAGAAATAATCTTGGAATCAAACCCACCTGCTGTCTTTTTAGGTAGCAAGAGAAAAAGGAACCAGGGTCAAGGATGACTTTCAGCGGCGTCGCCCAGAGCGGAGCCGGTGGCGAAGGCGCGCTCCGCCTGGCTCCTCCCGTCGATGGCGCGAATCCGGGGAGGCGAGGAGCACCTGCATCATATAGACCAGGAAGGAGGAGTCAAGCTGGAAGGTTCTCCTCAAGCGTGGGCACTGCTGGTCGGCCTCCCTTCTCGGGTTCTTCATGCCAGACCTGGGCACGGCGGAGGAGGACGACGATGCATCTGCCGACGAGGAAGGTCATGTAGATGACGAGCAGCACGAGGAAAAAGAGATGAAGAGGAGGCAGGCGGCGAGGGCCCAGGGTCGAAGTCCTCCGGGCCTCAAGCTCCGCAGCAGCATCGCCTCAACTCGTACGCCATCACCCAGCCGTCCGCCCTCCTCCAGTGAGGCCGCCCCCAAGCCCTGCATCTCCTCCTGCCCACCTTCTCCCGTAGCCCTCCCTACACCCGTCGTCTCTCCATTTTCCCCACCCCACACACCGCGCGGCCAGCCGATCCGACGGAGTCGTCCCTCTCCCGCCGGAGGCAGTGGCGGCAGGGCTCGTGGGAGATGAAACAAGGGAGAGAGGAGGGCGTGGAAAGTGGAGATCGCATGAGGAAGAGGAGAACCTAGCGTTGCTCTGGCCAGTACGTGTGCTTTTTTTTTTACGGCCGTGTGCTAGTGAGGAGTTATCTAATCCAGCGAACCTTACGTTTTTCCCTCGTAGAAGGGACAGGTGGACATCACCAGCGCTCGCCCTTTCAGCGCACGTTAATGTGTTTGATTTGATGGGACGGCCTCGCGAGTCACAGGTTGGGGCCGAGACTGGAAGTGTCGATTTCTGCAGACAAGAACAGTAAAAGTGTCGGTTTATTCAGTGCGGCCCTGACATTTCCTTGGACGCCTCCGGAGACGGTCCTCCGCCCCGAGGACGTTCGGAATCGTCGGCCCCGTCGCCAACCCCCGCCCCCGAGATCGTCGCTCGCCTGCAGCCTGACCTCCTCCCCGCCGTCCTCTGCCGCTTGCCCGCCTCCTTCGTCGACACCCCCGGGTAGCAACAAACACGCCGTCTCCGTCCCCACCCACCACCCACCCGCTCGCTCACCGTCACCGGGCTGGATTCCGCAGGGACGGCGGGGACGGGCAGCTAGGATTCAGCGAGCTCGAGGCGGAGCACCACGCGGAGGCCGCAATTTGCTGGCCTTCATCGAGTCCGTCGTACTCGCCGGCCTGGCCCGCCGAGGTCCTCAGCGCCCTTCAGCTGCCTCGTCTACAGGAAGGAGAAACTCAACCTCATGCGCCCCATATCAACGACGCCCGGACTACCACGGCGCGCCGTGGAGCTCAAGGCCAGGATCGCCCAGGTACTCGCACATCGCTGTTCACAGTTTCCGCGGCCTTTCTGTTCGTGGAAATGCCCAGACACATTCTTAAGACTGCATTTTCTTTTTTGCTGTGTCGGGTTTCTCTCGTGCCGCTTGAGAAGCAGATTGCAGATCATGAGTTCGCGCAGCAGATGGATGAGCCCATGGCAGTATGGCACAGCAACTGGAAGTGGACGTCAGTGCTCTGCAGCATAAAGTTCAGGTTTACAGCAAGCATTAATTGGCACTGCGAGCAAAAGCCAGAGTCATCAGTGACAAGAAAGAGGAGATATACAGGAATTTGTGCTGATTCCTACCATGTGTCAGCATGCTTTTTTCTCTTCTTCTGTGAGTCCAAAACTCTATTATGATGCAGTTATTAGGTTCAATGTGGTTGATACACGACCGGACACAGGATTAGCAAATTTTGTTCTGTACGTGACATGACATTGCATTCTTCATATAGCTAAACATGAACCCCCTCTTTAGCTACTGAATTTTCTTGTGATATTCTGGAACTTTTCTAATGGTTTTACAGTGTTGTGAGGCCCTTCTGTTCACTGTAATTTCTTCTACATTGCCCGCACCCATCTATTAACTTTTTGTTTTGAAGGGGCACCCATCTATTAACTTTGTTTAATTAGAACGATGCAGCCATATCATTGTAATTTTTAACCTTATGTCGCCTTTGTTTTATTTTACTTTAACGTCTCTTCATTTGCTATCTTCACGTGCTCAGGACCAAACAAATTACTCATATCGCAGTTGAGACGAACCTACAAGCTAGAGCACAAGAAAAATGCGAGGTGCATTACTTTTTCTACTGGATCTGCCATTTTCTTATTTACTGCAGATTCCATCTTTTTTAGGTACAGGTTACAGACATAACATTCTCCTTCACTCCTCAGATAAGAAAAAGTAGATTTTTTTTTCTTTACAGAAGAAAAGAATGTATTGGTCTACAATTAGTGACAAGTTCGTCTTATATTTGGACAGAGGAACAAGGTTTTTAGTATCAAGGGAAAAATCTGAAGGTACATGAAGCAAATACGTTAAGCTCCAGATAAATTCAATAATAATTTTATTTGGATATCTCATTATTACAATACATTGGGACATATAGATAAGCTGCTCGCTGTTAGTTACAATTACAGACAGATCTAAGAACCTCCTTTTTAAATGTAATTGATAAAATAACTGAAGAATATAGCTATATTATGTTAGCAATTGCATGTTCTTACTGCATAACCAACTACATAAAGGAAGTGCGAGAACCACACACCTAGGATCAGCCCAGAAGGATTGCTTATCAAGTTCAGGTACCATAATTGTACAGATTCAAGTAGTGTGTTACAGTTACCATGTCACATATCTGCACAGGAGAAGCTTTTGTGAAGCATTGCCATAGCAACTTTTGTTTAGCATAGTTCAGACCGCCATTGCATGAATAAGAAGGTACCCGTTGCTTGTGTAAATCCTACAGGACAGTAAAAACGTTTTACTCAGACTGAACCTATCATTCTACCAACTTAAACTGATGCAAACTGTTGACTGATTCTCTAGCTTGGTGCTACTTTATGAGGCACCCTTATGATGTTGTAGGCGTCACTTATATTGGCCTATTGGTATAAATTCAGTTAATCATGTGGAGCTTACAGAAATATATAGGCATTAGACTGAAATATGTGTTCATTTGATGCCTCTAGAGACTAAACAATAATTTGGTGATTTGAAATGCTAGCATCTACATAGATTATTTTCCCAATGATAATGTGCTCCCAATTTGTCAGTTCATGGATTGTCAGATGGTAGATGGTACCCCTAGCTAGCCTGCTTTCAAGTATCAGTTTGCTAAACAGGCAAATGTCTCTGGGATTCTTGTTGACATTGTAAGATACATCTATAGGCTTCTAGCTGGTTTGCAAGCACTGATGTGAAACTGTTATCATCTAGTCGTGTCGAGTTCTTTGGTTTTTTAGGCCTTTCTCTGTATGCTACAGATAATGCATCTTCTGTAGCCCTGCTTAAAGACTTGGGGTTGTATATGCAATGCATGCAGTCTTTATGATATTTTGTAGAACAATCAGTTCGACATAGAAAAAAAGGCCCCCTGGATTAGTGACAAGTTAATCTTATCTTTGATAAAATGTGTACACCCTTATCTTCAGTTCTACTGAGAGATGACTAACTCTCTCCTGCACCTTTTGTGTTCTTCCCTACCTCTGCTTTAGGTTGCCCAAGGTCACTGTGTTGTTTTTTTTATAATAGATTAGCTGTTATGTGGTAACTTGCCTATAACCCAATATACAAACATTCTGTTCCCCAGTTTAGTTTTATGATATGTGTGTGTCTTTTAGTTTTTATTTGATTGTTTAGTCATGGTTTTTCCTGGTTTGGTATTTTTAGTCATTTTAGGTGGGTGTTTATATTATGTGTTATAACCATTTTAAGGAGCCTCCTTTAAGATAAGTCAAGGAGACCTGTGAATTTGAAGAATGTCTCTTTTATCGGATGACTACTAGGAAGTTTATAAATTGAGTAATGTCTCATTTGGTGAAATTGTTTTTGGTGTGTTGTGCTTATGGCCCATGGTCCTATGCAAAGTACTCAATATATTCCTAACAAATCATTCATTTTTTTATTCTTCACGTAACAAATGGTTTTGTCCAATCAGGGATGGATACATATGGTGCTGGAACATGTATATAGAACAAGCTATCATATATGGAGGCAGGTTGTGAATTGGGGTGAGTTGCTTCCTACCTGATTGCCGGTTTGTTCGATATAGTAGTAACTTCCTATTGAAATTATGAAAAGGTTTTTTTTGCGAGTAAATTATGAAAAGGAATTCATGTTTCTTTTAAGTCAATGGGGTCGTATTTATTTATATCTTGGGCAAGATCAAAATAAAATTTTGCTAGAGCAGCTACCCATTTTTGGTAGAGCAACTACCCGCATTAAAAGAAATGCAGTCTGGTCAAGCAACCTAAGGGTCATGGAAAGAACATTATCAGAAGTTGCCGTCGGATTCTTTTCCCCCTTTTTTATTTCTTTTCTTTTTGGTTTTGTACCATCCGTTTTCGTATTTGCAGGCTTGTGCAAGTTCGAGGAGTGTTTCTTTTCTTGAGAGCACAAGCCGGAGGAGTGTTAGCTTACAAGAAGATGAAACATTAGAAAAACTGCTTCAAGAATAGGTGTGTGATTTTGCTTCAGAACGTCAGAGTATGCTCATGTGGTGTGCGATTAGGCAGGGCGGCCAAAAGAAAGTGTAGTCTATTTCTCTCTAATTTCTCCAATTCTTCTGAATTGAACAAATTCATGTGGCCTTTTATTTTGTTCTCAGATCTTTACTTAATGTGGTGAGATATCCTGAAATAACAATCATCTGGAATATTTTCAACTGAGAATGGTGTGTTGTGTTGGTATTGATGATGTAATTATGTACTTCTTATTTATTCCATCTCAATATCTGTACCGAGTACATATCATTTTTGTTTTTCTCGCTGAGTCAATATGTAGCAGATATTCTGTCTGTGATGTAAAAGGAAACCACAGGGAAAATGCATTGGAGCTCCCAGGTGCCACACACCCCTATATGAGTATAGCATTAAAAAAATATCAGGAAATTTCAAAAAAATCTGAAATTTTGCGATATCAAACCTGGGTGCCCATTGTACACCCGTGTTCAGTACCGTGGGAAATGGGTGCCCATGGTATCCTGTGGCGAAGGAAATACGGTCCGACATAAGATCCATCCAAATAGTTTTTTTTATGCATAGGAATTTTGACTTTTTTTACCAATATTACCATAGACACCCATTACCCACGAAACACGGTTGTACAATGGGCACCCAGGTTTGATATCCCAAAATTTTAGATTCTTTTTGGAATTTCCTGGTAACTTTTTTAATGCTATATTCATATAGGGATGTGTGGCACCTGAGAGCCACACAGTCTCATCCGAACCCACAGTCTCCTCTTTCGCAGAGTACGCTCATGCAAGTGGCAGGTGGCAAACAACACACGATATAAAAAAAAAACTACACACAATATCGTTTGGGTTAGAGCATCTACACTCGGGACCCCTCAATCGTCCCCAAACGTCCGGGTGAATGACCCGGTTAGTGACCCAACCACACCCCTCTTACCGGCCTAAACGCCCGGGTTGTTCAACACCTCTCAAACCTAGCACATATCTGTGGCAGACATCACATGCCCGGACGCGGCTACCTCGTCGGACCGGCCCACGCTGGCACGCGTCATCCCACCCTGTCCCCACAAAAATCCCACTTGGACCAAACCCTAGTCCTTACTCTCCCACTCCGAGCTCCATTGCCCCTCCCCTTCCCTCCCTATGTCGAGCTCCGGCAGTGCATCCGTCAGTGAGGCGGATCCCATCGATTGGGACACTCTGTTGCCCGAGGAGTCAGAGAAAACGATGAGGACCTCGCGCTTCGTGTCGCATTACAGCGGTCGCGAGTGGATAAGGGCGGGAGATCAAGCTCCGGCCCATCCTGTTACAGCCCAGCCTACTACTACCACTACACCGGCCTACCAAGATGACCGAGCCCAGGAGAAGACTGGGAGATCCCGCAAGCCCAACAAGCACTATGCCAGCCCGGAATGGACGACCTAACTACTTAAGCAGGCAACGCACCACGGAGAAGGCAGGCAGAGACACGACACTGGCGATGGCGGCTTCTGTTTTCCCCGATCCCCATTTCTCTGTATCTGATGAACCCTAGATCGATCCCTCCAATTCCTCTGTAATCAGACTATTGTAGCATCTACTACCTAGTGGGAGCGTAACGTTTGGTATCAGCAGCCTTTCACACCCACCACCACAACCCTAGCCGGCCGGTTCCCCTCTATCATCCAAACTCGTCGCGGCAAGATCATCGCCATGGAGGAGATCAACAAGGCCCTGGCCGATCTGATGGCGGCGATCAGCGCCATGTCCTCCCAGATCAATGAGATTTATCCGATCGTCCTCGAGCTACAAGGGTGGCGACCGGCAGTCGAGCGCTCGGTCGAGGAATTGCGCGTCGAGGTGGGCGAGTTGCGGCAGCAGCTCAAGGAGGTGCGGACGGACCCCGCGCCGGCGCCCGATCCGGCACCGGCGATGACCAAGGAGCCGGTTCGCCTCGTGGACCTGCCTCCTCTCCTTCCATCGACAGCAGCGCCGCCTCTTTGGCTCCCGTCTGCTGCGGACGTACGACTTCCTCAACACAGCGAGCACCTCTTGGCTCGCGGTGGCGATGGCCACGGGCCCGCTGGCCACAGCAGGACGCCAGATCACCAGGGGAACAAACCCCAAGGGTGCCTCCGGTCACGGGTATGGCCGAATCCCACCCATTCGTAGCAGAGAGTTCGTTTATGGGGGAGCGTCATTTTGGATTTAGTCAATTTACTCATCCACCATGTTTTGACTTTCCTCTACTCGATGGTGATGGCCCGAGAGCATGGCGCCTAAAATGTGAGGCGTATTTCAGAGTGTGCACGCTTAGTCCAGACACTTGGGTGAGTTGCGCCGCGATGTACTTCATCGACGGGGCATTGTCTTGGTTGCAATCCACAAAAGCACACTTGATCTACACCGATTGGGGTGCGCTTGCGGAGGCAGCGTGTGTACAATTTGGGAGGGAAGAATTCCAGTCTCTGTTGCAGCAATTCAATCGCCTGCAACAGAGTGGTACTGTGACAGAGTATGCGGAGAAATTCACCCAGTTTATGCACAATTTAGTGGCCCATCATGAGTCGTGGGAGCCATCTTATTTCATTACACACTTTATCGATGGGTTACCAAAAGATATATGAGCTGCAGTAGTTTTACATCGACCCAAAATACTCGATACTATTGCCGATCTTGCTTGTTTACAGGAGGAAGTTCTGGAAGCGATGCATAGAGAGGACAAGAGGGATGATCGCCGGTACTCGACACCGGTTTCATCTCGGGGGGTGCCGGGCACAGCCCTACCTCTGCCACCGTCAGCCGTGCGGCCAAGCCAGCGGTACCCATGGAGGGGCGCAGCAGATCGCCACGCGCTGGAGGCGGTGCACCCTCAGCCAGCGGAGGAAAAGATTGCAGCGCTCCGCGCGTACCGACCCGCTCGCGGGCTCTGTTTCACCTGCGGCGAGCGCTGGGGGCGCGACCACCACTGCGGACCGACCATCCAGCTGCACGTGGTCGAAGAGCTGCTCGCCATGATGCACAGCGAGCCGGTCGACACCAACGACCTGACCTCAAGAGACGAAGCGCCCAACGAGGAGAATGCGGATTGTCGTGTCCTCTCCAAGGAGGCCTCTCGACGGAGGGGAGTTCCCCACCACCATGCGCCTGCACGACTGGGTTCAGGGGCGAGAGGTTTTGATGCTCGTCGACTCGGGCTCATCCCACAGTTTCATCTGTGAGTCCCTCGCCATTCAGCTACAAGGTGTGGTCAAGGCCAAGCACCCACTAGCAGTGCGTGTAGCCAACAGCGGCGTCATGCGCTGTGATCAAGAGCTGCCGGCGTGCCAATGGCAAACTCACGGAGTCACCTTCGACACCAACCTTAAGGTGCTTCCGTTGGGTTGCTACGATGTCATCCCAGCATCGACTGGCTTGCGCAGCACAGCCCCATGAATGTGCATTGGCTCGAGAAGACTATGGCCTTCGACTACAACGGCGCCACGATCCACCTCCAAGGTGCACGGGCAGATATTAGCCAGTGCCACCAGCTCTCAGACGAGGAGCTGATCGAGCTGCTACAGGGCTCCGAAGTCGCGCACATGGTTCAGCTTTGTGCCACCGAACAAGGGGAGCAAATTATCACCGAGGTGCCCGTGTCGGCTGAAATAGATGCCTTGATCAGCGAGTTTGGGCACCTGTTCGCGGAGCCTAAAGGGCTACCACCGCAACGTTCGTTCGACCACACCATCCCCCTCCTTACTAGGGCAAGACCAGTCAACGTTCGCCCATACCGTTAAAGTCCAGCCCAAAAGGATGAAATTGAGAAGCAGGTCGCTGACATGCTTGCTCAGGGCATCATTGCACCCAGTTCTAGCCCATTTGCCTCGCCGGTGTTGCTGGTTCAGAAGAAGGATTTGCCCTGGCGTTTCTGCATGTGCTACTTCTTGAGCTTGCGTTGGTTTTTCCCTTGAAGAGGAAAGGATGATGCAGCATAGTAGAGGTAAGTATTTTCCTCAGTTAAGAACCAAGGTATCAATCCAGTAGGAGAAGAACGCACAAATCACCAACACCTGCACAAACAATCAAACACTTGTACCCAACGCGATAAAGGGGTTGTCAATCCCTTAAAGGTCACTTGCAAAGGTGATATCTGATAGATAAAAGATAAAATATTTTTGGGTTTTTTGGTATATAGATCTGAAAATAAAAGATTGCAAAATAGTAGATCGGAAAGTAATATGATGGAAAATAGACCCGGGGGGCATAGGTTTCACTACAGGCTTCTCTCATGAAGGCAAATAATACAGTGGGTGAACAAATTACTGTCGAGCAATTGATAGAAAAGTGCAAAGTTATGACGATATACAAGGCAATGATTATGCATATAGGCATCACGTCCGTGTCAAGTAGACCGACTCCTGCCTGCATCTACTACTATTACTCCACACATCGACCGCTATCCAGCATGCATCTAGAGTATTAAATTCATAAAGAACGGAGTAACGCCTTAAGTAAGATGACATGATGTAGAGGAATTAACTCAAGCGATATGATGAAAACCCCATCTTTTTATCCTCGATGACAACAATGCAATACGTGTCTCGCTACCCCTACTTTGTCACTGGGTGAAATCACGCAAGATTGAACCCAAAGCTAAGCACCTCTCCCATTGCAAGAAAAACCAATCTAGTTGGCCAAACCAAACCGATAATTCGAAGAGAAATACAAAGATATTAAATCATGCATAAAAGAATTAAGAGAAGATTCAAATAATATTCATAGATAAGCTGATCATAAATCCACAATTCATCGGATCTCGACAAACACACCGCAAAAGAAGATTACATCGGATAGATCTCGAAGAACATCGAGGAGAATGTGGTATTGAGAATCAAAGAGAGAGAAGAAGCCATCTAACTACTAGCTATGGACCCGTAGGTCTGAGGTCATCGTAAGGGCAATGGAGTTGATGTAGAAGCCCTTCGTGATCGATTCCCCCTCCGTCAGGATGCCGGAAAAGGCCCCAAGATGGGATCTCACGGGAACAGAAGGTTGCGGCGGTGGAAAAGTGTTTTCGTGGATGCCTCTAGTGGTTCTGGAATATATGTGAATTTATAGGAGAAAGATCTAGGTCAGGGGAGTCCCGAGGGGCCCACAAGGTAGGGGGGCGCCCCCCCCCTAGGGCGCGCCCTCCACCCTTGTCGCCGCCTCGTGGCTCTTCTGAGTTGGACTCCAAGTCCCCTGGGTGTCTTCTAGTCCAAGAAAAATCATCGTGAAGTTTTATTCCGTTTGGACTCCGTTTGGTATTCCTTTTCTGTGAGGCTCAAAAACAAGGAAAAAACATAAACTGACACTGGGCTCTAGGTTAATAGGTTAGTCCCAAAAATAATAGAAAATAGCATATTAATGCATATAAAACATCCAAAACAGATAATATAATAGCATGGAACAATCAAAAATTATAGATACGTTGGAGACGTATCAAGCATCCCCAAGCTTAATTCCTGCTCGTCCTCGAGTAGGTAAATGATAAAAACAGATTTTTTGATGTGGAATGCTACCTAACATACTTATCCATGTAATTTTCTTTATTGTGGCATGAATGTTCAGATCCATAAGATTCAAAACAAAAGTTTAATATTGACATAAAAACAATAATACTTCAAGCATACTAATAAAGCAATCATGTCTTCTCAAAATAACATGGCCAAAGAAAGTTATCCCTACAAAATCATATAGTCTGGCTATGCTCCATCTTCGTCACACAAAGTACTCAAATCATGCACAACCCCGATGACAAGCCAAGCAATTGTTTCATACTTTTGATGTTCTTAAACCTTTTCAACTTTCACGCAATACATGAGCGTGAGCCATGGACATAGCACTGTAGGTGGAATAGAATATGGTGGTTGTGGAGAAGACAAAAAAAGAAGGAGATAGTCTCACATCAACTAGGCGTATCAACGGGCTATGGAGATGTCCATCAATAGATATCAATATGAGTGAGTAGGGATTGCCATGCAACGGATGCACTAGAGCTATAAGTTTATGAAAGCTCAAAAAGAAACTAAGTGGGTGTGCATCCAACTTGCTTGCTCATGAAGACCTAGGGCAATTTGAGGAAGCCCATCGTTGGAATATACAAGCCAAGTTCTGTAATGAAAAATTCCCACTAGTATATGAAAGTGATAACATAGGAGACTCTCTATCATGAAGATCATGGTGCTACTTTGAAGCACAAGTGTGGAAAAAGGATAGTAACATTGCCCCTTCTCTCTTTTCTCTCATTTTTTTGGTGGGCTTCTTTGGCCTCTTTTTTTTTGTGGGCTTCGTTGGCCTCTTTTATTTTTTCCTCACATGGGACAATGCTCTAATAATGAAGATCATCACACTTTTATTTACTTACAACTCACAAATTACAACTCGATACTTAGAACAAAATATGACTCTATATGAATGCCTCCGGCGGTGTACCGGGATGTGCAATGACTCAAGAGTGACATGTATACAAATTATGAATGGTGGCTTTGCCACAAATACTATGTCAACTACATGATCATGCAAAGCAATATGACAATGATGGAACATGTCATAATAAAACGGAACGGTGGAAAGTTGCATGGCAATATATTTCGGAATGGCTATGGAAATGCCATAATAGGTAGGTATGGTGGCTGTTTTGAGGAAGGTAAAAGGTAGGTGTATGGCACCAGCGAAAGTTGCGTGATACTAGAGAGGCTAGCAAAGGTGGAAGGGTGAGAGTGCGTATAATCCATGGACTCAACATTAGTCATAAAGAACTCACATACTTATTGCAAAAATCTATTAGTCATCGAAACGAAGTACTACGCGCATGCTCCTAGGGGGATAGATTGGTAGGAAAAGACCATCGCTCGTCCCCGACCGGCACTCATAAGGAAGACAATCAATAAATACCTCATGCTCCAACTTCGTTACATAACGGTTCACCATACGTGCATGCTACGGGAATCACAAACTTCAACACAAGTATTTCTACAATCCACAATTACTTACTAGCATAACTCTAATATCACCATCTTTATATCTCAAAACAATCATAAGGAATCAAACTTCATATAGTATTCAATGCACTTTATATGAAAGTTTTTATTATATCCCTCTTGGATGCCTATCATATTAGGACTAAATTTATAACCAAAGCAAATTACCATGCTGTTTAGAAAGACTCTCAAAATAATATAAGTGAAGCATGAGAGTTCAACAATTTCTATAAAATAAAACCACCGCCGTGCTCTAAAAAGATATAAGTGAAGCACTAGAGCAAAATTGCCTAGCTCAAAAGATATAAGTGAAGCACATAGAGTATTCTAATAAATCACGATTCATGCGTGTCCCTCTCAAAAGGTGTTTACAGCAAGGATGATTGTGGCAAACTAAAAATCAAAGACTCATATCATACAAGACGCTCCAAGCAAAACACATATCATGTGGTGAATAAAAATATAACCTCAAGTAAATTTACCGATAGACGAAGACGAAAGAGGGGATGCCTTCCGAGGCATCCCCAAGCTTAGACTCTTGGTTGTCCTTGAATATTACCTTGGGGTGCCTTGGGCATCCCCAAGCTTAGGCTCTTGCCACTCCTTATTTCATAGTCCATCAAATCTTTACCCAAAACTTGGAAACTTCACAACACAAAACTCAACAGAAAACTCGTGAGGTCCGTTAGTATAAGAAAATAAAATCACCACTTTTGGTACTGTTGTGAACTCATTATTTATTTATATTGGTGTAATATCTACTGTATTCCAACTTCTCCATGGTTCATACCCCCCGATACTACCCATAGATTCATCAAAATAAGCAAACAACACAAAGAAAACAGAATCTGTCAAAAACAGAATAGTCTTCGAAAATCTGAATTGTTCTAATACTTTTGTAACTCCAAAAATTCTGAAAAATGAGGAAAACATAGGAAATTTATATATCAATTCTGTGTAAAAAATTCAGGGTTTTTTCACGCTCTAGTGAATTATTAAAATTCTGTGACTGGACGCAAAAGTTTCTGTTTTTCAGCAAGATCAAATCAACTATCACCGTAAGCCATCCCAAAGGTCTTACTTGGCACAAACACTAATTAAAACACCAAAACACGATTACTACAGAGGTAATAATGTGTATTTTATTCAAAAACAGAAGCAAAACAAAAAGCACAAAAATAAAATTGGGTTGCCTCCCAACAAGCGCTATTGTTTAACGCCCTTAGCTAGGCATAAAAACATATAGATATAGGTATTGTCATCTTTGGCCTTTATCTTTTTAGTAGAGTTATGCTCCGATCCAGGAGTTTCTTTGCGTTTCTCATCATGTTTAGAAATCTTTATATCTGGAGCATCCAACCGCTTATTGCAAAGAGTGATCTACATATTCATGCGGTGGAGGTTTCCACTAACATTTTTAAGAGGTTCAAGAGATTTTTGCAAAGTTTTCTGTAATTCACACAATTTCTCAAAAACTTGTGTTACCTCTTGGGTAAGATGCAATCCCTTTTGTGGGGGTGATATTCCTACTACTCCTTCTATTATCTCATAAGCAATGTTGGCATCAATTTCAATAAAATTTCCTTTAGCAGCGAAATCCAAAAGTTGCCTATGGGACATGGTTAGTCCAACATAAAAATTACGGAGTAGAATCTTAATATCCATCTCTATAGTACAGTTGCGGTAAGACCCTAACATCCTATACCAAGCATCCTTTAAATTTTCTCCTTGTTTCTGTTTGAAGCGAAGAACTTCAAAGTCGGGAGACAAGGGAGGAATAAAAGTGCTAGTCATAGTGAAAAAGTAAAGACGTGACAAGCAATCTAACACATGAGCAAACAAAAAGCAAACGAAAGAGACGAACGGAAGAAGGGCGAATAAAAAGGCAAATCTTTTTGAAAATCGTTTTAGAAGTGGGGGAGAGGAAAACGAGAGGCAAATGGCGAATAATGTAATGCAAGAGATGAGAGTTTTATAATGGGTACTTGGTATGTCTTGACTTGGCATAGATCTCCCCGACAACGGCGTCAGAAATTCTTCCTGCTACTTCTTGAGCTTGCATTGGTTTTTCCCTTGAAGAGGAAAGGGTGACGCAGCACAGTAGAGGTAAGTATTTCCCTCAGTTAAGAACCAAGGTATCAATCCAGTAGGAGAAGAACGCACAAATCATCAGCACCTGCACAAACAATCAAACACTTGCGCCCAACGCGATAAAAGGGGTTGTCAATCCCTTCACGGTCACTTGCAAAGGTGATATCTGATAGATAAAAGATAAAATATTTTTGGATTTTTTGGTATATAGATCTGAAAATAAAAGATTGCAAAATAGTAGATCGGAAAGTAATATGATGGAAAATAGACCCGGGGGCCATAGGTTTCACTAGAGGCTTCTCTCATGAAGGCAAATAATACGGTGGGTGAACAAATTACTGTCGAGCAATTGATAGAAAAGCGCAAAGTTATGACGATATTCAAGGCAATGATTATGCATATAGGCATCACGTCCGTGTCAAGTAGACCGACTCCTGCCTGCATCTACTACTATTACTCCACACATCGACCGCTATCCAGCATGCATCTAGAGTATTAAATTCATAAAGAACGGAGTAACGCCTTAAGTAAGATGACATGATGGAGAGGAATTAACTCAAGCAATATGATGAAAAACCCATCTTTTTATCCTCGATGGCAACAATGCAATACGTGTCTCGCTACCCCTACTTTGTCACTGGGTGAAATCACGCAAGATTGAACCCAAAGCTAAGCACCTCTCCCATTGCAAGAAAAACCAATCTAGTTGGCCAAACCAAACCGATAATTCGAAGAGAAATACAAAGATATTAAATCATGCATAAAAGAATTAAGAGAAGATTCAAATAATATTCATAGATAAGCTGATCATAAATCCACAATTCATCGGATCTCGACAAACACACCGCAAAAGAAGATTACATCGGATAGATCTCGAAGAACATCGAGGAGAACGTGGTATTGAGAATCAAAGAGAGAGAAGAAGCCATCTAGCTACTAGCTATGGACCCGTAGGTCTGAGGTAAACTACTCACGCTTCATCGGAAGGGCAATGGAGTTGATGTAGAAGCCCTCCGTGATCGATTCCCCCTCCGGCAGGATGCCGAAAAAGGTCCCAAGATGGGATCTCATGGAAACAGAAGGTTATTGTGGTGGAAAAGTGTTTTCGTGGATGCCTCTGGTGGTTCTGGAATATATGTGAATTTATAGGAGAAAGATCTAGGTCAGGGGAGTCCCAAGGGGCCCACAAGGTAGGGGGCACGCCCCCCCTAGGGCGTGCCCTCCACCCTTATCGCCGCCTCGTGGCTCTTCTGACTTGGACTCCAAGTCCACTGGGTGTCTTCTGGTCCAAGAAAAATCATCGTGAAGTTTTATTTCGTTTGGACTCCGTTTGGTATTCCTTTTCTGTGAGGCTCAAAAATAAGGAAAAAACAGAAACTGGCACTGGGCTCTAGGTTAATAGGTTAGTCCCAAAAATAATATAAAATAGCATATTAATGCATATAAAACATCCAAAACAGATAATATAATAGCATGGAACAATAAAAAATTATAGATACGTTGGAGACGTATCAGCATGGACCATCGCCGACTCAATGCAGTGACAGTAAAAAACTGCTACCCCCTGCCGGTCATCGACGAGCTCCTTGACGAGCTCGCTGGATCAAGGTTGTTCACCAGTTTGGGCCTTCGGGCTGGATATCATCAAATACGTATGAAGCCCGAGGACGAACACAAGACCACCTTCAAGAGTCACCACGGCCACTTCGAGTTCAAGGTGTTGGCGTATGGTCTTACCGGCGGACCTGCAACTTTCCATGGAGGGATGAACATAGTATTGGCCCCGATGAATCATAAGAGAGTGTTGGTCTTCATCGATGACATCCTGGTGTAGAGTGCCACGATGGAGCAACACTGTGATCGGGCGCGACAAGTTTTCTGGTTGCTCGATAAGCACCAACTGAAGATCAAGATGAGCAAGTGCACTTTTGCCATGCCGAGTCTGTTGTACTTGGGGCACAAGATCAGCGGAGACGACGTACGCACTGACAACAAGAACATTGCCGCGGTCGTGAAGTGGCCAAAGCCGTCCACGGTCAAAGAAGTGCGCGGCTTCCTCGGTCTCATGTGGTATTACCGCAAGTTTGTGAGGAAGTTTGGCATCACCAGTCGCCCTTAACAGATCTGCTCAAGAAAAAAACAGTTTTTCGCTGGACAGAGTTGGAGGAAGCAGCTTTCCAAGAACTTAAAAGAGCACTGATCACTGCGCCAATTTTGGCGCTGCCAGATATCAAAGTTCAGTTCGAGCTGGAAACTGATGCTTCAGATAAGGGCATTGGAGCAGTCCTCTGGCAAGGCAAACACCGAGTGCCATTCCTAAGCAAGGCGTTGGGCCCCTGTGACAGCGCCTTGTCCACATATGAGAAGGAAGGGCTAGCAATTCTCTTGGTGGTCGAACACTGGCGATAGTAGTTGCAGAACGACGAGCTCCTCATCCATACTGACCAGCGTAGCTTGGTCCACCTCGAGGACCAACGGTTGGCGACCCCGTGGCAGCAGAAGATAATGTCCAAGCTGCTCGGCCTGCACTATCGCATTGTCTACAAGCGCGGCATGGACAACCGCGTGGCCGATGCGCTATCCAGACGCCCGGGACCCCCACAAGGGGACCTCGCAACCATCACGGTGGCAGTTCCAGTATGGTTGGACTCGGTTCAGCAAGGGTGCAGTGATGATCCCATGGCGCAAAAGTTGCTGGCCCGACTAGCCACGGGGACAGCCAACAGGGACGTCTACGCCTTGGACTCAGGCATCATTAAGCAGCATGGACGAGTCTGGCTGGGCAATAATGTGTCACTCTAGAAGTAGGTTCTTTCTGCACTACATGCAAGCGCCATTGGAGGGCACTCCGGCTTCAATGTCACATATTAGCGGATGCGACGACTGTTCACTTGGCCTGGGATGAAGCAACACGTCCGGCTGTTCGTCGATGAATGCCAGACTTGCAAGAAAGCCAAGCCGGAGCGGGTTCGATACCCCGGGCTCCTGGAGCCTTTGCATGTACCCAAACAAGCCCGGGAGGTCATCACCATGGATTTCGTTGAAGGGTTGCCGCAGTCGACCAGATACAACAACATATTGGTGGTGGTTGACAAATTTTCTCGGTACGCCCATTTCATCCCGTTATCGCATCCCTTCACAGCATTCCAAGTGGCTCAGGCTTTCGTCAACAACATCTACAAACTCCACGGACTGCCAGAGGCTATCGTCTCCGATCGAGACACCATCTTCACAAGTATGATGTGGAAAGAGATGTTTCGGCTGACTCACACTGAACTTCGTATGAGCACGGCTCGTCACCCGCAGACGGATGGGCAGTCAGAACGAGTCAACCAATGCTTGGAGACCTACTTGAGGTGCTTTGTCCATGCTTGCCCAACCAAGTGGTCCCAATGGCTTGCTCTAGCCAAGTTCAGGTACAACACCTCACCTCACTCCGCCCTGGGGACGTCTCCTTTCAAAGCCCTGTATGGGCATGCGCCAAGGCATTTTGGAATCACCGCCCCCCTGTCCTGCGCGGCGCCAGACCTGGAGAATTTGTTGCAAGACCGGGCGCAGATGGAGGCCTTGCTCCGTCAGCATCTCCTTCGTGCTCGTCAGCAGATGAAAGAATCAGCGGACAAGAAAAGATCAGTTCGCGTCTTCGCGGTGGATGACTGGGTGTTCCTGAAGATCCAACCTTACATCCAGCGGTCGCTGGCCATGAGAGCTAACCAAAAACTTTCCTTCAGGTATTTTGGTCCGTTTCAGGTGGTGCAACGAGTTAGCCAGGTCGCCTACAAGCTCCAACTTCCCGCCTCGTGCAGCATTCATCCAGTCTTCCACGTATCTCAACTGCGTCTGGCACTGCCGCAGGAGGAACAGACGCTGGCAGAACTGGCATCGGAGGCGGTGCCCAGTCCCGAACCAGTGAAGATCCTCGACACTCGTCTTCGCCGCCGTGGAGCTGTCCAAGTCCCTCAAGTGCTCATCCGCTGAACTGACCAACCGGCGTCTGTGGCGACTTGGGAGGACCGCGACGAGCTTCAGCACCATTATCCAGAGGCTCCGGCTCGGGGACAAGCTGGTTCTCAAGATGGCGGGAGTGTTTACGGCCCAACCTACTACTACCACTACATCGGCCTACCAAGATGACCGAGCCCAGGAGAAGACTGGGAGAGCCCGCAAGCCCAACAAGCGCTATGCCGGCCCGGAATGGACGACCTAACTACTTAAGCAGGCGACGCACAGTGGAGACTGGCGACGGCGGCTTCTGTTTTCCCCGATCCCCATTTCTCTGTATCTGATGAACCCTAGATCGATCCCTCCAATTCCTTTGTAATCAAACTATTGTAGCATCTACTACCTAGCGGGAGCTTAACACATCCCTAGTCGCTTGGCGATGGCCCGTGGCGGCCCGCGGTGCTCGTCCGTGCATGACTCATATGGATTCAAGAGGCCGGATATGGGTGAGATGGCTATGGACGCGGAGAAATAAGAGGTGACTGGCCATCGTTCATGGACACGACTGAACACGCTCGGCCAATCGTATATAGAGGATCCAATTTGACCGGTCCGACCGTTGCTCTTACGAGTGATCTTTTTCATGCACGCTCCCTCCCTAGCAGAACGCACCTGCACCCGCGCTACACTACGAGCCGGTGAACCCACGCGCCAATCGTGTCGGTGTCTCTCCGCAAACGTGTAGCCCTTGGACCGTCACGTTATGCATCGGCGTGCCCCACTTGCCCGTGCCTGGGTCTGTATCGTTCGCGGGACCCACACTGACCAGTGAGCTTGCGTTCGTCCCACAGCCAATTCAGCTGCGCTAGTGAGCTTGCACCTTAAAATGTGCCGTGAACGGCGAAGGAACCGCTCCGGATATTTTCTTTGGATTTTTCGGAAAGAGATAAATATATACTATACTAGCAAAAATGCCCGTGCGTTGCAACGGTACAAAATAACTAACAATTAGTACCTCCCTTCTCCACCATTGTTTAAATGAGTAGTAAATCTTCGCCGGTCAATTTTTTTTATTTTTTGTAGAATTCGTTTGGGTGTTGTTTTAAAATAATCACTCGAATAATTAGTATCACTTAATCTGTAATTATTTTAGAATTAGTAACACTCAAATAATTAGTATCACTTAATCTGTACTTATTTTATAATTAGTAAAAAGTTTGGGTGTTGTTTTAAAATAATCAATCGAATAATTAGTATCACTTAATCGGTAATTATTTTATAATTAGTAAAAAAAAATACCGGTATATGTAGGGCGTATGCACGCTGCATGCGTGCTGTAGCCAATCCATGCAGACCTTCCCATTATGTGGTCTTTGCATATACTTTTTGACGAAGAAATCTTTAACTTCAGTTAATTGGTCTTGCCGCACCTTCCTATTATATGGTCTTACTTTCTAAGAAATCCATCCGAATATCCCCTCTATACCTGAACATCCCATCAAATGCAAACAAAGGGCAGCTAGCCCAGCTGGTTCCGTCTCCTCGTCAGTTAAGCGGGTCGTGAGATCGATCCCCACAAGCCACAATTTATTTTTCGTTGCGGACGGGAGGGCAGTGGATCGAAACGTTTTTTGCCTAAACAAACATACTTCAAGGAGTGCGGGTTAATTGCTAGAAGATTCGTTGGATGGGCTGAGGCCCATGCTAGTCGGTTGAGGCATACTGGGCTTCGTTGGGACAGCGAGGGATGAATTTTTCTTCAACGACGTATGAAAACTTCCACAAGGATGTGCGGACCCCAAATTAGTACCACCACGTTTATATTACGATTTTGTCCATATAAATTGTAAAAGCGTTTTATGACATGAGAAGAAAGCGTATTGTGACGGTGAACTCGATAAAGCCAATCCGTGCTTTATTATCAGGGAGAGATTACTACCACAAATTCCGGTCTTTAAGCTCTCCAGCGCACGTCTGGCCATATAAATACGGAGCCTACCCCGTCCGGACAAGCCCCTCCGTTCACTTTCCCCTCCTCCCACAGACCAAGAACATCCGGAGCAGCCATGGCTCCCGAGCTTCGCAGGTCAGCCATGGCCCCTGCGCCTCGCAGGGCGGCCATGGCCCCCTACTCTTCCTGCCGTGGCGGTGCGCCGTCGCACAGCCAGGTCTCGGATGGATACACCCATGCCCGTTTCAGTTTGTTCAGATCGGAGGGGTTCTTTGCGCGAGTCCCCCGCCTGTCTGGGTAAACTGAGGCGGCCTATGGGCTGTCGGACCCCTTGATGGATGCCGCGCTGCGCCGTCTGGATGGCGCGGCACGGCGGGCGCGGCGCGCTGCGACGAGCCAACCAGGATTTTGCGCATCAGGTAGGAAAGAGATCTGAATCCACATCTGCTCTTTTTTATTGGCCCTTTTCGGTTCAAGACAATTCGATTTGAAGGAATTTCAGTGGATTTTGTTCATTTCGATTGCTGTTTGCGTTGATTTGATGCGCTTGATCTGTAGGGGTATGCGCCTATGCCTCCTTTGTATCAGTTTTCACTGTCTCTGAGCAATTCTTGTGCACAGAGTGACCTTTTGGGCCAATTCCTGCTGCTAATGAAACCGTTTCGTCTCTTGTGTGTTTTGAACACCGCCTAGTCCCAGTTCCTCGCCTTCGGATTCGAAAAACAGGCCTTCATCGCAATCGCGAACCGCATGTCATCGCACTCGCTCCAAGGCAAGCAAAACCCCGCCCGTCGCATTGCTCCACAGCTCCCCCGTTTTCCCCGATCAGCATATAAGCCTGCCGCCCCGCTCCTGTAACCGCCTATCCCAGCTCCCCGACGCACATTCCACCCCAGCGGCGCCCATCTCCACGCTTCCTCCTCCTCATCCGCTCCCCTCCCCGGAGACGCGCCACCTCGCCTTCCTCGTCCGAGCGGAGGTATCCATAATCGCGTCCTCGATCTCTCTCTCGAATCACGCTGTTCAATTCGGGCTGGCGAAACTGCATTGGGCATGGTCTGCTCGGGTGGATTCAACGACGTTCGAACGCGAACCCTAGGAGCCTTTACCCGATTCAGGTAGGATCCGGGTTCGCGCTCTCGAATCGCGGTTCTAAATCGTCGAGTTGGAGTTGCGTCGATCAATTTGGTGTTACTCGTGGGGATCACGACATGTAGCGCTGCGTGCGACGCCGCGAGTTAACTTTGGTCCGGATTTTCGGGGTTTGGTCGGCTAATGGTCATGTTATGTTGCTGTCTTTGGGGAAGCACGATCCTGCCTGTGCTGTATCAGACTGCAGTGCAGTAGCCTGTCTCGCGCTAAGTATTCAATTCATATTGCGTCGGTCCATCAGCATATTATAGTCGATCAAAATGCCTTGCTCACTCTATGCACTACTATGTGATGACCCAGTCTGGGTCGCGATGATTCTGTGGGTTGTTTACCTTATTCTTTCTCATCACGTAGCCCGTCTCAAAGCACTATTATATTCCTGTTTGGTTTCAGAGTGTCGTTAAATTTGTCAGGATTCCATCTTACTATATTCTCAATGTGACACTTGACTGAATTTATGTCTCGTTAGGGCGATCAGGGTATTATTATCGTCAAAACACGCTGTTATATTACTACTGTGATATAACTCCATTTGTCTGGAGTGCATTAATATGCCAATTACTTATCTGGTATCAAAATGCCAACTATCATTAGTGATATAATGTCAGATGTCAACATCAGTATGTTGTATATGCTCTTAATCTGTGTGACCTTTTCGCCTACAAGTAGGGTGTGACATTTGTTCGCTCTACTTTTGGTCTGGATGGATTGAATGGTGCCAGCTTGTTCAGCTGGCTCATTCATAGTTTTTTTTTTAAAAAAGCTGAATATTATTTATCATAACTATTCTGTCTTTAATACTGTACTAAAATTAAGAGTAAGTTAATGGTATCTTGTGTACTGGAGAGTGTGGCTAGCTCTCATCAAGTTGAGACTTAACTAATCATATTTAACTCCTAAACCATTTGGTTTTACGTAAAGATTTGTGCTAGTTTTTTCCTTTTGTTTTTTTTGTTTGATGAATAATCGAATGATATACGAGTTGGATGAGACTTTGTTATTTCTCATCTAGATGAGAATTCAAATCCGTTTATTGAATGATGAAATCAAATGATTTACCATGTTATTAGTGTATCAACTTCATTTTTTCATTCTGATAACAAGGTATCAACTTCGTTTTTTATGCTATTGTTTACATGGATATGCCAATTACTTTTCTGAATAGTGATTTTGTAGATACTCATCATCAGTGATAAATGTCAATGTGAACATGAGTACGCTGTATGGTCTTATTTTATGTGCCCTTTTTACCTACAAGTAGGGTTAGTTAATTTTTGTCTGTATGTTCGGTCCGGATCAAGTGGTCTGGATGGATTGAATGGCACAGGCTTTTCAGAATTATTCTGTCATGCAAGACAGTAATTTAGTAACTTATGTTATTTATTAGTACTTCTATAATCGCTCGACGGGATCCTGTCTAAACACGTAGCCCTGTCTCAAAGTATTTTATTCCGTGCACGGGCCTGTCTCACGTTGAGCAGTAGAATCTCCCTTTCCTAAAAGGGTAGGTCTATTGTTATTTATCTGACTAGTGACTAGTGATTCTGCTCAAACACGAAAATGCCAAACTAAACTACCTTTGATATAACTTCAACGGGAAGTAAATTCCCTGTTGTTACTGAATGATTTCATTAATGGAACAATGAACATGAGCGTACTTTCAGGAGTAATATAATGTGAATGGGAAGTTCATTCCTGTAGTTTTCTGTTGTCTGTGAGAGCTTTGGTTATTTTGGTTCGACCTACTTTCTTTGTTTACGAAAATGAGAACTTGTGTGGAATTTAGTTTAGATTTTTGTAGGGCTAATCATATGTTAATATGTGTTTCTCTTTTGCTTAGCCAATGGCGAACAACAAGAAGTCTGCTGCCCTTACCGCCGCTAGGGTTCCACCAGTTGGTAGAAGGGCTGGACTTCGACTCGGTACTGAGTTATTGCAGGTTTCTGTTGTTTTGGGATCATATTTTGATGATATTTGAAACCTATATGGTTATATGAATTTCAGATGCACAGACGGAGCGTTTTGCTGCCGAAGCTGAGGGGAATGGTATTGAGTATTCTCTTAAAACCAGTCTATTTCTTAATTGTTGCTGCCTTGAGTATTCTCTTAGAACCTTGTGGCCGCAGGACTATCAGTTTTCAGGGGAGTTACCGTGATGCTTAGAGAGCGTACTGCCAGGTTCTTTGAACCATATTTCTGCATTGGGTATGTTCAGATTCTAGACTTCAAATGTTATATTTGCAGATTGCTTAGATCTGATGCAAATACATTGTTAATATTCTGAGCATTATATATATTATTTGGCTGGAGTACTGGAATGAAATAATAGCTAACCTTTTTGTAGGCAGCTTGTCTTATTATTGCTACTTGTGATAATTTGCAGAGTTGTGGTACCAAGGTCGTCTACTTTCGGGGACTTCACCCAGCAGGCAGTTCTTAGCATCAGGACAACGGCTGTGAGGAATAATATCCAGCTTCCTGAGCATGCCCTTGAGAATTTACAGTTCTTTGTAGGTTCTGATAACATGTGCCCTCTTCCTGGTATGACTTTGATCAATTTTATGATGAAATCAAATATATACTCAATTTGTTAAGTGGAACTGGAAACTAACCGTTAATCTACTCACTTGTAGATACGTCGATGATGAAGCCCGAGCGCAAGTTCAAAGGAGATGACGAGGTCGTCCTGATGATGTTCCTGGCCACCAACTGAAACCTGTCAGCATAACAACAACGTCTCTCATACATTCGAACTGCAACCGAAGTGTGGCGCGGTCATACAAATGGAACTATGGTTTTACCACGTTACATGATGTAAAACGTTGGTGATGTTGGTTCGACACCAACTGATGCGTGGCACATTAACCCCACCCCACCCTCATTCGCTCGAACTGTCACATGTAAGGTGAATGACGGGTTGTCCTATGGTTGATCTTATCTTCTAGGACTAGGATTTTGATACTCCGTATGTGCTTCGCAATGCTGTTATTCTAATGCACTGCATCTATTATGCTGTGCATCAACTATGGGGTTTGCCTGCGGACACGCAATGTAAACAAGTACTTGGAAATGTGATGGGATCAATTTGATGAACCGGATTTTGATGTGTGCTTCGTGATGCTTGAACAATCCTCAGTTTACTCTTTTTCTATGTTACTCTAAAGGACTGTGCATCAATTTCTAGTTAGAACGAAATATTGTTAAGACTGCAGCTTTATTCAAAACTCCACTCATACCAATTTACCCAGTTGTTTTCCCATCAAAATCTTGGTATGAGTATCAGACTTTGCCAAATCTTGTGATAATGCTGGCTCCGGCGGAGCGTGCTACCGGCCCTTTAAGATGGAGGCGATTTACCTTGTCGTAATTTTCATTTTTGTTGGGGTTGTTCATACCGTAAGATGGAGGCTAATGGATCTGAGTTTTTTTTTTGCGAAAACAATCAAAACCTTCCATGCCCTCCCATGCCATCAACATTTTTGGCCTTCGTACTTGCATTTGCCACACGGTCTCTCTCTTCAACCCTAACGCCAACTCCAACGCGCCGACGCAAAAGGACGCGGATTTGGTCTGTTCGTTTGGGTTGGCTGTAGGGGCGGTGTCCGCCCTCGTCTGTTTTTTCTGGCCCGCCTAGCCAGTTTTTAGCCAAATTTTCGCAATTTAGACATTCTATGCATATAAATACAAATAAAAAGGTAACATTGCACATCCCACCCTAGAAATCCCACCCTTGGTCGAAGAGGATGTCATCACGCTCATCCTCTACGATCATGTTGTGCATTATCACAAGCAGTCATCACCTTCCACATCTTCTTAGTGCTCCATGTTGTAGCAGGGTGCCGAACAATAGCCTATCGAAACACGCTTCATATCCTTCTTAGCACTATCTTGTTCTTGGGCAAACCTAACCCTCTTCTCTCCTACGGGCTTGGATATTGTCAACAATAGTTGACGACTGAGGATAGATATCATTAGTTAGTATCCCTTGTTATTGGTAGCCATTGACCTCAAAGTTGACCTCGGGGGAGTTGCCTTCTGAAAGCCTTGCGAACATTGGAGGCCGCTGAAGCACGTTGATGTCATTTGTGAGAACCTGCCATGCCGAGAAAAGAGTGCCAAATCTAGAGATCTTGTGATGCCACAACTTCAAGTATGACCGTGCAAGCTTTAACATGCCCCTGCCAAGAAAATGGACAGTTCTTCCACTCTCACTGCATACAATCTATGCTACCAAGCATTCTCGGAAAGCCTCTCGACTCATTGATCGCCCCCAGTTGGTCTCTGCGCCAGTCGGCGGAACAAGCCCGCCAATGGCATGACAAACCTGAACGTGAAAATGACAAAGCCAATGGGCCCCACATGCACCGCCTCGACTTCCTGTTTTTCCTATAAATTCTTATAAAATCCAAAACTGCCATAACTAATTTTTATTGGAACGACACCAACGACAATCCAACCAGAGAATCGGTGCCACACAAAGTCAGGGCATGCACCCGAAAATACAGGACTCGTGGCCTAGTCTGCCGGACGGGAAGGGACTTGTCTTGGCCGGCTTTAGACGCAAGCCAGACACGAGAGCCATCCGTCCAGGTATCGCCATGTCAAGAGGACGGGTAGCCAAAGACAGGCTGCACTAACCAGCTAGCACCGGCAGTGAGCAGAAACATCTGCATCTGTACGATGCAACAGAAGCATCACCGTCTCAGAATCAGGCGAGAAAGGTTGACCAAACATGCAAAGAGTGCCCGTAGGCGGCCAAATTTGGTGTTTTGACTTTTTTTTGTTTGTTTGCAAAATTTAGCCGGATTTAACCCCGGTTTAAAAACATTTCAGGATTTGAGCCTTCTTCCTACCGCCGGGGAGGCTGGCGGTAGGGTTGTACAGGCTACCACCCAAAGCCTGGGCGGTAGCCCACTCATCCACGTCTGCTCCAGTAAACGGCAACCGTCTCCTGCCATCCACCTACCGCCATGGACTCTGGCGGTAGGCTATGCAACCCTACCGCCGGAGACCCAGGTGGTAGGTGCTGAGCAGTTATAAACCAGCAGGGGCCCGGGTCGCGGGGCCCACCCACGAACCCAGCCCCCATCCTCTCCCCATGCGCGGCCGCAAGAACAGAGAGGAGTTCCCTCTCTCATCCCCTCCTCCGCTCTCCTTCGTTTCTCCACCGTTTTTGCGGATAGATGGCTTTGAAACGAGAGAAGTAAGCTCTATCAATCCCTCCAATCCGCTTTAGTTAAAAAGCTTTCGAATTTGGCACAAGATGAACCCTATTGTATCTAGTAGATTTTGATTTTTGTTGTTCTTAGGTTTGTTTAGTTAGGAGCAATATGATGTATGTGGTTGGAGATGAACCCTAGTTCATTTGGTGTTTACTAGTTTAGTGTTTCTATATAGTTCAAAGATGAACCCTAGTTCATGTTCATATTTTTTTTAATTGTTCATTGATGTTTGGTTAATATGATTGATGTGGTTGAATATGATTGATGTTGAATATGATATGATGGATAAATACTTGAATATGATTGATGTTGAATATGATATGATGGATAAATACGATTGATTATAGATATGATGGATATATATGATTGTTGATTCAATATGATTTTTTTAGTTTGATTCAATATGATCTTTTTAGTTTGATTAAATATGATTAATTTGCATTGATATAGTAACCAGATTTTTAGTTTGATTAACATGATTCATTTGCATATATTAATTGATTGATGTTAGTTGAATATGCTACAATTGATGAATATGATATGATGCATGTTGGTTAAATATGACATGATTCATTTGCAATTGTTTTAGGAGCCTCCTCCCCCTTGCGTCTGCCATCGGCACTAAGTACATCATGCTTGACCATGCGTTCGACAACGGTCATCGCGCCCGTTTTATGGAGAATGGAGTGGTAATAACTATGCTCAAGTTGTTGCACCAAAATTTTGGCTTTGTGAAATAAAGTTACTAGCTATTCTTGTTTACATTTTGACAGATGATGTCGTCATTGCGGATGAGGGATCACATGAAGGCCTTTGAGATGCAGTGCGACGAACGCTACATGCCGTACTTCAGGAGAGCAAGGCTGCTGGGTTTCGTGCTGCATTTCAAGCGTACGCCGCCGATGCCCGTCCACTCGGCTCTCACAGCTTTGGTCGACCGGTGGCGTCCCGAGACGCACAGTTTCCATCTCCCATGTGGTGAGATGACGGTGAGCCTCGAAGACTTCGGCATGATCATGGCCCTACCGATCCAGTGGCAGGCTCTCACTGGGCTAGTGGAGAGGAACAACTGGCGGGAGAGGGTTATCGCCCTCATCGGCGATTGCCCCCCCTGAAGGACAACTGAACATCCGATGTATCACTCAAGTGGATCAACGAACCATGTGCCCGCAAGATGCCGATGCGTGGACCGTGAAGCAGTATGCGAGGGCCTACTTGTGGTACCTTCTGATAGAGATCGTGTTTCCAGACTGCTCGGGGGATACTACCCTATGGATGTATCTCGACTTCCTGGCGGACTGGGATGCAGGGTACAGCTGGGGGCCCGCCGGCCTCGCGTACCTATACCATTCGGTAAGCGGATATCTCAATATTCATTTATGGATTTATGTATGTTTTTTGAATTTGTGTCATCTAATCTTGAATTGGTGTTTGTAGCTGGATGACACAATGCAGATGATGGAGGAAAAGTACTGTGTGTGTGGATTTGTCTGGGCCCTCTCTATCTGGATGTGGGAGCGGTTGCTGGTGGGCCGTCCTGAGAAAGATACCCGACGTCGATGGACAGATTATGGCGAAGAAGGCGATAGTACTCGATACCCGACCGCCGCGTACGCTTGGGACAAGGTCAAGGTCTACACGGGCAAGGCCAGTGCGTTGTACAGGGTCTTCACCAACGAGCTCGACAACCTGACAGCCAACGATCTTACCAATTGTTTTGTAGCCACTTTCATGGTTGCTTACCAATATTTTTGTAGGTCAGCTGGTGGCCATATCTTGACCGAGTATGGGGGTTTGAGCTCAACGTGATGTGCATTGTGCCAATGATATGTGTGTACACCGTCGAGTGGCACTTACCACAGCGCGTGGCCACACAATTTGGTATGTTCCAAAATACCCTACCGGCACGCCCCAATGGCACCGGTGGCTTCGACCTACACTAGCGAGGGCATTTGTTCTCTACTACCGTGTTTTCGTTCTGTTTGACGTCCTTATGATTTTTTTTATATTTTCATGTTTCTTATGCCTTGCAAAAGAGCAGGCAGCATTGTCAGTCGGTCACAGACTGGGGACACGAGCACGTGGATCATGTGAAAGAGTGGAATGAGAGGAGGTATCGCAAAGACGGGGAGAGGAGAGTGGTTGACTGGGAGGTGTACGATGAACACATGAAGTGGTATGTCGATTGCGTGAAGTACCGTGTGCGCCTGAGGCCACAGTGGACGTCAGCCGATATTGGATCACTGGAGAAGGATGACTCCGAGGATGAAGCCTATCATGACAGCCTCAAAGAGTTCAAAGGTGAATTCAGGGAGAGTATGCACCCATGATGAACAGAGTGGTAAGCTGTGTTCTATTGTTTTGAGCTCTCAGCGGTTGGATGAAAACTGCTTTAGTCAGTGCCACTGACTTACAAATGATGCTTACATTTGCAGGCTTCAGAGCTGAACATAAGCATTTTTGATGGCTCGGACGCGCTTAGTTATGACCCCGGGACCACGGAATCTGATAGCAAGCTGAGGGAAACGGTGAAGGTAACATCGAGCCTCCTAGCCATGTTATTGTTTAATTGTAACCCTAAAGTTGATCCATATTATGTTCTTGTTTGTTTGTTATTGCAGAAGTTCATGACCCGTTGTCGTAAGATAGTGGGCATGCTTCGGTGCGCTAGTACGACCGATGTCCATGTTCCTGGAGGGCCAGTGCATACCATCACTTCATCGAGCCATGCTGGCGGAGCTTCCTCTAGCCATGCGGCCTCGTCGTCTTGCGTTGTTGAGGAGGACGAGGGAGAAGATGACAAGGAAGAAGAGGATGAGGAGCAAGACGAGAAAGAAGAGGAAGGAGGTGATGATGAGGAGGAGTATGATGACGTTGAGGGACCTCCATCGACTCAGCCAACCCAAGACAAGAGGGGGAGGCAGCCGAAGAAGGATTGGAAGAGTCCATCCCCGTTTCAGAAAGAGCGTCCTTGTCGCACGAAGAAGCCGGATGAAACCCGTTCGAAGAGAAATGAGGAGCGTACCGCCAAGAGGGGGAGGAAGGCCAAGTGATATGATCATGTCGAACTACTCAATTCATGTTGAACTAGTTAAACTATTTGCTATTTGTCTTGAGTTGTGAATGAGAACTTGGTGGTTAGGTTGAACTACTCGATTTGCTAGTATTTGCTATGTTGGACATGTAAACCTATCCTATTTGGTATGTTTGATGTGTTGAACTATGATTTATGTCGATGTGTGATGCATGTTATAATGTGTGAGATCATCTTTTTTTTATTTGCAAACTATATTGTTGTTGCGTAGAATTTTTTGGAATTGAAATGAACAAGTTCTGCACAAAATTTACTCTGGATAGGCCCCTACCGCCGAAGTCGTTGGTGGTAGGGTTGCACAACCTACCGTAGTTTTCTTTCAATTTCCAGTTATAGTAGCACGCACAAGACCCTACCTCCAGGGTCTACGGCGGTAGGGTGTGCAACCCTACCGTTGGTTTTCCCACGATTTCAAGTAACAACACACTCTAACCGCGGAAGGATCCTACCGCCAGACAATGTGGCGGTAGCCGACCACGCCCTACCACCTACCTCCCTAGCGGTACGGCCGTTGTGCCAAGTCAGCAGGAAAAAAAGAGATGACAGTGACTGCCGTCAACCTACCGCTGGGGGCCACGGCGGTACGTTACACAACCCTACCGCCAGCCACTTTGGCGGTAGCAAAAGGGTCAGATCCCAATTTTTTTTTTGAAACAGGGGTCATGTCCCAGCTGAACTTTGCAAAAAAGGTCAAAACACCAAATTTGGCCCCCGGAGGCATGGGCGTGCGCCGGAGATCCCGAGTGGGATCCAGGCACAACGGGGCCCATTGCCAACACACCCAAATAGAACGGTCGACCAGCAAACCATGACGAACCATGATGAACCTACGAACTATGAAGAAGCGATGATGAGCCCAGATTCCGAGAAATGGCTTGAGGCCATGAAATCCGAGATAGGATCCATGTATGAGAACAAAGTGTGGACTTTGGTGGATTTGCCCGATGATCGGCGAGCCATAGAGAATAAATGGATCTTCAAGAGGAAGACGGACGCTGATGGTAGTGTTACTATCTACAAAGCTCGACTTGTCGCGAAAGGTTTTCGACAAGTTCAAGGAGTTGACTACGATGAGACTTTCTCACCCGTAGCGATGCTTAAGTCTGTCTGAATCATGTTAGCAATTGCCGCATTTTATGATTATGAAATCTGGCAAATGGACGTCAAAACTGCATTCCTTAATGGATTTCTTAAAGAAGAGTTGTATATGATGCAACCAAAAAGGTTTTGTCAATCCTAAAGGTGCTAACAAAGTGTGCAAACTCCAGCGATCCATCTATGGACTGGTGCAAGCATCTCGGAGTTGGAATATACGCTTTGATAAGGTGATCAAAGCATATAGTTTTATACAGACTTGCGATGAAGCCTGTATTTACAAGAAAGTGAGTGGGAGCACTACAGCCTTTCTGATAAGTATATGTGAATGACATATTGTTGATCGGAAATGATGTAGAATTTTCTGGAAAGCATAAAGGAGTGTTTGAAAGGAGTTTTTCAAAGAAAGACCTCGGTGAAGCTGCTTACATATTGGGCATCAAGATCTATAGAGATAGATCAAGACGCTTGATAAAACTTTCGATGAGTACATACCTTGACAAGATTTTGAAGAAGTTCAAAATGAATCAGTCAAAGAAAGGGTTCTTGCCTGTGTTGCAAGGTGTGAAGTTGAGTAAGACTCAAAGCCCGACCACGGCAGAAGATAGAGAAAGAATGAAAGTCATTCCCTATGCCTCAGCCATAGGTTCTATAAAGTATGCCATGCTGTATACCAGACCTATTGTGTACCTTACCATAAGTTTTGCAAGGGGGTACAATAGTGATCCAGGAGTAGATCACTGGACAGCGGTCAAAATTATCCTTAGTTACCTAAGAGGACTAAGGAAATGTTTCTCGGTTATGGAGGTGATAAAGAGTTCATCGTAAAGAGTTACATCGATGCAAGCTTTTACACCGATCCAGATGACTCTGAGTCTCAATCTGGATACGTATTGAAAGTGGGAGCAATTAGCTAGAGTAGCACCATGCAGAGCATTGTAGACATAGAAATTTGCAAATATACATACGGATCTGAATGTGACAGACCCGTTGACTAAACTTCTTTCACAAGCAAAACATGATCACACCTTAGTACTCTTTGGGTGTTAATCACATGGCGATGTGAACTAGATTATTGACTCTAGTAAACCCTTTGGGTATTGGTCACATGGCGATGTGAACTATGGGTGTTAATCACATGACGATGTGAACTATTGGTGTTCATCACATGGTGATGTGATCTAGATTATTGACTCTAGTGCAAGTGGGAGACTGAAGGAAATATGCCCTAGAGGCAATAATAAAGTTGTTATTTTATATTTCCTTATTCATGATAGATGTTTATTATCCATGCTAGAATTGTATTAACCGGAAACTTGATACATGTGTGGATACATAGACCAAACACCGTGTCCCTAGTAAGCCTCTACTAGACTAGCTCGTTAATCAAAGATGGTTAAGTTTCCTAACCATAGACATGTGTTGTCATTTGATGAACGAGATCACATCATTAGGAGAATGATGTGATGGACATGACCCATCCGTTAGCTTAGCATAATGATCGTTCAGTTTTACTGCTACTGCTTTCTTCATGTCAAATACATATTCCTTCGACTATGAGATTATGCAACTCCCGGATATCGGAGGAATGCCTTGTGTGCTATCAAACGTCACAACGTAACTGGGTGATTATAAAGATGCTCTACAGGTATCTCTGAAGGTGTTTGTTTGGTTGGCATAGATCGAGATTAGGATTTGTCACTCCGAGTATCGGAGAGGTATCTCTGGGCCCTCTCGGTAATGCACATCATAAGAAGCCTTGCAAGCAATGTGACTAATAAGTTAGTTGCGGGATGATGCATTACAGAACGAGTAAAGAGACTTGCCGGTAACGAGATTGAACTAGGTATGAAGATACCGACGATCGAATCTCGGGCAAGTAACATACCGATGACAAAGGGAATAACGTATGTTGTCATTACGGTATGGCCGATAAAGATCTTCGTAGAATGTGTAGGAACCAATATGAGCATCCAGGTTCCGCTATTGGTTATTTACCGGAGAGGTGTCTCGGTCATGTCTACATAGTTCTCGAACCCGTAGGGTCCGCACGCTTAACGTTCGATGACGATTTTGTATTATATGAGTTATGTGATTTGGTGACCGAATGTTGTTCGGAGTCCCAGATGAGATCACGGGCATGACGAGGAGTCTCGAAATAGTCGAGAGGTAAAGATTCATATATAGGACGATGATATCCAGACACCGGAAGTGTTCTGGGGTGTATCGGGTACATATCGGAGTACCGGGGGGGGGGGGGGGGGTGGGGGGTGGGGTTTTTTTATTTACCGGAAACCCCGGGGGAAGATATGGGCCATATGGGCCATAAGAGGGAGGCACACCAGCCCACAAGGGGTGGCGTGCCCCCCCTTAGGCATGTGGCCGAATTGGAGAAGGAGTAGAAGGGGTTCGGCCCCCCCTTCCTTCTCTCCTTCCCCCTTCCCTTTTCTCTCCGGCTAAAAAAAGGAAGGGGGGGGGGAGGCCAAATTGGACTAGGGGCCCAAGTAGGATTCCTCCTACTTGGGCGCCCCAAGGCTGTTCCCCTCCCCCTCCCACCTATATATACGTGCGGAGGGGGCGCCTAGAACACACACAAACAATTGTTAGCCGTGTGCGGCACCCCCCTCCATAGTTTATGCCTCCGGTCATATTCACGTAGTGCTTAGGCGAAGCCCTGCGCGGATCACTTCACCATCACCGTCACCACGCCGTCGTGCTGACGGAACTCTCCCTCGACACTTTGCTGGATCAAGAGTTCAAGGGACGTCATCGAGCTGAACGTGTGCAGAACTCGGAGGTGCCGTACGTTCGGTGCTTGATCGGTCGGAACGAGAAGAAGTTCGACTACATCAACCGCGTTGTCAAACGCTTCCGCTTTCGGTCTACGAGGGTACGTGGACACACTTTCCCCCTCTCGTTGCTATGCATCTCCTAGATAGATCTTGTGTGAGCATAGGAACTTTTTTGAAATTGCATGCTATGTTCCCCAACAAAATTACCCAACTCTTGCAGGTGGCACAACCAACTTTCCTGACGGACAACATTTCTTTGGCAAAGGCGGCTGCGACCAGAAGTGTTTTTGCTGATTCCACTCCATGGGCAATCAGAGCACCACTTGCAGATTTCTTTAGGATTACAGATGATCTCCATTCACAGGTGTTTCACATTTTGAGGAAAATAAATGGAGTTTCTCATAATGATGCTGTGACACCCCCGATTCAATCATACACTAATCATACATGCAAACGTGTACGATCAAGATCAGGGACTCACGGGAAGATATCACAACACAACTCTAAACACAAATAAGATAATACAAGCTTCGTATTACAAGCCAGGGGCCTCGAGGGCTCGAATACAATAGCTCGATACACAAGCGTCAGCGGAAGCAACAATATCTGAGTACAGACATAAGTTAAACAAGTCTGCCTTAAGAAGGCAAACACAAAAGCAATAACGATCGAAGAGGCAAGGCCTCCTGCCTGGGACCTCCTAACTACTCCTGGTCGTCGGCGGTCTCCACGTAGCAGTAGTCAACGAGGTGGCATCTGGCTCCTGGGATCCACCAACTAGTTGCAACAACCGGAAAGAAGAAAGAAGGGGAAAAGGGGTAGCAAAGCAACCACGAGTACTCATCCAAAGTACTCGCAAGCATCAGATCTATACTAAGTATGCATCGGTATCAAATGGAAGGGTTGTATCTGTGGACTATACTGCAGAATGCCAGAATAGAGGGGAAGGCCTAGCCTATCGAAGACTAGCATCTTCAAGCAGCTCCAAGCATCTTGCAGCATGTAGAAGAGTAAAGAATAGCAGTTTATATTTAACAAACATGTTGTAGCATTAATGCCCAGAGATCCTTCCTCGACTCCCTGCGAGAAAGCAATCTCGGAGCCACATATCCATCACATAACTCAAGTATCCATTTCTAGTTGTAATAGATCAGGATACAAGTCTGAACGTCCATTACCATGGACACGGTATTTGAATAGATAACTTACCTGCAGGGGTGCACCACGTTTTCCAACACGCTTGATTACTCTGGCCGGACACACCTTTCTGGGTCAATGACCGGCCTCGAAAGATCAACACATCGCAGCCCTACCTAGGCTCAGCAGAGAGGTCCCCGCCGGTCTACATCCTAAGCGCTCCGGGGTCTTGGGCCCATCGCCCGTTGCACTCCGGGTCGTTGCGTGCAGGGCGATCCAGGCCACCTCCACTGGGGCGCCGACCAGGCCGTGCCACAATGCTGAACTGGACGTCTGACAAAGCTTCGGCTGATACTACAACGTCGAGGCCCATAACTATTCTCGCATGGTGGTTAGTGCGTAAAGGCCAAAGGCCAACTCAGAACAAATACCCAAACCTGTTAGTGAATTATTAAAAGAAGTGACGGCTGTCGGGACAAGTCCGGAGCTACCACCCCTCCTAGGTGATACCGCTAAACAGCCAGCCGCTACCGTAACATCTTGCGGGTGCTCTCTGGGCCCGCCCGACTTTCACAAGGAACTGAAGTAACGTCAAGGTAACCGTGTGTCCAAAACATCAAGGTGGAAAACCCGAGGAATCACCCTCAGTGGATTCCACTCGATGTAATCATCAAGGTGAACATGTGAGGAATCACCCTCGAGGTCCACACTTGAGGTGTTGCATGACAGAGTCACATCGAGAGTGGCGAAGGAGGAATCACCCTCGATGACCACGACCGAATAGCTACACTACAAAGTTGACATCAGGAGTGCATTACGAGGTATCACCCTCGGCACTCGATAGTAGCTCTGCAGAATCAAGCAACAAAAGGGGCGTGATGTGATGTGAGGTGTCGGGCTCTGGTCGTCGATCACGTTGATCGAGTCATCGATGATGAAGCAGGGGCAACAAGGACAAGGTGGGGGTCACTGATGGATCACTAACCAACCTATACTAAGCTGTTTAGGATAAGCAGGTAAGGTACAATGAGCAGGTTACAAAAGCAGGCTATGCATCAGAATAGGAGCAAACAATAACAGTAGCAAAATCTAATGCAAGCAAGAGAGAGAATGGAATGGGCGATATCAGAGTGATCAAGGGGGGGGGGGGCTTGCCTGGAAGCTCCGCTGAAAGGGAAGAAGGGTCGTCGTCAATGTAGTCGATCATAGTGGCATCAGCAGCAATCTCGGGGTCTACCGGAGAGAAGAGGGGGGAAGAAACAGTAAATACAAAGCACACAGATGCATCACTAAGCATGACATGATGAAACGCAGTGCTAGGGGTGTTCTAACGCGGTGCTACACGGTATAGGTGAAGGGGGAAAACATCCGAGAAAGTATCCCCGGTGTTCAGCATTTTTGGACAGACGAAAAGAGGGGGACGATTGCATGTTCGCTATGTTAGGGACGCGTGACAGACGAACGGAGGGCGTATTCGGATTCGTCACATTTTTCTGAGCAACTTTCATGTACAAAGTATTTTTATCCGAGTTACGGATTATTTTATATTAATTTTCAAAGTTTTATACATTTTCAGAATTTAACAGATTTAAATTAATTCAGAAAACCGTTTATTTCATCAGCCTGACATCAGCGGTCAACTTTGACCATTGACTGGTTAAACTGACAACCGGCGCCCACTGTCACAAACATAGTTTAATTAAACATACTTTAATTAACTAATTAGGTAATTAGAGTTAACTAAACAGAATTAATTAAGTTAATTAATTAATTTTATTAATATTATTTATTATACATTTTTTTATTTTCGTTTTCGTTTGATTTTCTCCAGGGGCGTGGGGCCCCGTTGCGAGTGGCCCATAGAGCCAATCGGGCGTGCGGGCATAACGGGTGCGGGCGAGCGCCCGAGGCCACCACAGGAGAGGGCAGAGGGTGCGGCCGGTGGCCACGGTGGGCAGAGGCGGGGAGATGGCGGCGAGCGGGGCGCGATCAAGGCCGGCACGATGCGGAGGAGCAACGGCAGCAGCAGGCCAGCCGGGGGGGGGCACGGGCGAGGGGCACGGCGAGCTGCCTAAGGCAGCGGCGGGCGCACCGCAGGGTTGCAGCAAGCAGCTCGCAGCAAGCGCGGCCGGCGCGGGGTCCGGCCAGAGCGGGCGGGGACGACGGCGGCGGAGTGAGGGCGCGGCTGACGGGGACGGGGCGAGTGGACGCGGCGACCGCGGCGACGGACAGGGGGGAAGGGAAGGACGATCGGGGTCCTCACCGGCGTTGGTGAGCAGGGGGGCGTCGAGGCCTGGGGCCGGGTCGGGGGCGAGGCGAGGAGGCGACGACGTCGTCGATGAGGCGGCTCGGCTCCAACCAGTGGGACGAGGAGACATGGACGACGACGGCGGATCAGCCGGACGTTGTGGCACAGTTCGGGGTGGCGCCGGAGTGCGCTGACGGCGGGGCGCATCGACCTCCCTGCTCGGGAGCGAGCCGAGAAGGCGAGGGAGAGAGATGTGAGGTCCAGGGGGGTCAGGCTCGATCTAGGGTTTGTCAAGGGAGAGAGGAGGGCGTCGGGGCCGCCTTATAGCCCCGGGGGAGATGGCAGATGGCCGGCTCGTGTGCGTCGCCGGCAATGGCGCCGGAGGATGAGCACCACGCCCACCCCTGCTTCTGTAGCTGGAGATGGGGGGCAAGTGGGGTGTGGGTTGGGCCGAAAGTGCTCTGTGGCCACTAGGGCCCAGATGCACAGTAATTAGGTAGGGCATTTTCTATTTTCCCTTTATGTATTTAAGTTAGCTACTGTTTCGTATTAATTTGAGTGACAAAATGAATTTAGTCAATCATGACATCTGGCACACAATTCAAGAACAACATTGTGGTCTTGCATAAAAAGTTTTAGAGCCAATGGAATTGTTCAAGCATTTTTAGAAATTGAATAGGTCAATTAATATGCTGTTGGACCACTTTATATTTTCCTAGGCATTAAATGGTGAGTCGAATGATGTTGGTTTCTACATGATAATTAGCTAGTGAATATTTGCAACCCAACGAACATTTTTGTCTTTAAATTTTTGAAGAAAATAATTTGACATGCAATTTGAATTTGAACTTGAGTTTGATTTGGAACAAAATGATGATTAGCAAAATAATTCTGATGACTTGGCAGTCATTAGCAGGAGTTTACTGTAGCTTAATTATCCGGGCGTCACAAATCTCCTCCACTACAAGAAATCTCGTCCCGAGATTTTAGGAGGTAGACGGAAACAAAAGCGGGGTATTCATCACGAAGACGATCCTCGCGTTCCCAAGTGGCTTCATCTCCAGAATGACTTGACCACTGAACTTTAAGAAATTTGATAGACCTCTGACGGGTACGACGTTCAGCTTGACCGAGAACGCGGACCGGACAGATACTTCAGACTTCTATGTAGCATTTTCAATTCTCACAAAGGGAGAAGCGTTTCACGCATTCAAAGAATAATCCGTGCTTCGGCATTACGAACAAGATGAGCATGGTAGCTCACTATCTCATCCAAAGGGTGTAGAAGGTGGACGGTTTTAGTGGCGCAAATGATAGAAGCGGTATGTGTTTTCAAAACATTCCATGGCCAGAATGAGGTCCATATTGGATGACTTCAAAGCAATGGGGGAAACATGGAATTCCAACCCTTCAATTTCCACGGGGATGTTGTGACTAACCATGGTGGTTCGACATTGGCCCGCGAAATGCAGCTTGGAATTTTGGCCAGGTGATGGCGGTTCCAACAGGTAAGGAACGACTATGGCTGTCCCACCATGGAGCAGCGGGACCTTTCAGGTAACAAGCCGCGAAGGTGACATAGTTGGCAGGGCTACATCAACAGACTCCAACTTGAAAGTGATGTGACGGAGCCAATCATCAGCATCTAGGGGCTGAGTTGAGCTGCGGTAGATGATGGGGTTGAGACGCACAAAGTCGTGCAGAGTCACTGGGGCTGATTGTTAATTCATATTGGGACGCGGAAACTGAGCCATGACTCCTTCCATGAACTGGCGATTCAGCTCAACTGCTGTATCATTTCATCCATGTATTCGGGCGGTGGTGGATTGTCACCACCAAGGCCACGACCAGCGGGTCTAACCATCCTGCTTAAATGCAACCAGGGGTAGTTTAGCAAGGGGTGAAGCAAGTGTATGGAGTCATTCATGATGTAATCAGAACAGTGAGCAAAGGCGCAGTATGTACAAAGCAGTAGTCATTGAAGACATACTGGTACATATACGAAACCAATTACACGCTGTTTGTATGAGTTCGGACAAGAGAAACATCGTAGACATACTAGGCGGCACGCATGCACGCGATGAAGGGATACCACAACGGGACATAGCAAAGGCTACATCAACGTCGGAGAAAACCACTAGAGTGAGGGATTTGCAAGCGACGACGCAGGGTGCCCTCGATAAGAGGATCCTACGGTCAGTGAATATTCTGAAGCAGAAGTTGGCCCTCAATTCGAGAAAAGGGTAATACAAATCTCTGGGTGGATGTGATCACGAGATCCTAATGTTAGATTTAGCAAAATCATTTAACCCGAGTATAAGAGAGATCAGAGTCCCAGAGTATAGACAAGAAATAAAAGATCCTAATACCACCCAATGGCGACGTGGGCCCATAAGCCACACAACCATGTTAGTAAAACAGTTTTCAAAGACTAGACTCAACTTCGGCCAAGGAGTTGGAAAGGGGTTCCTACAGGCAGTTGGCTCTGATAACAACTTGTGACGCCCCCGATTCAATCGTACACTAATCATACACGCAAACGTGCACAATCAAGATCAGGGACTCACGGGAAGATATCACAACACAACTCTAAACACAAATAAGACAATACAAGCTTCGTATTACAAGCCAGGGGCCTCGAGGGCTCAAATACAAAAGCTCGATACACAAGCGTCAGCAGAAGCAACAATATCTGAGTACAGATATAAGTTAAACAAGTCTGCCTTAAGAAGGCAAACACAAAAGCAACAATGATCGAAGAGGCAAGGCCTCCTGCCTGGGACCTCCTAACTACTCCTGGTCGTCGGCGGTCTCCACGTAGCAGTACTCGATGGGGTGGCATCTGGCTCCTGGGATCCACCAACTGGTCGCAACAACCGGAAAGAAGAAAGAAGGGGAAAAGGGGTAGCAAAGCAACCGTGAGTACTCATCCAAAGTACTCGCAAGCATCAGATCTATACTAAGTATGCATCGGTATCAAATGGAAGGGTTGTATCTATGGACTATACTGCAGAATGCCAGAATAGAGGGGAAGGCCTAGCCTATCAAAGACTAGCATCTTCAAGCAGCTCCAAGCATCTTGCAGCATGTAGAAGAGTAAAGAATAGCAGTTTATATTTAACAAACATGTTGTAGCATTAACGCCCAGAGATCCTTCCTCGACTCCCTGCGAGAAAGTAATCTCGGAGCCACATATCCATCACATAACTCAAGTATCCATTTCTAGTTGTAATAGATCAGGATACAAGTCTGAATGTCCATTACCGTGGACACGGTATTCGAATAGATAACTTCCCTGCAGGGGTGAACCACGTTTTCCAACACGCTTGATTACTCTGGCCGGACACACCATTCTGGGTCAATGCCCGGCCTCGGAAGATCAACACGTCGCAGCCCTACCTAGGCTCAGCAAAGAGGTCCCCGCAGGTCTACATCCTAAGCGCTCCGGTGTCTTGGGCCCATCGCCCGTTGCACTCCGGCTCGTTGCGCGCAAGGCGATCCAGGCCACCTCCACTGGGGCGCCGACCAGGCCGTGCCGCAATGCTGAACTGGACGTCTGACAAAGCTTCGGCTAATACTATGACGTCGAGGCCCATAACTATTCTCGCGTGGTGGTTAGTGCGTAAAGGCCAAAGGCCAACTCAGAACAAATACCCAAACCTGTTAGTGCATTATTAAAAGAAGTGACGGCTGTCGGGACAAGTCCGGAGCTACCACCCCTCCTGGGTGATACCGCTAAACAGCCAGCCGCCACCGTAACATCTTGCGGGTGCTCTCTGGGCCCGCCCGACTTTCACAAGGAACTGAAGTAACGTCAAGGTAACCGTGTGTCCAAACCATCAAGGTGGAAAACCTGAGGAATCACCCTCGGTGGATTCCACTCGATGTAATCATCAAGGTGAACATGTGAGGAATCACCCTCGAGGTCCACACTTGAGGTGTTGCACGACAGAGTCACATCGAGAGTGGCGAAGGAGGAATCACCCTCGATGACCACGACCGAATAGCTACACTACAGAGTTAACATCAGGAGTGCGTTACGAGGTAGCACCCTCGGCACTCGATAGCAGCTCTGCAGAATCGAGCAACAAAAGGGGCGTGATGTGATGTGAGGTGTCGGGCTCTGGTCGTCGATCACGTTGATCGAGTCATCGATGATGAAGCAGGGGCAACAAGGACAAGGTGGGGGTCACCGATGGATCACTAACCAACCTATACTAAGCTGTTTAGGATAAGCAGGTAAGGTACAATGAGCAGGTTACAAAAGCAGGCTATGCATCAGAATAGGAGCAAACAATAACAGTAGCAAAATCTAATGCAAGCAAGAGAGAGAATGGAATGGGCGATATCGGAGTGATCAAAGGGGGGGGGGGCTTGCCTGGAAGCTCCGCTGAAAGGGAAGAAGGGTCGTCGTCAATGTAGTCGATCATAGTGGCATCAGCAGCAATCTCGGGGTCTACCGGAGAGAAGAGGGGGGAAGAAACAGTAAATACAAAGCACACAGATGCATCACTAAGCATGACATGATGAAACGCGGTGCTAGGGGTGTTCTAACGCGGTGCTACACGGTATAGGTGAAGGGGGAAAACATCCGAGAAAGTATCCCCGGTGTTCGGCATTTTCGGACAGACGAAAAGAGGGGGACGATTGCATGTTCGCTATGCTAGGGACGTGTGACAGACGAACGGAGGGCGTATTCGCGTTCGTCACATTTTTCTGAGCAACTTTCATGTACAAAGTATTTTCTTCCGAGTTACGGATTATTTTATATTAATTTTCAAAGTTTTATACATTTTCAGAATTTAAGAGATTTAAATTAATTCAAAAAATCATTTATTTCATCAGCCTGACATCAGCGGTCAACTTTGACCGTTGACTGGTCAAACTGACAACCGGGGCCCACTGTCACAGACATAGTTTAATTAAATAGGCTTTAATTAACTAATTAGGTAATTAGAGTTAACTAAACAGAATTAATTAAGTTAATTAATTAATTTTATTAATATTATTTATTATACATTTTTTATTTTCGTTTTCGTTTGTTTTTCTCCAGGGGCGTGGGGCCCCGTTGCGAGTGGCCCATAGAGCCAATCGGGCGTGCGGGCGTAACGGGCGTGGGCAAGCGCCCGAGGCCACCAGGGGAGAGGGCAGAGGGTGCGGCCGCTGGCCACGGCGGGCGGAGGCGGGGTGGCGGCGGGGAGCGGCGCGTGGGGCGGCGGCGAGCGGGGCGCGGTCAAGGCCGGCACGAGGTGGAGGAGCAACGGCAGCAGCAGGCCAGCCAGGGGGGCGCGGGCGAGGGCCACGGCGAGCTGCCTAAGGCAGCGGCGGGCGCGCCGCAGGGTTGCGGCAAGCAGCTCGCAGCAAGCGCGGCCGGCGTGGGGCCCGGCCAGAGCGGGCGGGGCCGACGGCGGCGGAGTGAGGGCGTGGCCGACGGGGACGGGGCGAGTGGACGCTGCGACCGTGGCGACGGACAGGTGGAAGGGGAGGACGGCCGGGGTCCTCACCGGTGTTGGTGAGCAGGGAGGGCGTCGAGGCTTGCGGCCGGGTCGGGGGCGAGGCGAGGAGGTGACGGCGTCATCGATGAGGCGGCTCGGTTCCAACCAGCGGGACGAGGAGACGTGGACGACGACGGCGGATCAGCCGGACGTCGTGGCGTAGTTCGGGGTGGCGCCGGAGTGCGCTGACGGTGGGGCGCGTCGACCTCCCCGCTCGGGAGCGAGCAGAGAAGGCGAGGGAGAGATATGTGAGGTCCAGGGGGTCAGGCTCGATCTAGGGTTCGTCAAGGGAGAGAGAAGGGCGTCGGGGCCGCCTTATAGCCCTGGGGGAGACGACAGATGGCCGGCGCGTGTGCATCGCCGGCAATGGCGCCGGTGGATGAGCACCATGCCCACCCCTGCTTCTGTAGCTGGAGATGGGGGGGGGGCAAGTGGGGTGTGGGTTGGGCCGAAAGTGCTCTGTGGCCACTAGGGCCCAGATGCACAGTAATTAGGCAGGGCATTTTCTATTTTCCCTTTATGTATTTAAGTTAGCTACTGTTTCGTATTAATTTGAGTGACAAAATGAATTTAGTCAATCATGACATCGGGCACACAATTCAAGAACAACATTGTGGTGTTGCATAAAAAGTTTTAGAGCCAATGGAATTGTTCAAGCATTTTTAGAAATTGAATAGGTCAATTAATATGCTGTTGGACCACTTTATATTTTCCTAGGCATTAAATGGTGAGTCGAATGATGTTGGTTTCTACGTGATAATTAGCTAGTGAATATTTGCAACCCAACGAACATTTTTGTCTTTAAATTTTTGAAGAAAATAATTTGACATGCAATTTGAATTTGAACTTGAGTTTGATTTGGAACAAAATGATGATTAGCAAAATAATTCTGATGACTTGGCAGTCATTAGCAGGAGTTTACTGTAGCTTAATTATCTGGGCGTCACAGATGCTCATCAGGTTCTTAGTAGTGCTACTGAACCTGTCTTCAGCTGCATTGGTTCAGCTCACAAGAACATGCTCGGCCCTGTAACTTCTATCTTATCTACTATGTCTTTACAGGGCTTTGTACTTCATGCTGTACTCTGCTACTGAGCTGAATATATTGGCGCTTTGAGTGCCTTCTCTTGTTAAAAAAAAGGCAATCACGGGTTCACACATTATCCTCGACCAGATACAAAACATGGAAAAGGTAATAAGCACCAGGTCAACATGCGGTTAGTAACATAGTCTCTCAACAAAAAAATATATTAAGTTCTCTTGTTCTCACAGGGCCATTATGCATTAGCAAAGAAGCCCAAGTAATATACATTATTACATACTAGCAAAAGGGCCCGTGCATTGCAATGGGATAGAAAATTGGCGTGTTAATGAAAACATCCATCTAGCATCAGACAGTGCCACAAGGCAAACACTAAGTTGTAGAAAAATGTATATCAGAGTGCATTTATCACGAAGCGAGCGTTGACACTGATCGTGAGGAAACTAATTTTTCCAAGATATTGAAATCTACACTTAGTTACCTTTATAGCTTCACACATCCAATTTGCAGCAACACCAATTAACCTCGCAATGATAAGCATCTCACTTTACATCAACATCTGTCATCCTTGCAGTGTTCATGTGGTCGGCTTTGCAACGTCATCCTTTGACTTGAAATACCATTGAATGTCCTTACAGCGTATGCATAATCGGCTTTGGAACACCGCGGTCCGAATGTTCCAATAAAAAGGAATAACAACAATTGGTATTGCATTGGCGTGCTTCCGCTAGACTCATCAGGCGTGCAGCGTTGGCCCTGCTTGTAGTGTCGATCAAAGCTGCATGTAGATCAATTAGGGTTTTTTTGACAAAAAAAATTAAATTGGTTGCATAAATGGCATTGATGTATGCGCCCCAGGAGAGTGCCTCCGTTTTTTGACAACTAAATCTTCCTCTTTATTCACATGTGATAACTCTTACATATTTTAGTATCAGAGGAAGTAAAGCATTTGGAGCAACATCTAACCACTCATTACAAAAGCTAAATCTGGCAGCACAGGCTAGTTCATGTGCAACACCATTTGTCTCTCTAGAACATTATTCAAACTAGATAGAACTGAACTCACATGCCAAGTGATAACAATCATCAACGATGGCCGCCGCATTACCTGCACACTTGCCCCCTTCATTCATGATCTCCATAAGTTCCTGGCTATCCGAGTTCACGATAATCCTATTGCATCCAGCCGAAGAAGAAAGTTGAAGGCCAAACTTCAGAGCCAAGGTGTCGGTGTCAAAATCGGTGGATCTCGGGTAGGAGGTCCCGAGCTGTGGATCTTGGATCGATGGGGAGCAGGAAACACAGGGACAGTATTTACCCAGGTTCGGGCCCTCTCGAAGAGGTAAAACCCTACGTCCTGCTTGACTATATATATTGATTTGTGTATGATGGTTATAGAGTTGATCTACCACGAGATCGGATGAACTAAACCCTAGATGAGCAGGATGATGGTTCTTCTAGCCTCTACAGACTAAACCCTCTAGTTTATATAGACACCAGGGGTACCTAGGGTTACACATGGTCGGTTACCATCAGGGAATAAACATGTCAGTTCTTCCATCTTGACTTGGAGGACACACCAAGGCTTCAGAGGTTTCCTTCCTAAACGCGGAGTCATTTATAGTTCGGCCCTCCAGCAACGGATCCAGAGCGGCCCACCTGTCCGGCCCATAAGAGATAGGCCGGCAGCCCGAGGACCCCTTAGTCCAGGACTCCCTCAGTAGCCCCCAAACTAGTCTTCGAAGCTGAGGTAAGTGCGACAATCATCGGCTTTGTGGACTAGTTCCTTCCTTCCATGATGCTTACGCCAAGTATGCAGTTCCCCTTGGTCAAACCTTCAAGGGTTGCCTAGCCAAGTTCGGCCATGCATTATTCGGATTATGCCCCGATTTTTGAATAGTATATATTACTTAGCCTCGAAGGCCAACCACTCGAGTGTGAACAGTGCCATCGCCTGACAACCTTCGGCGAAAGGTCACAGCCGGCCACAGCAACCGACCAGTTATGAAAAACTCGATTCGTGGTTTGAGGCAGTTCCCCCATTAGCACATCCCATCAATATGGAGATCATGCCCCGTTGTTTAGGGGATATGATCAGTGATTCGGGTTATCCCACGCGCGCATAATGGCATGATCATATCGGGAAGTGGCGAGGTCTGTGGCGCGGTAAAGGGACCCTTGGGCTTTCAGCAGCTTATAAAAGGGAAACAACCACCGATTTCTTCGTATCCTTTCCCCCTCCTCTATCGCCATTGCCTTCCCAATATCCTGAGCTCCAGCGCCTAGTTCCATCCTCCCTCAAGAAACCTTCACAGCCAACCCTTTCAATCCAGCCATGGCTGGATCTGGTTCGAAAGGAAAGTGGGAGGTCTCCAGCGTCACTGACGATGACATCCAGGAGCTGAAGCGCACCGACTATCTTCTGACCAACGTCGCCCACCGAGCTCTGGAGGAGGGCCAGGTCATCCCCACGCCCAAGCCAGGCGAAAGAGTAGTGTTCGTCCTCACTTCATCCGGGGGCTAGGCTTCCCCCTTCACCCATTTGTCAGGGGTCTGATGTTCTTCTATGGGTTGGATTTTCATGATCTCGCCCCGAACTCCTTCTTGCACATTTCGGCCTTCATTGTTATCTGCGAGGCCTTTCTGCGGGTCAAGCCACACTTCGGCTTGTGGCTAAAGGTCTTTAATGTTAAGCGGAAGATAGTCGATGGCCAGTAGGTGGACTGTGTGGGGGGGGGGGGGGCGATGATCAGCAAGCTCCCCTGGGTTGAGTGGCCGGAAGGTACCTTTATAGATACAATCAAGATCTGGCAAAAAGAGTGGTTTTATATCACTGAACCATGCAGCGCGGGCTGGGCAGCACCCTCTGAATTCAGATCCGGACCTCCCACAAGGCTGGTTTCGTGGACCAAGAAGGGTCTCGACTGGGGGTCACCAATGGAGGTGGAGTCACTGCAGAAGTGCATCTCCCAGATGATAAAGAAGAAGGTCAAACAGACCAATGTGGTTCAGATCATGCTTCGCTGCTGCCTCCTACCTTGCCAACACTGGGCCACCCCAATGTGGTCCTACAAGCATGAAGACCTTGCCACCGTGCTTCGCTTCTACCGCACCACCCACGACAAGCTGTGGAAGGTGTTGTTTAAGCCCCAGAAGGATTGGCCAGCCAAGGAAGCAGACATCGGCCTCGACGCCGCACACCCTCCTCGGGAGGTACAATGAAGTTTTACTCTTATGTTCGGATATTACCCTTTAACGAGAAACTTGGCTCTTTCTTCCCCTCACTCACATAGCTGGCTAGAGAAAGCCGCGCAGATCGATGGCCCAGCCCCGCTGCCCGAGGGCCCCAGGACGACCCTACTGACGGAGATGTTGGCCATGGCACCGTACAAGGCGCCGGAAAAGAAGAAGAAGAAGAAGAACGGCGAGAAGAGGGAGGCCCGAGAAGGCCTCCGCCCAAGAGGACCCCTGGAAACTAAGTCCGGGGAAACCCAAGCCCCATTCATTCATGAGGGAGAGCAGGGAGAGGACGGGGAGGAGAGCGACTCCTCCTGAACAAGGAAGAGGGCGGCATCCGATGACGCCGAGGAGGATCAGCCTCCTCCCGCCCCGAAGAAGCAACGCAGGGCCAAGGTGGCCCTGTCCGATGACAGCTCAGACTCCGCCGAGGAGTCTGAGGCTTCCGAAGAGGTTCCCCGAAGGAACCCTAGGGTCAAGCCCCCAGCCCAAAGGTATGAATCCGAAGACTTTCCCGTGCGTCCATATTAAGGTTCGTTACTAACCATATGCATGCTTTTCCCATTGTAGCCCGCCGCGTGATCTCCCCACCGATCGAGTCTCGGAGGGGGACTCTCCGCCGGCCGAGCTAGCAGAGAGCGGGACCGCATCGTGCACTACACCTCCTCCGGTCGTCGAGGAGGCCGGGGAGGTGCTGTCTCGGAAGACCCCTCCCAGACCAAACACGGGGGACGGGGGTGATGACATCATGGCCGAGGTCAATACATCGGTCGCCGAAGACCAGGAGGGGGGATCCCTTCTGGCGAGCAAAGAGGGGGAGCTCGGATAACCCAAGCTCTCTCCGAAGACGGTCCTGGAGCCCCCAAGGCCCCCGGAGTCGTCCAATCTGGCTTCTACTGGAGGGGGAGCCGAGGTGCCACCACCAGTGCCACCCGTAGCAGAGCGGGTTGAAACTGGGTGGCCGACCGTGATGAAGGAGACTTCGAATAGCTCCTCCATCGCCGAAGAACACCGTGTCCTAATGGGCACGGTTCTACAAAGCATTCGGTCCGTTGACAGCGGACTGAAGGAGGCCTTCGGCGGCCTCTTGATGGGCTTCTAGGTAAATCATGTAATACCCGTTTACAAAGAGAATTTATTATGTAAGGTTCTGTGATCCTCATATATGGCAGCCCCTGAGCCCTAGGTGAGTTTGAAAAACTCAGGCGGGGGTCGAATAGTTCAAAAGCACTAATGATAGCAAAAAGTAAACCGTAGCCCCCGAGACTCTGGCAGGATTGAAGAAAACCTGGCAGAGGATCTAAAAATCGATAACTCGGGAGTCTGACGTGCATAAGATGTTGTGCAGGCCTCATCTGCGGCGGCAGCTGCCAGTGCCGTGGAGCTGGCCGAGGTAAATCGGAAGATCAAAAGCTCCGATGAGGAGCTCGATCTTCTCAACAAGCGGTTCGACAAAGCGCAAGGTAAGTCCGGACTGGGCTATTAATAATGTGGTTTACCTTATCAAGCGAGGTATTCAGGATTAACCCTAAGCAAAGAATGTTGTATTATAACTGCAACTGTCGCTGCAGAGGTCGAGAACCTCAAGGACGAGCTGCAGAAGGTGAAGCAGGAGGCTACAGAGGGAAAAGCGGCGGCCAGACAAGCGGTCACCGAGCTGACGATGGTGAAGACCGCCAGTGAGAAGCACGAGGCCAGAGTGGCCGAGGTGCAGCAAGAGCTCAAGGACGCCGTCACTAAATGTGAGGACCTTGAGCAGGAGAATAAGGAACAGGCCACCAAGCTTTACTCAGTGAGGTCAGCAATCCAGGATGCGAGGACGGAGGTGCGAGGCGCCCAAGAAGAACTCCGCCAAGTTAGGCTTATTGCAGATGGTAAGCCGTACTTACTGCAAAGTGTCTTCGGTGGAAACAGGTTTGCTTTGCTCACGCAAGTATGGCATTCCCCAGACGCTTTTGCGGATATTCTGAGGAGTGCGGCAGATGCGGCAAGGCACTTTGCATCCCAGGAGGGCGATGCCGAGCATAGGTTGTTTTGGGCGCAGTTCCAAGCGCCCGATCACCCTCCCCTCCTTAACAACCAAATGAAGCAGTTGATGGAGTTGCATCGACTGGCTGAGCCGGCCATGAAGGACCTCTGCGTCAGGCTATGGCCTTCAGAGCTGCTGCCGAGTAGCTACTTTGGCTTAGTGCAAAAGCTATGCGACACCGTGCCCCGGATTGACATCTTGAAGCGCTCCGTATGCATCGAGGGAGATCAAATGGCCTTCACGAAGACCATGGTGCATTGGCCGAAGATCAAGCCAGCCGAAATGGCCACTGGACCTCCGCCTCCTGGGAAGGAGCATAGGCACCCCGAGCAGTACTTTCCCATCGTGATGGATGGTGCTCGGGCGATAGGGGCCCAGTGCCCAAAAGATGTAATTTATGAATGATCATACTATCATGTATTCGATGGTAGTTAAACTTTTGTGCTCGAAGATGCAAATACTTTGCATGGTATATCGTGCTTTGTTTGATTATTTTGACTCTTGTGCAGTCATTTTATACTGAAAGTTACCAGTCGTCGGCTTCAGCCCCCTTGTAGATACTATGAGGCGTGTTTTCTTCCTTAACACTATAACCCTTAGCCAACGTCTCAGTGCTTGAAGGTGATAGTGTGTGAGGGAAACAAGGCAATCGGACTATGCAGCTTTAGTGCTTTCACTTAATCATAGGAGCTTGACTGCGGGGGCCAGTGACTAGCCCCCAGTTTTTTGTGATATTCCGATGAGCCGAGGTAGAGACCATTATCACTTGGTTTGTGTGAAGACAAACCCTTCTTACAACATGACGTAACCTCCATCGATTTTTAGTTTAACACTTGTCATCGGATCGCCGACCAGTTCTCGCTTATTATGACAGTCAGTTTTCGGCTTTCTTCACTGAGGTACTTAACTAGGCGAGCTGGAAGTACAATCACAGTGGTTCTCCCTTTACCCTGCTAGCCGAACATGCGAAACGTAAGAGGGTAAGCATAGGAGCCAGTCAACCAAACTATTGACCCAAGACATAATTCGGAACTGATTCATATAATGCAATATCCTAGACGCCGAGCACATAAGATAAGGAATAGTGCAGGAATGATGCTTGGGGCGAGTTTTATAGTTGAGCCCCCGGTCTATTAGCCGATCGCATCTAAAGAAAATATGTACCGAACTAGTTTGTTTCGGTGTTGAAGAGCGGAAAGAGCTATGCAGCACGAATGAATGCAATGGGACCATAAAGAATGGTCTTTATTTCCGATGAACTCGTGACGTCTAACCGTATAATCCGAACTGCCGAAGCAACTGTTATAGATACTTTGCTTTAAAAAGAAACTTTACAGAGGAAAGGTTTACACAGGGCCTTAATGAGTGGTTTGACGTCCCTACTGTGCCCTGCTGCACGTCTGCGTCTTTGATCTTGGGGGGGTGCTCCTTGGAGGAGATAGTGATCGGCGGATGGGCCCTTGTGAGAGGGTCTTGAGAGGTCACCGTAACATATTAGCTTGATGCTGGGTAGGTCTTATATGGTACCTTTTATTGTCCGAAGACGTGTTTGACCATAGATCGGTCAAACCGAACACTTGGCACTTGGATAGTTGGTCCCCACAGCTGCCCATGGTATTTTGAGCGCGAAGTTGTGCATTCGGAGCACGTACTTTACGGCTAGCAGGGCCATGCTGTGGGGAGCGTGTTCCTATTTACGTTGAGCGTGGGAAGACTCCGGGAGCTGAGATGGAGCTCGGGCTCGTTTGCTGACCTCTTGTGACTTGACGGCGGACTAGGACTTCGGCGCCTCATTGCCGACCTGGACTTCAGCTGCCAGAGCCGCCGTGTGCTCCTCGGTTCGGAGTGAGCGCTCTGTGTTGCCATTAACAATGATGACACCCTTGGGTCCAGGCATCTTAAGCTTCAGATATGCGTAATGGGGGACGGCGTTGAAGCGAGCGAATGATGTACGGCCAAGAAGTGCGTGATAGCCACTGCGGAAAGGGATGATGTCGAAGATCAAATCTTCGCTACGGAAGTTGTCGGGCGAGCCGAACACTACTTCCAAAGTCACAGTGCCCGAGCAGCGGGCCTGGGATTACTCCTCTGAAGGTGGTGTTGCTGGGTTTGATCCTTGATGGATCAATGCCCATTTTTCTCACTGTATCTGAGTAAATCAGATTGAGGCTGCTGCCTCCTGATACGTCTCCAACATATCTATAAATTTTTATTGTTCCACGCTGTTATATTATCAATCTTGGATGTATTATATTCATTTACTAGCAACTTTATATCATTTTTTGGGACTAACCTATTGACATAGTGCCCACTGCCAGTTGTTGTTTTGTGCTTGTTTTTTACTTCACAGAATATCCATATCAAACGAAGTCCAAATGCAGCGAAATTTTTTGGAGATTTTTTTCTGCCCAGAAGACACCCAGGAGGCCGAAGATGTGCACCAGAGGGGCCCTGTGAGGCCCACTAGGCATCAGGGCGCGCCAGGGCTCCCAGGCGCGCCTTGGTGGGAAGTGGGGCCCACAGGCACCCCCTCCACCGCCTCTCAGCTCTATAAATACTCTAATATTCCAGAAACCCTAGGGGAGTCATCGAAACACAATTCCAGCTGCCGCATGTTCCAGAACCACGAGATCCAATCTAGAGGCCTTTTCTGGCGCTTTGCTGGAGGGGTCAACGATCACGGAGGGGTTCTTCATCATCACCCTTTCCCCTCCGATGATGTGTGAGTAGTGTACCATAGGCCTACGGGTTCGTAGGCAGTAGCTAGATGGCTTCTTCTCTCTTTTTGATCTTCAATACAATGTTCTCCTCGATGTTCTTGGAGATCTATTTGATGTAATGACTTTTTGTGGTGTGTTTGTTGGGATCCGATGAATTGTGAGTTTATGCTCAGATCTATCCATGACTATTATTTGGGTCTTTGTTGAACTCTTTTATGCATGATCTTTATAGCCTCGTATTTCTTCTCTGAATCTTTGGTTTGGTTTGGCCAACTAGATTGATTTTTCTTGCAATGGGAAGAGGTGCTTTGTGATGGGTTCGATCTTGTGGTGCTCAATCTCAGTGATAGAAGGAGTCATGACACGCATGTATCGTTGACATTAAGGATAAAAAGATGGGGTCTATTCCTACATGAATAGATCTTGTCTACATCATGTCATCGTTCTTATTGCATTACTCCATTTTTCCATGAACTTAATACACTAGATGCATGCTGGATAGCAGTCGATCTGTGGAGTAATAGTAGTAGATGCAGGCAGGAGTCGGTCTACTAATCTTGGACGTGATGCCTATATACATGAGCATTGCCTTGGATATCGTCATAATTATTTGCTCTTCTATCAATTGCCCAACAGTAATTTGTTCACCCACCGTATGATATTTTTTCGAGAGAAGCCACCAGTGAAATCTACGGCCCCTGGGTCTATTTCCTATCATATTACTTTCAGATCTATTATTCCAAAAATCCAAAAATACCTTGCTGCACTTTTTCTTTACTTATTTTATTTTGTGTTTTTGCTAGATCTATTTATCCAATCTCATACAATTTAATCTATCTCAATAATGAGGAGGGATTGACAACCCCTCTTACGTGTTGGGTTGCAAGTATTTGTTATTTGTGTGCAGGTGCTGTTTACATAGTGTTGATTGGTTCTCCTACTGGATTGATAACCTTGGTTTCATAACTGAGGGAAATGCTTACCGTTGCTGTGCTGCATCATCCTCTCCTCTTCGGGGAATTACCAACGCAGATACAAGCAATCAGAAAGAATTTCTGGCGCTGTTGCCGGGGAGACATCATCAACGTCTATCAGTTTTGTGTGATTGAAGTTTTCAAGTTTTGGGTGAGATCACGATGGATGAAGGAATAAGGAGTGAAAAGAGCCAAAGCTTGGGGATGCCCATGGAACCCCAAGATAATATTCAAGGAGAACCAAGCAACTAAGCTTGGGGATGCCTCGGAAGGCATCCCCTCTTTCTTCTAACGACCATCGGTAATTTTACTTGGAGCTATATTTTTATTCGTCACATATCATGAGTTTTGCTTGGAGCGCCTTGTATTATACGAGTCTTTGCTTGTTTTGCTTTTTAGTTTGTCACAATCATCCTTGCTGGACACACCTATTTGAGAGAGCCATAATGATGCTATGATTTCTTAGAATTGCTCTATGTGCTTCACTTAAATTTTTTAGCCTATGGAATTTATCTAGTGCTTCACTTATATCTTTTTGAGCACGGCGGTGCTTTCATTTTTGAAGAAATACTCTCATGCTTCACTTAGATCAATTTAAGAGTTAGTAAATTTTTGGAGAAATTCTCTCATGCTTCACTTATATTATTTTGAGAGATGAAAAATTATTTATGCTCATGTTCTTCACTAAAATTTATTTGAGAGCTTGTTATAAGCAATGGTAGTATATGAAATTAGTCCCAAAGTGATAGATATCCAAGGGGGATATAATAAAAACTTTCATGAAGATCATTGGATATTATAAACTTGATTCCTTGTAATAGTTTTGAGATATGGAGATAGTAATATGTGAGTCATGTTGGTGAATAATTATGCTTTAGTAAGAATATTGGTGTTAAGGTTTGTGATTCCCTATGCAACCACGAACGTCAATAGTTATGCAATGAAGTTACATCCTACTTGTGGTGCATTATTCGGTGTTAATTAGTTATGTTTAATGCTCGTTTATGATCGTTTTTGCTTTTTGGTTGGTTGCTTCTCAATCTATTTGCTAGCCTTCACTTGTACTAAGCGGGAATACTGCTTGTGCATCCAAACTCCTTAAACCAAGTTGTGCCAAATGAGTCCACCATATCTACCTATATGCGGTATTTCCATGTCGTTCCAAGTAAATTTGTATGTGCCAACTCTAATTTTCAAAATGAATTTCTTTTTTGTGTGCCCATACCGCTCATGAAGCGGCAGGGGTGGCCGATATTTTCCATGCTAGATATGCTATTCTCAAGATGAGTGTTTATTCACTGGTCAGTGCACGAGAGTGTGGCAAGGTAATAGGGATGCCCAGTCCCGAAACGAATTTTTTATTTATGTTGTCAAATAATAAATTCCTTGGAAAGTGTTGGTATGTAGGGCACCCGTGGATACGGCTAGCCATGAATTGTGAAAGAATGGTGGAAAAAGGAATAAACTTTATTTTATGTTTGGGAACCTCCTATGATGTATCTAGCATGGAAAGTATTGGGAATTCTCGGTCGTTTTCGTTGATGGGAAAAGCATGCCTCTCAAAACAATTTTATCTCTCAATTTAAGCTTTGAGCTCTGGCACCTCTACAAATCTCTGCTTCCCTCTGCGAAGGGCCTATCTATTTACTTTTATGTAATTTTTATTTTTATTTGAATCTCCATCTTCTCTTATAAAGCACCAACTAGGGAGCACTATGATCATACTTGTGCATTAGATGTAGCAAATATTTGAGTGTGTTTCATGAATGGATCAATGATTGAGCATAATGGGCTAGGGATAGCTTTCTTTAGTGTTGATATTTTGAAAGACAGGGTTGCTTGTTGATATGCTTGAGTATTGATGTCATCATGTCAATTATAGACTATTGCTTTGAATAATCTAAAAGTCCAAATGTGTATGCTACAAAAGAAAAGATTATGTGATGGACATGTTAGGCAGCATTCCACATCAAAAATTCTGTTTTTATCATTTACCTACTCGAGGACGAGCAGGAATTAAGCTTGGGGATGTTGATACGTCTCCAACGTATCTATAATTTTTTATTGTTCCATGCTGTTATATTATCAATCTTGGATGTTTTATATTCATTAACTAGCAACTTTATATCATTTTTTGTGACTAACCTATTGACATAGTGTCCAGTGCCAGTTGCTGTTTTCTGCTTGTTTTTTACTTCGCAGAATATCCATATCAAACAAAGTCCAAATGCAGTGAAACTTTTTGGAGATATTTTTGCCCAGAAGACACCCAGGAGGCCCAAGATGTGCACCAGAGGGGCCCACTAGGCACCAGGGCACGCCAGAGCCCCTAGGCATGCCCTGGTGGGTAGTGGGGCCCACAGGCACCCCCTCCACCACCTCTCAACTCTATAAATACTCTAATATCTAGAAACCCTAGGGGAGTCATCGAAACACAATTCCAGTCACTGCAAGTTCCAGAACCACGAGATCCAATCTAGAGGCCTTTTCTGGCACTTTGCTGGAGGGGTCAACGATCACGGAGGGGTTCTTCATCATCACCCTTGCCCCTCCGATGATGCATGAGTAGTTTACCACAAACCTACGGGTGCGTAGGCAGTAGCTAGATGGCTTCTTCTCTCTTTTTGATCTTCAATACAATGTTCTCCTCGATGTTCTTGGAGATCTATTTGATGTAATGAATTTTTGCGGTGTGTTTGTTGGGATCCGATGAATTGTGAGTTTATGATCAGATCTATCCATGAATATTATTTGGGTCTTTGTTGTACTCTTTTATGCATGATCTTTATAGCCTCGTATTTCTTCTCCGAAACTTTGGTTTGGTTTGGCCAACTAGATTGATTTTTCTTGCAATGGGAAGAGGTGCTTTGTGATGGGTTCGATCTTGCGGTGCTCAATCTCAGTTACAGAAGGAGACATGACACGCATGTACCGCTGCCATTAAAGATAAAAAGATGGGGTCTATTCCTACATGAATAGATCTTGTCTACATCATGTCATCGTTCTTATTGCATTATTTCATTTTTTCCATGAACTTAATACACTAGATGCATGCTGGATAGCTGTCGATGTATGGAGTAATAGTAGTAGATGCAGGTAGGAGTCGGTCTACTAATCTTGGACGTGATGCCTATATGCATGATCATTGCCTTGGATATCGTCATAATTATTTGCTCTTCTATCAGTTGCCCAACAGTAATTTGTTCACCCACCGTATGCTATTTTCTCGAGAGAAGCCACTAGTGAAATATACGGCCCCTGGGTCTATTTCCTATCATATTACTTTCAGATCTATTATTCCAAAAATCAAAAAAATACCTTGCTGCATTTTTTCTTTACTTATTTTATTTTGTGTTTTTGCTAGATCTATTTATCCAATCTCATACAATTTAATCTATCTCAATACCGAGGAGGGATTGACAACCCCTCTTACGCATTGGGTTGCAAGTATTTGTTATTTGTGTGCAGGTGTTGTTTACATAGTGTTGCTTGGTTCTCCTACTGGATTGATAACCTTGGTTTCATAACTGAGGGAAATACTTACCGTTGTTGTGCTGCATCATCCTCTCCTCTTCGGGGAATTACGAACGCAGATACAAGCAATCACCTCCATCCATGAGGACTCTAGTTAGGTGGTACCCATCGATAATGGGGTCAAGTACCAGGGCCGCTGATCCTCCATGATGGATACTGGTCGGATGGTCCCTGCGGTCGAAGGTGATCGGGTATGCCGACCATGGGTTGAATTTCGGGGCTACTGGCTCTAGGGCATAGATGTCCCGAAGCGCGCGCTTCCTCTCCTTCTTGGGTATTTGTGTGACATAGATCATGTTCACAGTTTTTACCTCAGGAGGGAATTGCTTCTGGCATCCATTGTTTGGCCCGTGAGGCTCATCATCGTCCTTGCTATGGGGGCCCTTGCCCTGCTCCTCAGCTGTAAGTTTACTAGCCTGTTTGATCACCCAACAATTATGATTAGTGTGGTTGGCAGGCTTTTCTGAGGTGCCGTCCAGGATTTTGACGAGCGCGGTCAGGCCATCCCGGTTCCCTTTAGAGGGCTTCTTCCGCAGTCCCGATTTTGAGTTGCTCAATCCGGTTTTTACTGTCGTGTCCTCGGCTTCACCGCTGTTGTGCAGACACTTGTTCTTGTTGCGCCGTGGTTTCCCGTTTCTGTCCCGGACTTCTGAGGTGCCGGGGTCTTCGGGTTTGTTGCTTCTACAGGCCAACCAACTATCTTCACCCGCGCAAAAGTGGGTCATGAGTGAGGTAAGGGCCGACATTGTTTTCGGCTTGTCTTGGCTGAGCTGACAAGCTAGCCATTCGTCCCGGATGCTGTGTCTGAAAGCATCTATTGCCTCAGCATCTGGACAGTCGACGATTTGGTTCTTCTTAGACAAGAACCGATTCCAAAATTGTCAGGCTGACTCACCGGACTATTGGACCACGTGGCTTAGGTCATCGGCATCCGGAGGCCGAACATAGCTGCATTGAAAGTTAGCTCGGAAAGCATCCTCGAGATCTTCCCAACTCCTTATGGAGTTTTCAGGGAGGCTGTTCAACCAATGCCTGGCCAGTCCTTTAAGCTTGAATGGCAGGTATTTTATGGTGTGGAGATCATCCCCTAGGGCCATATGAATGTGGAGAAGAAAGTCTTCAATCCACACAGTCGAGTCTGTTATCCCATCATATTGCTCAATGATTACGGGTTTAAACCTTTAGGGAACTGGTGTTGCATCACTTCGTCTATTAAACACATTGGGTGTGAGGCGCCCCTGACCCGGGCCACATCGTGCCGGAGATCGGCTATCATCCAGACACGGTGCTGCTCCCGGGCTATGTCATTTCTGTCAGGTCAGGCTTGGTATCCATCCCATGCAGCGGGAGTGTGCCCTCTTGATCCATAGATGGATCTTTCCTGGCCTGCTCTGGCGGTTAGATCGTGCCATAGATCATATGGGTCGCTGCATTGGCTCCTTGCCTCTCTGATGAGGGGGAGCAAGTGGATATTTGGCTTCCCAAGTCGTCCTGTCCCGTCCTCGAGGGGGGCAGTCTGGCTGGTTGGCCTGAATGCGTCTGGGGGGTGTGGGTTCAAAGGCCTCGCCATCGAATTGTGGGAGTAGATGTCACCGTGGGTAGCTTTTGTTTTGGTCCTGTCGCTCATTGCCTTAGCCCTCTTCAGCTGCTAGGACTTTTGTCCATCTGTCGTTGAGGGTATCTTGTTCAGCTTTCAGTTGCTTCTGCTTCTTCTTAAGGCTTCAGGCGGTGGCTATAAGTTGCCGCTTGAACCGTTCTTGGTCTAGCGGGTCTTCGGGAACGATTAAGTCTTCGGCTCCGAGGCTCTCCTCGTCCTCGGAAGGAGGGAGGTAGTTGCTGTCTTTGGAGTCGCTGGGATCCTCGGGGTCGCCATTGTCCTCGGGGTCACCGTGCTCATCGTGGCCTTCGGGAGCAGCCGGGTGCTGCTCGGGGGTGGCATTATCACCTAACTCCTCCAAGTTATCTGGAGTAGCGTCGTCCCTTGTACCGTTTGTATCTGTGTTCTAGTTGTCTTCCCTGCCCCTTCCTCGTCCCCTGGATCGCTTTCGCTGGCGCCGGCATTTGGATGACTCCCTTGCGAGGTACTCGCCGTCCTCCTTGGGGGTATCAACCATATAGACGTCGTAGGCGAAAGTGGCAGTCCACTTTCCCGTGCCGGGAGTGGTCGGGGAGCTTGTTGTATAGGCAATGGCGTCGACATCCTTGTCCATGTCCTCGTCCTCCTCGGAGGCGTAGTCCAGCATATTGGTTAAGTCTTCGATAGTGGCTACCAAGTGCGTGGTGGGTGGGACAAAAAATTCCCCACAGCCTGCATCGGGCTCGATCCAATCGTAGATCGAGGAAGGGGCGCCTATGATGCTCATTGTCTGGATCCGATCTAGCATCTTGTTTAACAGTGAAAGATTAGCCGGATCAATATCCGGGATTTCTAAGGAGTCAACTTCCTGTGTGGTAGCGTGAGGGGCGCGTCCGGCCAGGGCTGACCCCTGGTCTTCGGGCGCCAAAGACGTATCTGGGCTTGAAGCTGGATCTGAGGTGAGGGCCGACCCGGAGATAGGGTCGGAAAGAAAGTTCGAAGCTAAAGCTTCAGGGTTTTCGGGCTCCTCAGGCAAGGCTGAGAACCCAATGAAGATCAGATCACCCCGAGCGTCAGCGACGTACTCTAGGTTGCCAAACCTGATTTCATGCCCAGGGGCAAAATTGTCGACCTGGTCGAGGTGACCGGCCGAGTTAGCGTGCAAAACGATGCCGTCGAACGCGAAGAGCTAGCTGGGAACAAAGATGTCCCTGGTGCGGATGCCATCTCCGATGGCTGGGCGAGCCATCGATCTTTCGGATCCCACAGCGGAACTCTCAATGAAAGCACCAATGTCGGTGTTAAAACTGGCGGATCTCGGGTAGGGGGTCCCGAGCTAAGGATCTTGGATCGATGGGGAACAAGAAACACATGGACAGTATTTGCCCAGGTTCGAGCCCTCTCGAAGAGGTAAAATCCTATGTCCTGCTTGACTATATTGATTTGTGTATGATGGTTACAGAGTTGATCTACCACAAGATCAGATGAACTAAACCCTAGATGAGTAGGATGATGGTTGTTCTAGCCTCTACAGACTAAACCCTCTGGTTTATATAGACACCAGGGGTACCTAGGGTTACACATGATCGATTACCACACTACTGCAGGATGCTGCTAATGCGACACTACAATCAGAGACCCTTCGACGAAACTGTGTGCGATGCATTAATCGCAAACGGTGATGTAATAAAACCGTTAAAAAAGATGCGAAACGTTTGCGATGGCGGAGACATCAAACACGATCCAGATTTTAGTTGCGTGTGCGATGCGTGGCATACAGTTGATCCATACGAACTATTTGCGATGATCCAGAACAACAGAAACGGGCAGCCAGATCAAGGTGTGTGCGATATACGACATACAGTTTGCTCCGATGAACCATTTGTGATGATCGAGTTGAACACAAACGATTCGGCGTAACAAGATGTGTGTGATAGCAGGCAAATAGGTCGGTAATCAGAATTGTGTGCGATCTTATTTTGTGAATTGTGTGCTCGACAGGGCACACAATTCAAGAAACCAACCTGTGGGCGATAATGTAAAAGATCTCGGTCGAATATGTATTACTAACCGTCTGCGATGAGATTGACAGGGGAAACAGAGATAACGAATTAATATGAGCGAACGGAAACAGAGATATATACAGTCTGCTTAATTTAGTCCTTCTTCTTGTTGTTCTTGGATGGCCCCGTGACATCGTCTTGGCGAGGACGCTTCTTGCCGCTGACCGTTGGCTTTTCATCGCCGCCGCCGTCATCATCGTCGTTCTTGTCGTCGTCGTCCTCCTCCTCATTCGACCATTCCTCCTCCTCTTCATCATCGTCCTCTTCTTCGCCCTCCGACGGTTCCTCGTTCGTCTGGTTGTCATCTGAAGACTCCGAAGGCGGCGTCCCTTCCATGATCCGGATAAAATCGAGGTCTGATCTCGATGCCGGACTCATGGAAGACGAGCGGGATGATTCCGATGTTGACATATCATCGGGCGCCGGACTGCTGGCGAAACTGTCGTCCTCGCTGTTGCTCGACATGGCTGCGGTACGTATACAAACCGCGATAAAGTGAGATTGCAGAGTGTGTGCAAGTGTGTAGCGCGGCCGGCCTGGGATGATGAAGATGGTGGACACTTAAGCGGGGTATGCAGAGAAGAGGAATGTCAATTGAAGCGGGGGATTGACGTATTATCTAACCGCTGATATAATCAACCGCAATTATTTGTACCCAGTGGCTCCAAATTCCCGGGGTTACGTACACGCGTTAGAGCATCCAAATATGAAACAACCATTTTTTATACTACTCCCTCCGTACCGGCGACCTAGGTGGGGAAAAAATGAGAGAACTTGATGATTATTTGGTAATCAATACCATTGCGTGCAGAGAATTGAACATTGCATGTTATGCTAAGTAGTCTAAAGTCATTGAATGCATACAAGCCCCATGACTCCTATTGGCTGATTTCATTTTTCAGGAAAAAAAACAAGGAACGAGTTTGGGATTATTTGGTTTTCGTAATGTGACTTATGCACCGGTACGAATGGAGTACGACAGTTGGCAAGCAATACATTGAGCTCTTCTTATTGATGAAGCCAGTAATAATCAAACTACAAAGGAAAAGAAACCCCTAATCATCATTGCAAACAGCGCATAGAAGATGGCTAATGCGACAACCACAACTACACATGCTAGTTCCTTCTTGTCTCTTGTTTTCATCTGTTTCTTGTGATTGATTCTTTCTTGCTTCATCGTATTGATTGTACACTCCAGATCAGTCAATTTCTTCTTCAGCTTTACATTATCTCCTACGAGCTTGGTGATAACACTCCGAGCCCTGCCGTGCCATTCTTCATCCATCAAGTTAACAAAGGCACAAGCCTCATATCTCTGCCAATGTTAAATAGTATTCAGGATAAGCGGTGGCATTAACTCAACTAAAATGATGAACTTAGCACTAACCTCTAAGGGGCAACTGAGAAACCGTCTGCCAATGTCAAATCCCTCCGTGCATACACGTCAAGCGGGAGTGTGCCCGTGCACACAACTCAGCTTTTGGTACTTCTCGGTGGCGCAAAACTCGAAGTCGAACTCGTGTTGCGGGAGTCTGGAGTCATGCTTCGGATCTGGCGTCTGATCGCTTTCCTTGGGGGTGTCATTCAGGACGGATTCATCAGGGAGCTACTTTGGACATGCTAAAAAATATTAGGATAGATTGGAACCTAACAGGACGATTCGGATCCGTAGTACACCTGCCTTCTGATGACCTTAGGTAAGTGCTCGGCGGTGACCGTCGTCATGGCGGCACTACCGAGAGCGGCGATACGAGCAGGAGTAGCCGCACCGAAACCATTAGCACCACTCGTCCGCATTCCCCCAATGTCAGTGCCACGCGAGGGAATTTGGAGGCTATCTAGGGATTTGGGGGAAAAGGGGAAACTATGGGGATAAGCTAACGGTCGGGAACTACTTATCACACTATGTTGTATACGGCACACGGTTTATACACGTCGTTTGTGTTAGGTATTACAACTTCACACACGATTTCCGCACCAAACCATGTGAGAAGACAACATAGATGAGACACGGTTGCCGTGACATAACCGTATGTGATGTACTACCCTGTACATATGGGGCTGCAATAATTGAGTTATAGTAATACTTAGGGTAAACAACTGCTCTACGGATATCTGTTAAAAAAGAAAACAGCCACTCTACAGATAGAGATGGCGGCGGCTACCGGATAAGAGGTCAATCCTCGGTCGGTGGGCGGTGGCGGCGTCATTGGAGGTCAATCCTCGGTCTGCGGTGAGAGATAGGAGGAGCTCAACCATCGAGGTCGGCGGCGGCATGATTGGAGCACATCCATCGCGGTCGATGGCGGGATAGTGGAGGTCGAACTTCAGGCGGTAGCCCCACTAAGCTTTGCTCCCTGACCCTACTATCTCGGCGTGCCGCGCATCACGCTTCTCTATCTGCTGGCTGGAGGTTGCCGCGTGGCTAATTAATTAAGGTATTCTTTTCGTGAGTGGCTTAATTAAGGTATTCAATTCCTAAGGGTAGTGCTGTAGTACTCTGCGTGTAAATTGACTGGCCATTAATTTTTGTCATCGCACGACTGGATAACAATATGGAGCGCCCTCAGTAATTTTGAAAATAAAATCTTGTGATTTATGCACGCATCTTTGGGCATCAGTTAATCTGTGTATTAATGTTGTTGTTTTGTTTGTAATTACCCGTCGTGTGGTGCAGATGGAACGATCTGAATGGATGAAGAATCAGAGAAGCTCAGATTTTATCAGTGGTGTGATGGAGTTCATCAATTTGGCTGAAAGTACAAAGAAGAGAATTGGTGATGAGGATTACATCTTGTGTCCATGCAGTCGTTGTGCCAATACAGAGTCACATGAAATTACAGATGTCGAGTTGCACTTACTCGGGGATTCATGGATGGATATACACATTGGACCAGACACGGTGAAGAGCAAGTCATGGATGAATATACCCAGGGCTACTGTCAGATTCAGGGCTCAGCAGACCCAAGAAGGTTCGAACTCTGGGGCGTGTGCGAAGATCTCAACTAGCTTAAACCTCAAGCTCACCACCCCACAGCCTCGCCTCATCGAGTTCGCGCGAGCGGGGAAGAAGATGAACACAGCAGTTTACCCAGGTTCGGGCCACCTTGCGGTGTAAAACCCTACTTCTGCTTTGTGGTGGATTGGCCTCACGAGGAGGCTGAGGATGAACTAGTACAATGGATGAGCGGCCTCGCGAGGGCTCGGGTGGTGAAGGTGGAATGGATCGGTCCGGGGTTGGATCGGATCGGATCCCCTCTACGGTGGTGGCTAGCCTATACTTATAGTGGCCTTGGTCCTCTTCCCTCTCAACTTAGGCGGGAAGGGATCCCACAACGGCCAATTTGAAAGGGGACAAGAAGTACATCCAATCCTGATGAAAGGTGGTCTTCGCCTGCAAAGCTTGTGGTCATGACGCGGAGGTGGGCTCGGCGTTGACATCCGTCCTGCCGAGCTCGTGGTCTTGGTCTCGTTGCACCAGAATGGAAACCTTTGGGGGATTCCTTGGGAACCTGCGCCTACCCTTGCTCTCTTAGCACCGAAGAGGAAACTGTACTCCTCTGCGCCCGCTGGCGCCCGCCTGGCCTTGGTCGTCATGGCTTACGTCATTGAGTACCTCGTGAGGCTGGGTACCTGCATAGAAATCTCCACTCCTCGAGAGGCAGGCTCGGAGAGCTGCCCCTCGGGAGGTCTTGGCGTCGTCCGGCTCGCGAGGCCGGGGGACCTTGTGAGGGTCTTGTCTTGGAGGCCTTGCCGCTGGGCCGTACCAGGCCATCGAAGAAGGCACACCATGGGCCGCGGGCAGGCAGATTTGGGTACTCCCGATCCCAGAACGCCGACAGTAGCCCCCGGGCCCAAGGAGTGATCGGGCTGGCTTCGAGGCGAAGCCAAGGAGAGGAGGCAGAAGCGCCGCGGGCCCCAATTGCGTGCGGGCCAGGCTTGACGCGTGGCGCTCGACGGGACACGGGCGCCTCCACTTCCCCACGTCGCCTCGGCAACTGCCCAGGCTGACAAAAGACTGGCACACACCGCAGAGCCATCATTGCTCAAATGCGAAGGGAAGCCGGTTGGCCTCGGACCGCCTATAAGAGGGCGAGGGGGACGGAGCCCCCTAGCCCATCTTCATCTTCTCACGCCCCCACGCCGTGCTCTTGCTGCAGCATCCATGGCACCGGTGAGAAGGTTCTCAGCCGCTGAGAAAGGGAAAACCCCCCAGGAGGGACCAAGCTCACCGCCGCCCAAGAGGGGGCGCGGCCGTCCCCACAAGTCCACCGCGACATCGGCGGCAGTCCCTCAGGGGCGCGAGCGCACCCCCACGGGCGTCCGCATTGCCTCCGGTGGCTGTGGGAAGGGTCCCTCTCGCGGAAGCCGTGGCGACCGTGGTCGAGGTGGAAGGCTCAAGGTGGCCGCCTGGCCACCGCGCCCGCGATCCCACTCAGTCGACGTGGCCCGGGAGTTCGTGGTGTGAGTGGAGAGGCCGGCAGGCACTTGGGCCCATTTCCTGCACTTCTTCGCGGAGGAATTACCGGTGGAGGGCCCGTTAGCCTATGGTTGCAGGCCGACGGCTGCTGCAGCAAGGCCTCGTGGGTGGAGGTTGAGGTAACCCCAACAGGTAATGTGTTCCTGAACCACGGCTGGCAGACATTCGCCCGGGCCCACAGCCTGCAGGGGATGTGTACTCTCCACTTCAAGTATGACGGGGCGGCGACACTCTTCATCAAGGTCTTCGAGGAAGACGGCAGGCGCTTGGGGTGCTGCCCAGAGGGCGATAGCAGCGACAGCGACCACCTCTCCGACGATGACGACCATCGCGGTTGCGGCGCCCTCCGCGGTGAACTTGCGCTTGGCGATGGCCACGACACCTCCGGCAGCAGCGGCGCCTCCCCCGGGGGGAGCACGAGTGACGACGACTACGATGAGCCATCACATCGCCGCGCCCGGACCAAGGAGGAAGGTGAGGCGCCACGCCGCCGAGCCCCCGTCAAGGAGTAGGAGGACTCCGACTGATCACGGGCGGCGCCGGATCCGGGCTTCAGGAACAGCGGCCATCAGGAGGCCGCTCCTTATGCTTGTTTTTCTTTTGTTTCCTGCATCAAGAGTCATGAAGAGCCCCACGGGGCGTGTAATGAACTGCGGCGCTTGCGCCTTTATATCAGTGTTTCCTACTCATATTTTAGCATTTACATGGTTACTGATTGAAAGGTTCCTGCCCGACGTGATTAGGATAAATTAGCTTTGTGCACTTGTGTCCCTTGGCGGGTCCCTGCGTCGTGGGGGCGTACTCCTCCAGAGCCTTGATCCTAGGTACACCCCTAGGGTCCCGAGGAGGCTCCCTCCTCGCGGGCCGGATCGCTCCAAGGTCTCGAGGGGCTCACAGCTCGCGAGGTCCCTGGGGGGCTCGTGAGGTTTTAAGGCCTCCGAGGACGCCTCCGCTAGGTATCGGACCTCGCGGAGATGTAGAAAGCACTTGACGTGGAATTCCTCGATAGTGAGCCGGACCATGGCTGCTTTTTCTCCAGCCACCCTTTCTTGGAGCCCATCTTGCGTCTGGAGGCCCCGAGCAAGGGTCGATCGACACTGGTATGCCGGGTCGCGATGCCCGGCAAGGCCAGGAGATGAACGCTCCTGAGGCCAGGGGCCGAGAACAATCTGTGCCTGCTGGCTCGCTCGGAAGCGTCGCGCGAGGATTCAGACGCTGAGGCCTGGGCGAGGTGTGCGTGCAGGCAGACCCGAGGCCATTGTGGCCTAGGCCTCCAATGCCGCCGGGGCTGGCCCGAGCGCAAAACCGTGCCCAGCCCCTGCTCGCAGGACGCGTGGGAGAGAGCAACGGGAGACCGCCACTTCCTCTAAAAATGAGACTTCAAGGAGAAAAAGAAAACACTGCGAGGAGAAAAATGAAAGTTCCACCCCTTTTCGAATAAAGATGCGAGAACTTCAAATTTCATTCCAAAAAGTGGCAAATTGGTTACAAGAGAGAGCAAAGAACAGTCGCATTCGGCACCTAAGCTAGCTTCCCACCAGCGCGGAGCATGGGGCCTCCACTTGGCGTGGGCATAGTCGCTGTTCGACCATGTCGTCCGCCAGCGCGGAGCATGGGGCTTCCACCTGGGCATGGGTGGGAGCTCCCGTGAGACCGAGGAGCGGTGCTCAGGGAGACTCCGGGGCGTGTATAGCCCCACTCATTATTACATGAGAGTGTCACGGGTAGAACTTGCGGAGATGCTGGATGTTCCAAGCATTCTGGATGGGGGCCCCGTCCTGCGTCTCCAGGCGTACGGCGCCGGGCCTGGAGATGCGGGCGATCCTGAATGGGCCCTCCCACATGGGCGAGAGCTTGTGGAGGCCCTCCCTAGAGAGGACCCGCCTCAGGACGAGGTCTCCAACCTCGAGGGTTCGGATGCTGCGGCAATGGTAGCGCCGCAACGCCTGCTGGTACCTCGCCGCGCGGAGTGAAGCTTGGCGGTGGGCCTCCTCCCCGAGCACGAGATATGTTCCCCGCGAGGCATCCTGACGCGCCTCGTCGAATGCCAGGACTCGCGGGGAGCGATGCTTGACCTCGTGCGGGAGGACCGCCTCAGCCCCGTAGACGAGGAAGAACGGGGTCTCGCCGGTGGGCTTAGTTGTGGTGGTGCGGATGGACCACAACACGGACTGAAACTCACCAAGCCAACCCCTGCCGCATGCCTTGATACGTCTCAAACGTATCTATAGTTTTTGATTGTTCCATGCTATTATATTATCTGTTTTGGATGTTTTATATGCATTAATATGCTATTTTATATTATTTTTGGGACTAACCTATTAACCTAGAGCCCAGTGCCAGTTTCTGTTTTTTCCTTGTTTTTGAGTTTTACAGAAAAGAAATATCAAACGTAGTCCAAACGGAATAAAACTTTCGCGATGATTTTTCTTGGACCAGAAGACATCCACGGAGCTTGGAGAAGAAGTCAGAAGAGTCCCGAGGCAACGACAAGCCCTCAGGGTGCGCCCCTGGCTTGTGGGCCCCCCGGGAGTCCTCCAACCTTAATCTTCGCTCTATAAATCCCAAAATATTCCAGAACCAGCAGAGGCATCCACCAAAATAATTTTCCGCCGCCGTAACCTTCTGTACATGTGAGATCCCATCTTGGGGCCTTTTCTGGCACCCTGCCGGAGGGGGATTCGATCACGGAGGGCTTCTACATCAACTCTATTGCCCTTCCGATGAAGCATGAGTAGTTTACCACAGACCTACGGGTCCATAGCTAGTAGCTAGATGACTTCTTCTCTCTCTTTGATCTTCAATACAATGTTCTCCTTGATGTTCTTGGAGTTCTACCCGATGTAATATTCTTTTGTGGTGTGTTTGTCGAGATCCGATGAATTGTGGATTTATGATTTGATTATCTATGAATATTATTTGAGTCTTTTCTGAACTCTTTTATGCATGATTTAATATCTTTGTATTTCTCTTTGAATTATCGGTTTGGTTTGGCCAACTAGATTGGTTTTTCTTGCAATGGGAGAGGTGCTTAGTTTTGGGTTCAATCTTGCGGTGTCCTCACCCAGTGACATAGTAGGGGTAGCGAGGCACGTATTGCATTGTTGCCATCAAGGGTAAAAAGATGGGGTTTTCATCATATTGCTTGAGTTTATCCCTCTACATCATGTCATCTTGTTTAAAGTGTTACTCTGTTCTCTTGAACTTAATACTCTAGATGTAGGCAGGAGTCGGCCGATGTGTGGAGTAATAGTAGTAGATGCAGAACCGTTTCGGTCTACTTGACACGGACATGATGCCTATATTCATAATCATTGCCTTGGATATCGTCATAACTTTGCGCTTTTCTATCAATTGCTCGACAGTAATTCATTCACCCACCGTATGTTTTCTTTCAAGAGAGAAGCCTCTAGTGAAACCTATGGCCCCCGGGTCTATTTCCATCATATATTTTCAGATCTATAAACCAAAAAACCCAAAAATACCTTGCTGCAATTTATTTGTTTTTACTTTGTTTTACGTTTTAGTAATCTTTTATATCTATCTCTATCATATCTCATCCTTGCAATTGACCGTGAAGGGATTGACAACCCCTTTATCGCGTTGGGTGCAAGTGTTTGATTGTTTGTGCAGGTGCATAGATTGGAGACTTGCTTGTACCTCCTACTGGATTGATACCTTGGTTCTCAAAAGTGAGGGAAATACTTATCTCTACTTTGCTGCATCACCCTTTCCTCTTCAAGGGAAATACCAACGCAAGCTCAAGAAGTAGCAAGCCTCAAGCTTCTTCTTAAAGCTCCTTGTCTTGAGGCCCCTCAGGACCTCCGCGTTGTTGCGCTCAGCCTGGCCGTTGCTCCGTGGGTGCGCCACCAAAGCGTAGCATATCTGCGTTCCAAATTTAGCACAATATGTCCTGAAGAGGTTGCTTGTGAATTGAGAGCTATTGTCAGTAATGATACGGTTGGGGACGCAAACGGCTCACGAGGCCCTTGATGAACTTGACGGCTGAGCCGGCGGGGATGGTGCGCACAGGCTCCACTTCCGCCCACTTGGTGAACTTGTCGATGGCGATGTAGAGGTAGCGGTAACCACCTGCCGCCCGAGGGAACGGGCCAAGGATATCCAGCCCCCAGACCGCGAAGGGCCATGAGAGCGGGATGGTCTGGAGACCTTGCGCGGGCTGATGAATCTGCTTGGCATGGAACTGGCAGGCCTCGCGGGATGGCACCAGCTCGGTGGCATCGTGGAGCGTCGTAGGCCAGTAAAACCCGCTGCGGAACACCTTGCCCATGAGGGTGCGCGACGAGGAGTGGTGCCCGCAATCTCCACCATGGATGTCGGCCAACAGCTCGCGCCCCTGCTCCTCAGATAAGCACCGCAACGAGATGTCGTTGGGGCGTCTTCAGTACAAATCGCCGTCTTGCAAGCAATAAGCGATGGCCTGGCGAGCCACACGTTCTGCTAGGGGTGCGTTTCCTGTTCTGAAATGAACCAGCACAAGTCCCGCTAGGGGTGCGTAAGAAATTTTACACCTATCATATTTCGAAAAAATCACCCACGCCACCAGAGCGCGCCCCTTTCACGGTGTCCCCCCGTGGGGCGCACCACCCCCTTCTTCGCCCACCTTGATGCTCTACGTCCTTAGGACCCGGCTCTTGAGCGGAGCTCAGCCGCCGCTGGTACGCCAGGTCGTGGTGCCGTGCGCAAGGCACGGGGGTGAGGGCTGAAGAGCCAGTAGGAGCTCCTGAGGCGTGATGCTCAAGAGTCCCCCTTTTAACGTGCAAGCGGTTTGCGCGGAAGAGGAGTGGCTTTGCCTCACAGGGGTTGCTAGGAAAGAGGGCCTTGGCCAGTGGCTGGGGCGAGCGGACCGATATACTTAGCCTTTGCAGATTGGACAACCGCCCAGTCGAAGTCATCCCTCATGGGAGGGCAGAGTGTCGCCCGAACGCTTGGCTCCTGAGGTCCCTGCAAATTAGACGGCTACATAATACGAGAAGCAACGCGCGTTTGCCGATCCGCTCGTGATCGTTCTGCGAGAAGACGAAGGCACTAAGGACCTGGTGAGGTTACGCATGCGGGGCCGGCCCGAGGGTTAGAGATAAGTCTGTTAGGTTTATCGATGCTGCAGGGACGGACCCGAGCACATGCGCCGTGCTGGTAGCCCCCTCTCGTGGGACGCTTAGGAGGGGAATTGGCAATGCGCGGTGCCCACGAAGGTTATTCCAGAAGTGATACACCGCATGCATGGGGTTAACGATCTCAGTGGCTTGCGGAAGCATAACCGGTTCAACGTCCACAAACGAAATGTCACAACTGTAGGGGTGGACCCTGACAGCCTGAGGATAATGCAGCCTGGGGGGGCCCTCAACTGAACAAACCAAAAAGTCACATGGCACCAGTGTTGAAGAAGCATCGAGGAGTGGCATTATCACCTAACTCCTCGAAGTTATCTGGAGCAGCGTTGTCCCTTGTACCGTTTGTATCTGTGTTCTGGTTGTCTTCCCTGCCTCTTCCTCGTCCCTGGATCGCTTTCGCTGGTGCCGGCATTTGGATGACTCCCTTGTGAGGTCCTCGCCGTCCTCCTTGGGGGTATCAACCATATAGACGTCGTGCTGGGAGTGGTTGGGGAGCTTGTTGTATAGGCCATGGCGTCGACATCCTTGTCCATGTCCTCGTCCTCCTCGGAGACGTAGTCCAGCATATCGGTTAAGTCTTCGATAGTGGCTACCAAGTGCGTGGTGGGTGGGACAAAAAAATTCCCCACAGCCTGCATTGGGCTCGATCCAGTCGTAGATGGAGGAAGGGGCGCCTATGATGCTCATTGTCTGGATCCGATCTAGCATCTCGTTTAACAGTGAAAGATAGCCGGATCGGTATCCGATATTTCTTCGGAGTCAACTTCTTGTGTGGTAGCATGAGGGGCGCGTCCGGCCAGGGCTAACCCCTGGTCTTCGGGCGCCGAAGCCGTATCCGGGCTTGAAGCTGGATCCGAGGTGAGGGCCGACCCGGAGATAGGGTCGGAAAGAAAGTTCGAAGCTAAAGCTTAAGGGTTTTCGGGCTCCTCAGGCAAGGCTGAGAACCCGATGAAGATCAGATCACCCCGAGTGTCAGCGACGTACTCTAGGTTGCCGAACCTGATTTCATGCCCAGGGGCAAAATTGTCGACCTGGTCGAGGTGACCGGCCGAGTTGGTGTGCAAAACAATGCCGCCGAACGCGAAGAGCTGGCCGGGAACAAAGATGTCCCTGGTGCGGATGCCATCTCAGATGGCTGGGCGACCATCGATCCTTCGGATCCCGTAGTGGAACTCTCAATGAAAGCACCAATGTCGGTGTCAAAACTGGTGGATCTCGGGTAGGGGGTCCCGAGCTATGGATCTTGGATCGATGGGGAACAAGAAACACATGGACAATATTTACCCAGGTTCGGGCCCTCTCGAAGAGGTAAAACCCTACGTCCTGCTTGACTATATTGATTTGTGTATGATGGTTACAGAGTTGATCTACCATAAGATCGGATGAACTAAACCTTAGATGAGTAGGATGATGGTTGTTCTAGCCTCTACAGACTAAACCCTCTGGTTTATATAGACACCAGGTGTACCTAGGTTACACATGATCGATTACCACACGACTGCAGGATGCTGCTAACGCGACACTACAATCAGAGACCCTTCGACGAAACTATGTGCGATGCATTAATCGCAAACGGTGATGTAATAAAACCGTCAAAAAAGATGCGAAACGTTTGCGATGGTGGAGACATCAAACATGATCCAGATTTTAGTTGCGTGTGCAATGGGTGGCATACGGTTGATCCATACGAACTGTTTGCGATGATCCAGAACAATAGAAATGGGCAGCCAGATCAAGGTGTGTGCGATATACACCATACAGTTTGCTCTGATGAAACGTTTGCGATGATCGAGTTGAACACAAATGATTCGGTGTAACAAGATGTGTGTGATACCCGGCAAACAGGTCGGTAATCAGAATTTTGTGCGATCATTATAGACAGCCCATACGATCTTATTTTGTGACTTGTGTGCTCGACAGGGCACACAATTCAAGAAACCAACCTGTGGGCGATAATGTAAAAGATCTTGGTCGAATACGTATTACTAACCATCTGCGATGAGATTGACAGGGGAAATAGAGATAACGAATTAATATGAGCGAACGGAAATAGAGATATATGCAGTCTACTTAATTTAGTCGTTCTTCTTCTTGTTGTTCTTGGATGGCCCCACGACATCGTCTTGGCGAGGACGCTTCTTGCCGCTGACCATTGGCTTTTCATCACCGCCGCCGTCATCATCATCATTGTTGTCGTCGTCCTCCTCCCCCTCGTTCGACCATTCCTCCTCCTCATCATCGTCGTCCTCTTCTTCGCCCTCCGACGGTTCCTCGTTCATCTGGTTGTCATCTGACGACTTTGGAGGCGGCGTCCCTTCCATGATCCGGATGAAATCGAGGTCTGGGCTCGACGTGTGACTCATGGAAGACGAGTGCGATGATTTTGATGTTGACATATCATCGGGTGCCAGACTGCTGGCAGAACTATCGTCCTCGTTGTTGCTCGACATGGCTACGGTACATATACAAACCGCGAGAAAGCGAGATTGCAGAGTGTGTGCAAGTGTGTAGCTCGACCGGTCGGGGATGATGAAGATGGTGGACACTTAAGCGGGGTATGCAGAGAAGAGGAATGTCAATTGAAGCGGGGGATTGACGTATTATCTAACCGCTGATATAATCAACCGCAATTATTTGTACCCAGTGGCTCCAAATTCCCGGGATTACGCACACGCGTTGGAGAGTCCAAATATGAAACAACCATTTTTCATACTACTCCCTCCATACCGGCGACCTAGGTGGGGGAAAAACAAGAGAACTTGATGATTATTTGGTAATCAATACAATTGCGTGCAGAGAATTGAACATTGCATGTTATGCTAAGTAGTCTGAAGTCATTGAATGCAGACAAGCCCCACAACTCCTATTGGCTGATTTCATTTTTCAGGACAAAAAACAAGGAACGAGTTTTGGGATTATTTGGTTTTCGTAATGTGACTTATGCGCCGGTACGAATGGAGTAGGACAGTTGGCAAGCAATACATTGAGCTCTTCTTATTGATGAAGCCAGTAATAATCAAACTACAAAGGAAAAGACAAAGGAAAATATCTGCACGAATCTTCGCGTAACATCAATGGCATAGGACCTAGATGTGCAATACTTAGAGCACATCTAGATGTGCTTTAGCAATACTGTCAAACAAAACCCCTAATCATCATTGCAAACAGCGCATAGAAGATGGCTAATGCGACAACCACAACTACATATGCTAGTTCCTTCTTGTCTCTTGCTTTCATCTATTTCTTGTGATTGATTCTTTCTTGCTTCATCGTACTGATTGTACACTCCAGATCAGTCAGTTTCTTCTTCAGCTTTACGTTATCTTGTGCAAGCTTGGTGATAACACTCCGAGCCCTGCCATGCCATTCTTCATCCAGCCAGTTAACAAAGGCACAAGCCTCATATCCCTGCCAATGTTAAATAGTATTCAGGATGAGCGGTGGCATTAACTCAACTAAAATGATGAACTTAGCACTAACCTCTAAGGGGCAACTGAGAAACCGTCTGCCAATGTCAAATCCCTCCGTGCATACACGTCGAGTGGGAGTGTGCCCATAGATACAACTCAGCTTTTGGTACTTCTCTGTGGCACAAAACTCGGAGTCGAACTCGTGTTGCGGGAGTCTGGAGTCATGCTCCGGATCTGGCGGCTGATCGCTTTCCTTGGGGGTGTCATTCAGGACGTATTGATCAGGGAGCTACTTTGGACATGCTAAAAAAGATTAGGATAGATTGGAACCTGACAGGACGATTCGGATCCGTAGTACACCTGCCTTCTGATGACCTTAGGCAAGTGCTCGGCGGTGACCGTCGTCGTGGCGGCGCTGCCAAGAGCGGCGATACGAGCAGGAGCAGCCACACCGAAACCATCAGCACCACTTGTCCGCATTCCCCCAATGTCAGTGCAACGCGAGGGAATTTGGAGGCTATCTAGGGATTTGGGGGAAAAGGGGAAGCTGTGGGGATAAGCTAATGGTCGGGAATTACTTATCGCACTATGTTGTATACGACACACGGTTTATACACGTCGTTTGTGTTAGGTATTGCAACTTCACACACGATTTCCGCACCAAACCATGTGAGAAGACAACATAGGTGAGACACAGTTGCCGTGACATAACTGTATGTGATGTACTACCCTATACATATGGGGCAGCAGTAATTGAGTTACAGATAGAGATGGCGGCGGCGGCCGAGGCAGTGGCTATCGGATAAGAGGTCAATCCTCGGTCGGTGGGTGGTGGAGGCGTCATTGGAGGTCAATCCTCGGTCTGCGGCGAGAGATAGGAAGAGCTCAACCATCGAGGTCGGCGGCGGCGTGATTGGAGCACATCCATCGTGGTCGATGGCGGGATAGTGGAGGTCGAACTTTAGGCGGTAGCCAAACTAAGCTTTGCTCCTTGACCCTGCAATCTCGGCGTGTCGCAGCATCGCGCTTCTCTGTCTGCTGGGTGGAGGTCGTCGAGCGGCTAATTAATTAAGGTATTCTTTTCGTGAGTGGCTTAATTAAGGTATTCAATTTCTAAGCGTAATGCTGTAGTACTCTGCGTGTAAATTGACTAGCCATTAATTTTTGTCATCGCACGGTTGGATAACAATATGGAGCGCCCTCAGTAATTATGAAAATAAGATCTTGTGATTTATGCACGCATCTTTGGGCATCAGTTAATCCGTGTATTAATGTTGTTGTTTTGTTTTTAATTACCCGTCGTATGGTGCAGATGGAACGATCTGAATGGATGAAGAATCGGAGAAGCTCATATTTTATTAGTGGCGTGATGGAGTTCATAAATTTGGCTGAAAGTACAAAGAAGAGAATTGGTGATGAGGATTACATCTTGTGTCCATGCAGTCGTTGTTCCAATACAGAGTCACATGAAGTTACAGATGTTGAGTTGCACTTACTCACTCAGGGATTCATGGATGGATATACACGTTGGACCAGACACGGTGAAGAGCAGGTCATGGATGAATATACCCAGGGCTGCTGTCGGATTCAGGGCTCCGCAGACCCAAGAAGGTTCGAACTCTGTGACGTGTGCGAAGATCTCAACTAGCTTAAGCCTCAAGCTCACCACCCCACAGCCTCGCCTCGTCGAGTTTGCGTGAGCGGGGAAGAAGATGAACACAGCAGTTTACCCAGGTTCGGGCCACCTTGCGGTGTAAAACCCTACTCCTGCTTTGTGGTGGATTGGCCTCACGAGGAGGCTGAGGATGAACTAGTACAATGGATGAGCGGCCTCGTGAGGGCTCAGGTGGTGAAGGTGGAATGGATCGGTCCGGGGTTGGATCGGATCGGATCCCCTCTACGGTGGTGGCTAGCCTATACTTATAGTGGCCTTGGTCCTCTTCCCTCTCAACTTAGGCGGGAAGGGATCCCACAATGGCCAATTTGAAAGGGGACAAGAAGTACATCTAATCCTGATGAAAGGTGGTATTCGCCTGCAAAGCTTGTGGTCATGACGCGGAGGTGGGCTCGGTGTTGACATCCGTCCTGCCGAGCTCGTGGTCTTGGTCTCGTTGCACTAGAATGGAAACCTTTGGGGGATTCCTTGGGAACCTGCGCCTACCCTTGCTCCCTTAGCACCGATGAGGAAACTGTACTCCTCTGCACCCGCTGGCGCCCGCCTGGCCTTGGTCGTCATGGCTTATGTCATTGAGTGCCTCGTGAGGCTAGGTACCTGCATAGAAATCCCCGCTCCTCGGGAGGCAGGCTCGGAGAGCTGCCCCTCGGGAGGTCTTAGCGTCGTCCGTCTCGCGAGGCCGGGGGACCTCGTGAGGGTCTTGTCTTGGAGGCCTTGCCGCTGGGCCGTACCAAGCCATCGAGGGAGCCACACCATGGGCCGCATGCAGGCAGATCTGGGTACCCCCAATCCCAGAACGCCGACAGTAGCCCCCGGGCCCAAGGAGTGCTCGGGCTGGCTTCGAGGCGAAGCCAAGGAGAGGAGGCAGAAGCGTTGCGGGCCCCAATTGCCTGCGGGCCAGGCTTGATGCGTGGCACTCGACGGGACGCGGGCGCCTCCACTCCCCCACGTTGCCTTGGCAACTGCCCAGTCTGACAAAAGACTGGCGCACGCCGCAGAACCATCATTGCTCGAATGCGAAGGAAGCCGGTTGGCCTCCGACCACCTATAAGAGGGCGAGGGGGACGGAGCCCCCTAGCCAATCTTCATCTTCTCGCTCCCCCACTCCGCGCTCTTGCTGCAGTATCCATGGCACCGGTGAGAAGGTTCTCAACTGCTGAGAAAGGGAAAACCCCCCAGGAGGGACCAGGCTCGCCGCCGCCCAAGAGAGGGCACGACCGTCCACACAAGTCCACCGCGACGTCGGCGGCAATCCCTCAGGGGCGCGAGCGCACCCCCACGGGTGTCCGCATTGCCTCCGGCGGCCGTGGGAAGGGTCCCTCCCGCGGAAGCGGCTGCGGAAGTTGTGGCAGCCGTGGTCGAGGTGGAAGGCTCACGGTGGCCGCCCGGCCACCGCGCCCGTGATCCCACTTAGCCGACGTGGCCCGAGAGTTCGTGGTGTGGGTGGAGAGGCCGGCAGGCACTTGGGTCCATCTCCCGCGCTTCTTCACGGAGGAGTTGCCGGTTGGAGGGCCCGACGGCCTATGGCTGCAGGCCGACGGCCTGCAGGAGAGGTGTACTCTCCACTTCAAGTATGACGGGGCGGCGACGCTCTTCGTCAAGGTCTTCGGGGAAGACAGCAGGCGCTTGGGGTGCTGCCCAGAGGGCGATAGCAGTGACAGTGACCACCTCTTCGACGATGACGACCATCGCGGCGGCGGCGCCCTCCGTGGTAAACTTGCGCTTGGCGACGGCCGCGACACCTTCGGGGGGAGCAAGAGTGACGATGACTACGATGAGCCGCCATGTCGCCACGCCCTGACCAAGGAGGAATGTGAGGCGCCACGCCGCCGAGCCCCCGTCAAGGAGGAGGAGGACTCCGACTGATCGCGGGCGGCGCCGGAGCCGGGCTTCAGGAACAGCGGCCCTCAGGAGGCCGCTCCTTATGCTTTATTTTCTTTTGTTTCCTGCATCAAGAGTCATGAAGAGCCCCACGGGGCGTGTAATGAACTGCGGTGCTTGTGCCTTTATATCAGTGTTTCCTGCTCATATTTTAGCATTTATGTGGTTACTGATTGAAAGGTTCCTGCCCAACGTGATTAGGATAACTTAGCTTTATGTACTTGTGTCCCTTGGCGGGTCCCTGCGTCATGGGGGCGTACTCCTCCGGAGCCTTGATCCTAGGTACACCCCTGGGGTCCCGAGGAGGCTCCCTCCTTGCAGGTCGGATCGCTCCGGGGTCTTGAGGGGCTCACAGCTCGCGAGGTCCCTGGGGGGGCTCGCGAGGTTTCAAGGCCTCCGGGGACACCTCCGCTAGGTATCGGACCTCGCGAAGATGTAGAAAGCACTTGACGTGTAATTCCTCCAGTGCCAGTTTCTGTTTTTTCCTTGTTTTTGAGTTTTACAGAAAAGGAATATCAAACAAAGTCCAAACGGATTAAAACTTTCGTGATGATTTTTCTTGGACCAGAAGACATCCACGGAGCTTGGAGAAGAAGTGAGAAGAGTCCCGAGGCAACGACAAGCCCTCAGGGCGCGCACTAGCGGGGGCACCCCCTGGCTTGTGGGGCCCCCGTGAGTCCTCCAACCCTAATCTTTGCTCTATAAATCCCAAAATATTCCAGAACCACCAGAGGCATCCAGCAAAATACTTTTCCGCCACCGTAACCTTCTGTACCCGTGAGATCCCATCTTGGGGCCTTTTCCGGCACCCTGCCGGAGGGGGATTTGATCACGGAGGGCTTCTACATCAACTCTATTACCCTTCCGATGAAGCATGAGTAGTTTACCACAGACCTACGGGTCCATAGCTAGTAGCTAGATGGCTTCTTCTCTCTCTTTGATCTTCAATACAATGTTCTCCTTGATGTTCTTGGAGTTCTATCTGATGTAATATTCTTTTGCGGTGTGTTTGTCGAGATCCGATGAATTATAGATTTATGATCAGATTATCTATGAATATTATTTGAGTCTTTTCTGAACTCTTTTATGCATGATTTAATATCTTTGTATTTCTCTTCGAATTATTGGTTTGGATTGGCCAACTAGATTGGGTTTTCTTGCAATGGGAGAGGTGCTTAGTTCTGGGTTCAATCTTGCGGTGTCCTCACCCAGTGACATAGTAGGGGTAGCGAGGCACGTATTACATTGTTGCCATCAAGGGTAAAAAGATGGGGTTTTCATCATATTGCTTGAGTTTATCCCTCTACATCATGTCATCTTGCTTAAAGCGTTACTCTGTTCTCTTGAACTTAATACTCTAGATGCAGGCAGGAGTCGGCCGATGTGTGGAGTAATAGTAGTAGATGCAGAACCATTTCGGTCTACTTGACACGGAGGTGATGCCTATATTCATAATCATTGCCTTGGATATCGTCATAACTTTGCGCTTTTCTATCAATTGCTCGATAGTAATTCGTTCACCCACCGTATGTTTTCTTTCAAGAGAGAAGCCTCTAGTGAAACCTATGGCCCCCTGGTCTATTTTCCATCATATATTTTCAGATCTATAAACCAAAAAACCCAAAAATACCTTGCGGCAATTTATTTGTTTTTACTTTGTTTTATGTTTTAGTAATCTTTTATATCTATCTCTATCAGATATCATCATTGCAATTGACCGTGAAGGGATTGACAACCCATTTATCGCGTTGGGTGCAAGTGTTTGATTGTTTGTGCAGGTGCATAGATTGGAGACTTGCTTGTACCTCCTACTGGATTGATACCTTGGTTATCAAAACTAAGGGAAATACTTATCTCTACTTTCCTGCATCACCCTTTCCTCTTCAAGGGAAAAACCAACGCAAGCTCAAGAAATAGCATGCCCCAAGCTTCTTCTTAAAGCTCCTTGTCTTGACGCCCCTCAGGACCTCCGTGTTGGCGTGCTCAGCCTGGCCGTTGCTCCGTGGGTGCGCCACCAAAGCGTAGCATATCTGCGTTCCAAGGTTAGCACAATATGTCCTGAAGAGGTTGCTTGTGAATTGGGAGCCATTGTCAGTAATGATACGGTTGGGGACGCAAACGGCTCACGAGGCCCTTGATGAACTTGACGGCTGAGCCGGCGGGGATGGTGCGCACGGGCTCCATTTCCTCCCAATTGGTGAACTTGTCGATGGCGACGTAGAGGTAGCGGTAACCACCTGCCGCCTGAGGGAACGGGCCAAGGATATCCAGCCCCCAGACCGCGAAGGGCCATGAGAGCGGGATGGTCTGGAGACCTTGCGCGGGCTGATGAATCTGCTTGGCATGGAACTGGCAGGCCTCGCAGGATCGCACCAGCTCGGTGGCGTTGTGGAGCGTCGTAGGCCAGTAAAACCCGCTGCGGAACACCGTGCCCACGAGGGTGCGTGACGAGGAGTGGTGCCCGCAATCTCCACCGTGGATGTCGGCCAACAGCTCGTGCCCCTGCTCCTCGGATAAGCACCGCAACGAGATGTCGTTGGGGCGTCTTTAGTACAACTCACCGTCCTGGAAGCAATAGGCGGTGGCCTGGTGAGCCACGCGTTCTGCTAGGGGTGCGTTTCCTGTTCTGAAATGAACCAGCACAAGTCCCTCTAGGGGTGCATAAGAAATTTTACACCTATCATATTTTGAAAAAATCGCCCACGCCACCAGAGCGCGCCCCTTTCACCGTGTCCCCCCGCGGGGCGCACCACCCCCCTTCTTCGCCCACCTTGATGCTCTACATCCTCAGGACCCGGCTCTCGAGCGGAGCTCAGCCACCGCTGGTATGCTAGGTCGCGGTGCCGTGCGTAAGGTTAGGGGGTGAGGGCTTGAGAGCCAGTAGGAGCTCCTGAGGCGCGATGCTCAAGAGCCCCCCTTTTAACATGCAAGCGGTTTGCGCGGAAGAGGAGTGGATTTGCCTCGCAGGGGTTGCTAGGAAAGAGGGCCTTGGCCAGTGGCTGGGCGAGCAGACCGATATACTTAGCCTTTGCGGATCGGACAACCGCCCAGTCGAAGTCATCCCTCATGGGGGGGCAGAGTGTCGCTCGAACGCTTGGCTCCTTAGGTCCGTGCAAATTAGACGGCTACATAATACGAGAAGCGACGCGTGTTTGCCGATCCGCTCGTGATCGTTTCGCGAGAAGATGAAGGCACTAAGGACCTGGTGAGGTGACGCGCGTGGGGCCGGCCCGAGGGTCAGAGCTCAGTCTCTTAGGTTTATCGGCACTGCAGGGACGGACCCGAGCACAGGCGCCATGCTGGTAGCCCCCTCTTGTGGGACGCTCATGAGGGGAATTGGCGATGCGCGGTGCCCACGAAGGTTATTCCAGAAGTGATACACCAGCATGCGTGGGGTTAACGATCTCAGTGGCTTGCGGAAGCATAACAGGTTCAAGGTACACAAACGAAATGTTACAACTGCAGGGGTGGACCCTGACAGCCCGAGTATAGTGCAGACCGGGGGGTGCCCTCAACTGAACAAACCAAAAAGTCACATGGCACCAGTGTTGAAGAAGCATCAAGGTAGCTGAAGACGCGTGCCGTGGAGATTTCTCCTCACGAACTAGGCGGCTCCGGAGGCCGGGGAAACTCACGAGGCCCGGGGGCTCGCAAGGGTCTGGGACCTCCTGAGACATGACCGCCAAGCGCCTGGCCTCATGAGACGCCATAGCATGCTGCGCGTGTCGTGGTTCTAAGTCTGACAGTAGAATAGGGGGTAAGTATGAGGAGGCAAGATCCTAGCTACGATGAGGTTGTGCACACAAGATTTACGAGTTCAGGCCCTTCTCAGAGGAAGTAACAGCCCTACGTCTCGGTACCCGGAGGCTCGGTTGATTGGATTATGCGTGAAGTTACAGGGGGTGCGAACCCTTGTGCCTGAGGAGGGGGGTGGCTTATATAGAGTGCGCCAGGACCCCAGCCGTCCCACGTTACAAGGGGTTCAATGTCCATAAAGACAGGACGTTACTGATAACGCCAGCAATAAAGGCGAATAAATGATCATTAAGACTACAGAGTGAATGCCTGACCGTTGCCATCCTGAGTGACTTTAAACCTTCTGTCTTCCGAGTGGTTTTTGATGTGGTCGAGTGAGTACACCCTGGTCGAATGGAATTGGGTTATCCGAGTGAACTGTTGGTCGAGTGGGTTGCACCCTGTGGTGATTTCAGTCGGTAGATGATGCTATCCTTTGAATGCCCTTGGCTTTAGGGCAGTGTCCTCGGGGAAGGGTGTCTAGGTCAGGCCTATTACCCTACCCTAGGTACATGTCATCGTCATTAGCCCCCGAATGGATCTGGGTCCGAGTGGAGAAGGGGTTGAAGATGGTTCCGACCCGATTTATATGCTTCAGAGGCATTTTAACCGGGCCGGTGATCTATGTAAAAACTTCAACTTCATTTTCAGTCGCCTGGGTCCATTCAGAGGTTATCGAGTGAATTTTGCTGATAAGCTCTGAGTGTTGGTATGGTATAAAATCCTCAGCGCGATTGGTCACACTGCCGCTCCCGGATCTCACGGGATTCAAAATTTGGAGAAGCGCGCGGGACGGAGAGTACCACAGTAAACGGAGCAGATTAGGCAGGGACACCTCGATTCTCGCGCCACCTTTTTCGCCACGTATCGAGCACGCGACTGTTGCGGGATTTGGCTGGATTGCCTGGGCCCACGAGTCAACCACTCGGGAGCAGGCCCATATAAGGCGTCTGGGCCGATGAGTCTGGCACTGTGCTCTCCATCCCCTTCTTCTTCCCCTGTTTCTCCACCGCATTCACCACCACCTTCGACGCCGCCGCCCCGTCCAAGCGCAGCCTGCCGCGATGGGGAAGGAGAAGACGGCGGCCCTGGAGCGTGCGAAGAAAGCGACGGCGGCAGCGAAGGGTAAGAAGACGAGTTGGGGGGATCGTCGTCGAGATCTGGCCTACCGCCCGGCTGGATCCAGGGCGACTGGATTCGATCCATGATTCAGCAAGAGGATCTGGTCGAGGGGGGCTTGATCGCTCATGAATCCTGGAGGCTGCCAGGTGATGAGACCGAGCCGCAGCCGCAGGAGGGTGAGTGCGTCCTCCTCGCGACCCACGTCGACCGTGGTTTTTCTCTGCCCCCTCATCCTTTTTTCCGAGGTTTTCTGAACTTTTTTGGAGCCCAACTTCATCACTTTTCCCCGAACACCATCACATACCTCGCTGCGTTTGTCTCCATGTGTGAGAATTTCCTGGGTTGTCGACCGCATTGGGGTCTTTTCAAACACATCTTTACTTGCCGCTCACAGTCTGTGAAAAAGGCTAATCCGAGTGATGAGAGGACACACGTGATCCAGATGTGCGGAGGTCTAGGGATCCAGATGAGAGGTAAAAGCACTTTTCCACCTATGACTCTTCCCGATTCGGTCAGAGGGTGGCAGTCGACCTGGTTTTATTGTAAGGACAAACCAACTCCTGGTCAATCGGCTGGCCTTCCCCCCTTCACCATGGGGCGAATTGAGAAGCCCTCTTCCTTGAAAGTGACTCCAGCAGAAAAGGTGGAGGTGACTATGTTGGTTGAACGAGTAATCCAACTTGTCCGCGATGGTGTGACCGGCATGGATTTGCTAGAGGTGTTTCTCACTCGCCGCATCCAGCCGCTCCAGGCCCGCGATCATCCTATGTGGATGTACTCGGGTGCCGATGATTCCACTCGGATCCACCCGGAGGAAGTTGCCGAGGAGACGGTGGCGCAGTGGCTGCAGGGCATCACTGGAAACAAAGACAACCCCAGGGGGTCCAGGAGAATTCCGCCACTCGGCGCTGATAACGAACCAGACAAGGTCTGACCTTCGATGCCGAGTGACTTTTACTCTAATTTGTAAACTGTCTTTGGAACCGACTGATGCTTGTTCAATTCTTTGCTTCGCAGATATATACTGAGATGTACTCGATGCCCAACGTGGAGCAGATCCAGGAAGGAGAAGAGAGTGGAGGCGACAGCGGCCACTGGAACTCTGATGGCGAGAGTGATGAAGAGCACGAAAACTCGAGCAGTGGTGAGGAGGTCGATTCTCCACCTCGCGTGGAAAAGTGTTCCAAGCATAAGCACGACCCAGCAAGTATCCGGGGCAAAGTGGCAGCACCGACTGGACAGTCTTCGAAGCGCACTCGGACATCTTCTCCGGTGCCGACTGAGAAGGCTCCGAAGCAGCTCAAGACCGCGCCGTCAAAGCCACGGAAGGCCTTGCCCAAGATCAAGGTTGACGTTCCCATCGCCTCTGCGTAAGTGTTTCATTTTCACCCTTTGCTCCAAGAATCTTATATCAGTTGTCGACCCATTCACTTGCTTGACCGAGTGAACCTTGAGATTTGCAGCGCTGCTACCTCCGGGACCTCTGCTTACAAAGATGATGGTGACGAGGAGATGGAGGACGCGGTCACATCCAAAGTGGGTATGACCCCTGTTATCTCGTCTTTTCTTTGCTAGCCGATTCTACAGTCGACTGAACTCTTGTGGTCGATTCTTTTGCAGCTCCAAAAAATGTTATTGAACTTCAAGACGACGATGAAGATGAGCCACAGAAGCTCGTGGGAAGGAGGAGCAGGACCTCGGTCAAAAAGGTACCAGCTAGCAAGACGCCTCAGTCGACGCCGGCGACGGAACCAGCTATCCAGCAATCCGGGGACTTCAACCGTGCCTCTGTTACTTTTGCGAATCCCTTGTCAAGTGGTCGTCCTTCAACGTCAACTGTGCAGGCCCTTGCTTCATCTGTGCAACTTCATGCCTCAAGCTCTCAAGCTACTGCAACTGATACACCGACTCCACTTTTCACCGCCCATCACGTCCCAGAAGACCAAGTGAGTGCTGCCAAGGAAGCTATACGCCAGGCAGGCATTATGATGGAGCAGATGAAAGTGGTGCGCGAGGCCAGTCAAGCTGCCTATGATGCCAGCTCAGCACTTCAGGCCAATGTCCAGGTTAGCTTACTTCTGACTGAACTCCATCTTGATGCTTGTTCTGTTAGGATATGATATTTAGAAACTGCTGCTTTATCCGCAAGACGTCCGTGGATGAGCGTTTTGGAACCTTAATTGCACACCCATTGTCAGTCTGTACACCCACTGGGTGTTTTAATTTCTGTTGAGTAGTTTTTCCACTTGAGTCGACTAGGTTGTGTTGATTGAATCTCTGAACCAGTGGGGGGACGCTGAGTGCACCCACTGGGTGTAGTCCCCGAGACCGCCGTCGAATGTTTGATTCGGCGGGGGTCTTTGAACAGAACTTTTCCACTCGGTCTGGGCAGATCATGCCGAGTGGAACCTTCACCAGTGGGGGCACGCTGAGTGCACCCACTGGGTGTAGTCCCCGAGACCGTAGTCGAATGTTTGATTCGGCGGGGGTCTTTGAACAGAACTTTTCCACTCGGTTTGGGCAGATCATGCCGAGTGGAACCTTCACCAGTGGGGGCACGCTGAGTGCACCCATTGGGTGTAGTCCCCGAGACCGTAGTCGACTGCGGGCAGTCGGCTATGGTCTGAGTTTTTTTTTGACTGGACGGACCAAGTCGATTGAAAAAGTCGGACCAGTGGGGGCACGCTGAGTGCACCCACTGGGTGTAGTCCCCGAGACTATTGTCGAATGTTTGATTCGGCAGTAGTCTTAGAACTATTTGAACTTGCTACTTTATTGCTCGGAAGCAACCAATCTTTGTGTCTGCCGACTGACTATCTTCTGAACACAGAAATCTTGTGATCTTGGAGCCCGGTTCGCTGACTTGGAGCAGAAGCAAATCCAGCTCAATCTTGATCTGGAGTTGGCTCAAAATAACTTGCAGAAGGCTAAGGATGACGCTGCTGGTAAGGAAAGCTTGTCGACTGGTTCTCTTGCCATCTTTTCTCCTCCTTTTTCTGATTCGAATGTTATTCTTTCTAGAAACAATGAGACAGGCTTTGGAGAAGAAGGACCTTGACCTTGCGGCTACGAAGAAAACCTCCGAAGACAAAATGGCACTTGCCGACCAAAAGATGGCCTCAGTCGGAAAGCTGGAGGAAGAGAATACCAAGCTGAAGGCTGCTCTTGATGAAGCCAACAAAGAGGTGACTCGTCTGAAGAAGGACAAACGGACCCTGACCGACAACGTGGAAGACATCACCCGCAGGAGGGACGAGCTAGAGAACTATCTGGGAGGACTCACCAAAAAATTATTCCTCATGCTTGAAGGTATTTTTCTCTGTCCGATTGGTTTGCTTTCGTTGACTCATCATACTGCTGTCGACTCATTATTTCTCTGCGAGTGCAGAATTCTGTCAAGACTTCGAGGAAGAGACTGGGCGAGTCGAGACGAGCTTGGACCCCATCAACTCCCCTGTTAAAGATGAAGCTGCCATGAACATGCTCCGACTGGAGTCTCGCCTTGCCAGCGCCATGGATTACCTTGCTCGACTCAAGGTTGCGGTGTCGCGGATCGACACAGCGCTCTGGCCAAGGGAAACGCTCCAAAATGACCTCGAGTCTCTGATGACTCGACTCAACGAGATTCCTGGTCGAGTGCAGGAATGGAAGAAGTCCTCTGCTCGATGCGGTGCTGACGTAGCTCTGTCCCTGGTTCGTGTTCACTGCAAGGAAGCCAGAGAAGAGAAGCTAGCAGCAATCAAGGTTGCCAATACCAAGAAACTTGACTTCCAGTCTTTCATGGAGACCTTTATTGCTGCTGCTACTCGAATTGCAGATGGAATCGACCTGGACGAGTTTGTCGAGCCTGCCAGCCCTCCTGCGGAGTGAACAAAACTTTTATGATCCGATTCAATTTGCCTCGGTATGCCGAGTGATTTTGTAACCGTTAAACTCCTTCGGGCCTAATGCCCGAGTACTTTAAACTCCTTCGTCCGAACTTAGTTTGCCCTTAAATATGCTTGTTTTTATTTCCGAGTGGAACTTGTATCTTCACTCGGAACAGACTTTTGTTCTTGTGATGCAGTTCTGAGGAGAGGATCACGGACGACCTGCACCTCGTCATCCTTGCAGATCAGGATGGAGCGTGTTTTACACTTAGGCGAGTACAGGACCGCAGCTAAGCCCCCGAGTGAGAGGGTTGCTCATCACTTGGTAGGATTTTTTAAACTTAGGCGGGTATAGGACTGCAGCTAAGCCTCCGAGTGAGAGGATTGCTCATCACTCGGTAGGATTTTACAAACTTAGGCGAGTACAGGACTGCAGCTAAGCCCCCGAGTGAGAGGGTTGCTCATCACTCGGTAGGATTTTACAAACTTAGGCGAGTACAGGACTGCAGCTAAGCCCCCGAGTGAGAGGGTTGCTCATCACTCGGTAGGATTTTACAAACTTAGGCGAGCACAGGATTGCAGCTAAGCCCCCGAGTGAGAGGGTTGCTCATCATTCGGTAGGATTTTTTGAACTTAGGCGAGTACAGGACCGTAGCTAAGCCCCCGAGTGAGAGGGTTGCTCATCACTCGGTAGGATTTTTTGAACTTACGCGAATCGGATTCGCAGCTAAGCCCCCGAGTGAGAGGGTTGCTCATCACTCGGTAGGATTTTTTTTTTTTGAACTTAGGCGAATCGGATTCGCGGCTAAGCCACCCACTGGGGGATTTTGGACACATGTATTAGTAACAACAATCATTTAGGAGACTGTAAAACCATGTCTTTGATAAACGAACTGAAAGGTACTCTTTATTACATCTCATCAGTCTGAACACTTAAGTATAAAAACGGCGGAGTAGCTCCGCATTCCAAGCGTGTGGCTCGCCTTTATTATGCTCCACATTGTAGAGGTGATACGCTCCATTGTGGAGCACCTTGGTGACGATGAAGGGACCTTCCCAAGCGGGGGCAAGTTTGTGAGGCCGTTGCTGGTCCACTCGGAGCACAAGGTCCCCTTCCTGAAATGCTCGACCCTTCACATTTCTAGCATATAATCGACGAAGGTCTTGCTGATAAATGGTCGATCGGATCAAGGCCATCTCTCTTTCTTCTTCCAGAAGATCAACAGCATCTTCTCGAGCTCGTTCTGCTTCGGCTTCTGAAAAAAGTTCTACTCGGGGTGCATTGTGAAGCAAGTCACTCGGCAGCACGGCCTCAGCCCCATAGACCATGAAGAAGGGGGTTCGACCAGTCGACCGATTTGGTGTTGTTCTTAATCCCCAAAGGACTGACGGTAGCTCATCTACCCAAGCGCCGTCCGCATGCTTGAGGTCGCGCATCAATCAAGGTTTCAGCCCTTTGAGAATCAAACCGTTCGCTCTTTCTGCTTGTCCATTCGACTGAGGGTGGGCGACTGAAGCATAGTCGACCCGAGTACCTTGGGACGCACAGAAAGCTCGGAACTCATCAGAATCGAAGTTCGACCCATTATCCGTGATGATGCTGTGTGGAACTCCATACCTAAATGTTAACCCTCTGATGAAGCTGACAGTTGTACTTGCATCCAGGTTTTTGATAGGTTTAGCTTCGATCCATTTAGTGAACTTGTCGACTGCTACAAGCACATGGGTGAAACCACTCCTGCCAGTCTTCAGAGGTCCTACCATATCTAAACCCCAAACAGCGAATGGCCAGACGACTGGAATGGTCTTCAAGGCTGAAGCGGGTTTGTGGGACATGTTGGAGTAGAACTGACAGCCCTCACATTTGTCAATTATTTCCTTTGCCATCTCATTTGCCCGCGGCCAATAAAACCCTGCTCGATACGCTTTGGCCACGATGGCCCGAGAAGACGCATGGTGACCACAGGTCCCCGAGTGAATATCATCGAGGATCATTCGGCCTTCTTCCGGAGTGATGCATTTCTGAACGACCCCAGTGACACTTTCTCTATAGAGTTGCCCCCCCCCCCCATTACTGTGAAGGCTTTGGATCGACGGACAATCTGGCGAGCCTCTTCTTCATCCTCTGGAAGCTCTTTCCTGAGAATATATGCGATATACGTCACTGTCCAATCAGGAATAACGATCAAAACTTCCATGATCAAGTCGACCACAGCTGGGATTTCAACTTCAGTCGGATCAGTGGAACTTTTAGGCTGTGGGGGCTCTTCAGTGAAGGGATCTTCTTGAACTGATGGTGCGTGAATACGCTCCAAAAACACATTGCTGGGAATAGGCCCCCACTTGGAACCTATTTTCGCCAAGTCATCAGCTGCTTGATTCTTCAGTCGGGGTATATGGTGGAGCTCTAGCCCTTCGAACTTCTTTTCTAACTTTCTCACCGCATTGCAATAACCAGTCATAGCTTGGCTCCTGACGTCCCACTCCTTCATCACTGGATTAACCAGTAAATCTGAGTCACCGTAAACCATTAGGCGGCGGACGCCGAGTGAAATGGCCATACGCAACCAGTACAGGAGTGCCTCATATTCAGCTTCATTGTTGGAGGAATCAAAGTGAATCTGGAGAACATATCTGAGGTTGTCGCCTCGTGGAGATACCAGGACTAGTCCAGCGCCTGAACCATTCAACATCTTGGACCCGTCGAAGAACATAGTCCAATGTTCCGACTGTATCTGGGTCGGTAACTGCTGTTCAATCCACTCGACGAGGAAATCTGCTATTGCTTGAGATTTAATCGCTTTCTTTGCCTCAAACTTGATATCCAGCGAAAGGAGTTCAATCGCCCACTTTGCCACTCGACCAGTTGCATCTCTGTTGTTCAAAATTTCTAACAACGGAGCGTCGCTGACGACTGTAATCAAATGATCTGAGAAGTAATGTGCAACCTTCTTTGCGGTCAAGTAAATTCCATAGACAAGCTTCTGATAATGTGGATATCTCTGCTTGGATGGGGTTAAGACTTCAGAAATATAGTACACTGGGCGTTGAACCTTGTAGGTTTTACCTTCTTCTTCCCGCTCGACTGTGAGTACTGTACTGACAACCTGTCCAGTGGCTGCTATATAAAGCAGTAAAGGCTCTTTGCTGATTGGAGCAGCAAGCACCGGCTGGGTGGAAAGCAGGGCTTTGAGCTCTGTAAACGCTGCGTCAGCTTCCGGAGTCCACTCGAACATATCAGATTTCTTCATCAGTCGGTAAAGAGGTAATGCCTTTTCGCCGAGACAAGAAATGAATCGACTCAAAGCGGCCAAACAACCAGTAAGTTTCTGAACATCGTGTACATGCACAGGGCGTTTCATTCGGAGGATTGCACCAACTTTCTCTGGGTTTGCATCGATCCCACGTTCGGAAACGAGGAAACCGAGTAACTTTTCACCTGGAACTCCAAATGTACACTTCGACGGATTAAGCTTGATATCATATCTTCTCAAATTGGCAAAGGTTTCGGCATGGTCAGTCAGCAGGTCGGAACCTTTGCGCGACTTAACCACGATGTCATCCATGTATGCTTCCACATTCCGACTGATTTGAGCTAGCAGACACTTCTGTATCATGCGCATGAATGTGGCACCAGCATTCTTGAGACCAAAGGGCATGGTGATGTAGCAAAAGCACCCGAATGGGGTGATAAAAGCTGTTTTTATTTCATCAGGTCCATACAGTCGGATCTGATGGTACCCGGAATATGCATCCAGGAAGGACAATCGCTCACATCCCGCAGTCGAGTCGACTATCTGATCGATGCGGAGGAGAGGAAAATGATCTTTCGGGCAGGCCCGATTGATATGCTTGAAATCAATGCACATACAAAGTGAATCATCCTTCTTGGGAACCATGACAACATTGGCGAGCCACTCGGAGTGGTAAATTTCGCGGATGAACTTAGCTGCCAAAAGCCGAGCCACCTCTTCGCCGATTGCCTTTCTCTTCTCCGCAGCGGACCGACGGAGATGCTCTTTCACGGGTTTTGCCTTTGGATCGACTCGCAAACGGTGCTCAGCCAGTCCCCTGGGTACACCCGGCATGTCAGACGGCTTCCATGCGAAGATGTCCCAGTTCTCACGGAGGAACTGGATGAGCGCTTCTTCCTATTTGCTGTCGAGTGTTGTTGAGATATGAGTCGGAGCAGCATTGGGATCGGTCGGGTGAATGTGAACAGGCTTTGTTTCACCGGACGACTGAAATGTAGACTCTGAAGCAGGCTTCTTAGCGTGCAACAAATCACTCGGATCTGCAGTCTTCTTATATTCTTCCATTTCTATTGCTGCCATCTGTTCATCGGCTATCTTAGAGCCCTTCTGGAGGCATTCTTCTGCTCGTTGCCGATTACCAGTGACTGTGATCACGCCCCTAGGGCCAGGCATCTTTAGCTTGAGGTACACGTAACATGGTTGAGCCATGAAACGGGCATATGCAGTTCTGCCCAGAATAGCATGATAGGCACTATGAAAATCCACAACTTCAAATGTCAACTTCTCCTTACGGTAATTCTTTGAGTCACCGAAAACCACGTCAAGAGTGATCTGGCCGAGTGAATCAGCTTTCTTCCCTGGAATGACACCGTGGAACCGCATGTTGCTCTCACTGAGCTTGGACATCGGAATGCCCATCCCACGAAGGGTCTCAGCATACAAAATGTTCAAGTCGCTGCCACCATCCATCAAGACTTTGGTCAGTCGGGTGCCCCCAACGACTGGGTCGACCACCAACGCTTGCCTCCCGGGGGTGGCGACGTGCGGTGGGTGGTCAGATTGGTCGAATGTGATGGGAGTCTTTGACCATTTCAAATATGTCGTCGTTGCCGGAGCAACCATGTTTACCTCTCTGTTGATGACTTTCAGTCAACTTTTACTTTCAATGTCAGCAAAAATCATCAAAGTGGAATTGACGTTAGGGAAACCGTCATCATCTTCTTCCTTGTCACCATCCTTGTCAGACTCTTTTTCCTTTTCATTGGGTTGTTTCTCTCGGAACTGCTGGATCAGGAGCCGACATTGTCGAGTGGTATGTTTGGGATAAATCATATTACCCTCTTCATCCTTCTTGGTGTGAATGTGACATGGCAAGTCCAACACATCGTTCCCTGCCTAATCTTTCACCTTCTTGGGGATCCAGGGTCCTTTGGGCTTTCCCTTGAATTTTCCTTGAGTTACAACTGCAGCTTCACCTGGACCTGCTGGCTCGGCTTTGCGTTTCTGCTTCCGACCCCCTCCGGTGTCTTGGGCGACTGGTTTGCCCTTTCCACTGCGGAGTCGGTCCTCTTCTTCACCATTAGCGTACCGGGTGGCTATTTCCATCATTCAGGTCAGAGACATATCTCCTGTCCGACCAAATTTCAGGTTAAGCTCTCGATACTGAACGCCCTCCTTGAAGGCACAAACTGCTTGGTGTTGGGATACATTTTCTACTGTGTGGTGTAAAGTGGTCCATCTTTGGATGTAATCCCTCAGAGTTTCATTCGGCTTCTGTACACAATGTTGCAATTCCGTCAACCCCGCAGGTCGTTTGCATGTGCCCTCGAATGTCCTGACAAACACTCGGGTTAACTCTTCCCAGCTAAATATACTGCCTGGAGCCAACTGATTCAGCCATGCTCTGGCCGATCCTTCCAGCATGAGAGGAAGATGTTTCATAGCTACCTCATCATTTCCACCACCGATCTGAACAGCCACTCGGTAATCTTCCAGCCAAGTGTCAGGCTTCGACTCACCGGTGAACTTACTAACCCCAGTCGCCAACCTGGTTGGGGGGGATCTCAGCGGCTCTGATGGCTCTGCTAAAACACTCGGGACCCAAAACATGTATTCTGCTTCCACTCGCGAGATCTCTACCTTGCCCCTCTCTGTGTGCTCGGTTCCTGTCAACCAAACCTTGCACCAAAATTGACCTCGCATCAAACCCTGGCTCTCTTGGGTCGACCGGCGTCCTTCGCCCTCCGCTGTACGGGCGCCTGTCATCATAGTGCCGGGGCACATATGATCCGCTTCTCAGAGGGGGCGTAGGCGCTCGACGGCAGTCATTACGGCCGAGCCGATGATCGTACTGCTCGTGGTTCCGACCCAAGTGCTAATCTTGGCGATGCACCCGCCCCTCACGCCGCGGAGGCGATCTTGGGCCGTGAGCCGATTGAACTGTGTCAGCCACCACAGATCTGCTATGGATTCTGTTACGCGACTGAGATACTGCAGTGTTTTGGTCTCCTGCCGCCCGGATCTGCATCAAACCTCGTCCAGCTTCCGACTGGGATGGCTGGATGGACTTTGCTATACGAGCTGCAGCTGCAAGATTCTGAATAGGAGTGCGGTATACTTGAGGTTCAGGAGGGAACAATTGCCGCCGTTGACTGGACTCAGGAATCTGCTGCCGAGCATGTTCGTCGAGTGCATGCTGAAGATTTTCCAGTCGAGTGCGTTCAGCCAAAGTGGCCAAGTGCGCTGCCTTCAAGGCCCGAGCCTCAGAGGTCTCTCCGACGATGGGCGTGTGGAGTGCTTCCTCGTTATGGCGGTGAAGTTCCTCCCTCCGCTGTGAAGAGAGGGTTTCGGGGTGGTATTCCTCGTGAACACGCGACGGATCGCCACCGCCGTCGCCGCCTCCGTTGCGACGCATGCCAGGTGGGCTACGCGGCGTGTCGACCATCAGGACCTCCGCCGCAGGATCGCTGCTGTCACGCTCGGACAGAGTCTCGACGGAGCCAGTCGACAGATCGAACAGGCCGTAGAGAGATTCATCGGGCTCGATTGCCGCGACTTGAGGGGTGGCCGACTGACGTGCCACCGCATGCTTCACCCACCGCTGAAGCCGTGATCGACCGGATCGCTTGCGACGGCGAACAGCGGGGAACGAAGACGCCGCAGGAACCGACCGGTATTGGGACGACGGCTGCCGCAGAAGGACGCCTAGGACACACGCGCGAAAGTGCGTCGCCCCGCGGACGGGGAACGTCTCGACGTCGAGGGGGGCCTCCTGGAGCCAGGCGGAGTCGTCGGCAATGAAGACGAGCGCGCCGAGACGGATCTCGTGGCCCTCAGCCAAACCTCCACCCGAAACCATGATGATGGGAATCTGAAAAAATCGCAACCTCACCGGAAAGTCGCTAAGACACCTGCCCCAAGGTGGGCGCCAACTGTCGTGGTTCTAAGTCTAACAGTAGAATAGGGGGTAAGTATGAGGAGGCAAGATCCTAGCTACGATGAGGTTGTGCACGCAAGATTTACGAGTTCAGGCCCTTCTCGAAGGAAGTAACAGCCCTACGTCTCGGTGCCCGGAGGCTCGGTCGATTGGATTATGCGTGAAGTTATAGGGGGTGCGAACCCTTGTGCCTGAGAAGGGGCGTGGCTTATATAGAGTGCGCCAGGACCCCAGCCGTCCCACGTTACAAGGGGTTCAATGTCCATAAAGACAGGACGTTACTGATAACACCAGCAATAAAGGCGAATAAATGATCATTAAGACTACGGAGTGAGCGCCTGACCGTTGCCATCCTGAGTGACTTTAAACCTTCTGTCTTCCGAGTGGTTTTTGATGTGGTCGAGTGAGTACACCCCGGTCGAATGGAATTGGGTTATCCGAGTGAACTGTTGGTTGAGTGGGTTGCACCCTGTGGTGATTTCAGTCGGTAGATGATGCTATCCTTTGAATGCCCTTGGCTTTAGGGCAGTGTCCTCGGGGAAGGGTGTCTAGGTCAGGCCTATTACCCTACCCTAGGTACATGTCATCGTCAGCGCGAGGCGCTGTTACGAAGCGCCCATGTTCAGCAGGCCAAACGGCATGCAGACGTAGTTGCACGGGTAGCCCCCACTCCGACTGACGCGCGACGGCCAGAAGAGCTCCCGTGAAGCGGCCCTGTTGAGGCCCGGGATGTTGACGCAGACGCGCAGCTCGCCACCCGCGTCGGGGGCGGCAGCTGCACTGGGAGATCGTGCGGGGCAGCGCTCGCCGCGCATGGCCCGTGCCTCCTGAAGCTCCTCGATCGCCTTAGTGATGAATTCTCGTGCGCCTGGCGCCTCGCTCCTCGCTCCTTGCTTGTGGGGGCGCGCATCGAAGCACGCCTCCAAGTAGTACCCGAGCACCTCCCTCGTTGCTCTGGTTAGGTCAGAGGCTCTCCAGATGGAAGCCCCTGAGCCCGTCCTGAGGGAAGCGCTGGGCGCGCCTTCCTATGCGGGAAGAAGAGGTGCCCTAGTAGTGGGTGCGGAGCCTGAGGCGCCGCTAGCGGGCGTCCCAGCCTCCTGACGGCTCTTGGGGAGGAGCTGCTTCTTCTTCCTGGGGGTGGCCTCGGGAGGCAGGATGCCGCCCTCGTCGTCAGAGTTTTCAGCCGCCGCAGCTTGGTAGGCGCGCTCAAGAGAGCAGACTGCATCCTTCTTGTAACACCCCCAGTGTCATGCTACAGTAATCCCCTGTTAATGGTGCCATGTCATCACATTACTGTTTGTAATCTTCACTTGTTCCAAATCACAATTCAAATTCAAATCCAATCAAAAGTCAAAGATTCAAATTTTGTCAGACATGAAATCTAAAAAAAAGTGTTTATCTGGTGGCAAATAATCCATAACTAATTATGGTGGTGAACCAACATTTTTGTAAAGTGGTTTAATGCACAAAAACAATTAACTCAGTGGTTAAAGCAATTATTTGAATGCTTTTTAAATTATAAAAATAATAAACTATTTTATTTTGGAGCCAAGCTAATTATGACAGCGTCCTCTTTTAATGTACTATAGGTGCAAGTGTTGTATTTTTGTAAAGCCAAAATATTTTGAAAAGAAATAGAAAACAACAAAGTATAATTAGATTAAAAAAACGAAAAGCAAACGATCTAAAACCTAATGTGTGGCTGGGCTATGGGTGCACATGAGAAGGCTCAGCCCACCATTGCAGTCATCATCTTCCTCATCGCTGTGTCAGCGTCGCACGCGCCCGCGGCCGATGCCGCCATCGGATGAACGACACGGCGATGCTACAGCGCCCCTGGACGACTACTTAGCATCTCCTCGACGCCCTGGAGGAACCCTAGCGTCCCAGATCCCCTTTCCCCGCTCACCTTCTTCTTCTCGCGCACTCCCGAGCAGCCACTGCCATGGACGACCTCCTCCACATGGCCACCGAGCTCCTCCTCGCTTGAGATCACACTTGGGAGCTCCGTCGTCATCGGCCACGTCGACTACGCCTGTAGGATTGGAATGAGACGCCACATCAGCGACGCTAGCCACGATCCCCTCCATCAGCCACCGCCTCTGCTCGTCGTCGATTCGTTCTCCATCGACCCCCTCTGGCTTCACCGAGCACTCTGCCGCGCTCGCTGTGAGCCTCCGCTCCCTTTCCTTTCTCTTCCCCGTCCAATTCGGCCCCTTAGCGCGCCTCCCGCTCATAACCGTAGCTCCGCCACTGCCGGACGTGGTCCCGGCCATCGATCCCACGCGTCCCTGCCAGCCAGCCCCCGCATCGGGCTCCCCCTCTCCGCGCCACCTGCAACCGCTCCTAGCCGCACCCTGGCGAGCCACCCCGCGCGCGCCCTGACCCCCGGCCACTCCCCTGCTGCTGCAACTGCCGCGCTGCTCCTGCTGCTGGCGCACTGCTGCCGCCTGCACCCCCGCGCACGCCCACCCATGGCCGCGCCCGCAAGGGCCGCCACTATCAGGGCCGTGCCCTGCTCCCCCTCCCCGGCGCTCTGCGCGTTGGCCGCCGGCGCTCCTCTGGAGCAGCCGCGTGTGCCTTGCCCAGCCGTGGCCGACTCGGCCACTGCTCACTGCTCCTCCTGTACTTCTCCTACTAGCTACTGTAGCTATAGTTAGCTTTCATAATTCTACATTGACTAACCACCTAAACAGCCCCTAATCAGTGGTTAAACAACTGTTAAAAGGTGTAAGAATTATATGGACAGAATGTACACTTGAAAAGCTCCATTTTATCCCATTGGAACAAATCCATTTGAGACACGGATTAAATGCAATGAAAATGACAAAAGTCTATGTCATGTTAACAGAAAAGACTGAAAACAAAGTTATTGTGGTAGCTACTTAAGAGCAGAAAATAAACAAGTTATAGGGATCTAGCAGAGATGCAATTGGTACCATCTTGTAGATCACAGGAAAGTGATCAATATTGATATAAGGAACTAATTCATAGGATGTACAGAACAATAGCTTTAGCCTCCGGAAAACAGCTAAGTGATGTTTAAAAATAAGCAATTCTCAGACTTAGCAGAATTTCAGAGTTACCGGATATTGCTTAAACTTCGGAAATTCATAGTAATTCATCTGTAGCTCGGATGAAAAAACTTTATACATGAAAGTTGCTCAGAACGACGAGACGAATCCGAATATGCCCTCCTCATAACTGTCACATGCCTCTAACAATGCAAACATGCAACCGTCCCCCTCCGTTTCATCTGTCCGAAAAATGCCAAACACTGGGAAACCATTCCCGGATGTTTTCCCTCTTCGTCAGCAACATGTAGCATTGAGTTAGGTCACCCCTAGCACCGTGTATTGCCATGTCATGCTTTGTGTACATATGTTTGCCCGTTATTTATTTGTTTCTCCCTCCTCTTTCTTCTCCGGTAGACCCTGCGACTGCTGCCGATGCCCCTGTGATCGACTACGTCGACGACGCCCCTTTCTTCTCAACAGAACTTCCAGGCAAGCACCCCACCTTGAGCATGCCTATATCGCCTATTCTCTTCTCTCTTGTGCTTGCATTAGAATTGCTGCTGTTACTGCTTTACCTATTCTGATGCATGACCTGATTTTGTAACCTGCTTTTGAAAATTACCTGCTTATCCTAAACTGCTTAGTATAGGCTAGTTAGAGACCCCAGTGACCCCACTTGTCCCGATTGCCCCGCTGGATTATCAGAAGACTCGGCAACCAGGCCCCAGCACCGCACATCACATTCCCTTTAACTGTACGACATTGCAGCGTTACTATCAAGTGCCGAGGGTGATACCTCGTCAGCACTTCCGATGTTAACTCTGTGGAGTAGTTACTCGGTCGTGGTCAACGAGGGTGATTCCTCCTTCACCACTTCCGATAACGACACCGTCGTGCAACACCTCAAGTGTGAACCTCGAGGGTGATTCCTCCTAAGTTCACCTTGACGGATACATCGAGTAGGAATCCAACGAGGGTGATACCTCGGATTCCCTGATGTTATGGACACACGGATACTTGGACTTTACTACTGTTACTTGGAAAGGCGGGTCGACCTGAAGGGTACCCGCGAGTGTTGTGGAGACGGGTTGACCTGGAGGGTGCCCGAGATATGAATATGAGGCGTGGCCGGGCATTCTTAGCCCTTGCAGCAAGTCCTCGAGACGGGGCGACGGGGTCACATCGATCGTGAGTCTCTGCTCGTTACCGCAAGCCTCTAATCCACTAACGATTTGGATATTTGATCCGAGCAGGCCTCTGGCCTGATAGCACTAACCATCACGTGGGAAAAGTTATGGGCACTCTGCATCGTAGCATCATCTGAAAGCTCTGTCAGACGTCCAGTTCAGCCTGGCGGCCAGGCTGGGCCGGCACCATCCTGTAGTGGTGGAGTACATACTCCTGGGAGTATAAAAGAGGAGTCCTATATATATATATATATATATAGAGAGAGAGAGAGATCTGGGCTATTCTGTTTCGCATAACAGAATATTATTCTGTTACTCTACTAGAACTGACGGTTTCAGGCGGTTGTACTGATAATTTTCATCTCGTCGAACTGATCGTCCTCTCTAGTTCAAAAAAATTGTGATTTTTTTTTGTCGGAATGGGGTGTGTAATATATCGTTGGAAAGCTCTTGACAGCTACATTACAAGTCATATAGGAATTTTGCAAAATCATCACGGTTTAAGAGCAATTATGAAAAAAATGTTTTTTTAGAACTGAAAACGTGAATCATATTTTGGACTTAATTTTCAAACGGTTTGTCGGAATTGAGCAAATAAGATGGCATTGGAAAGCTGGTGAAAAATCTGCTTCTTCCATATATCTAATGTTTTTCAAATTCTATACGATTTAAAAGTAATTTGAAAAACGATGAAATTCTAGGCGAAAAGTATTTTTGCATTTTTTTGAAAACGGTTTGTCGGATTGATGCAAATGATACGGCGTTGGAAAGTTACGGAAAATGCGCAACTTTTTCGTATAGAAATGTTTTTCTAATTCCTTATGGTTTAAACTCGAATTCGAATACGGTCAAATTTGATTTTGAACGCGGTTTTTTTTAAATTCTATCAGAATGGGGCAAATAATATACCGCTGGAAAGCTATCAAAAATGCGAAACTTAGTCATGTTTAAAGTTTTCTCAAATTCGCAATCTTTTAAGAGTAATTTTGAATACGGTGAGACCCATCGTGTTGTTTTTTTGTCCGAAAAACAGAGTACTCGTACTGATCTATGTGTGTGTTTGTACTAAGGTATTTTCACAGATTGAACTTTACTCTGTTTTTTTTTGTACTGCTTTCTTAGTAACTTCTCAACCGTTTGTCGAAATTGAGCTTGCTTCATTAACCCACTTTTTCATTTTGAACTACTAAGTTTTGTTTTTTGAACTTCTAATTTTTTTTGCAACAAAGTTTTAAACTTCTTTCTTTCTGCAACTTGAACTTTTTATGCTCTGAACTTTCACAACCTATGTTTTTTCTATCGGTAAGTGTTCTTTTTTTCCGGGCATTCATAATTTGTACCTTTATACAATAATACTTGAACTTACGGTACCAGAGAGTTTGTACTTCTCAAAAATAATCACTGAAGTTCTTTTTGTGCAATAAATTTTTCGAGGTATGATATTCACAGTAGAAAATTCCACAATAATGTAACTCCAGAGACTATAAACTGGAATTTTCTTCCGTTAAACAATGACGCTATAAGTCACATGTTACAGCTACAACATACAAAGCCAAAAATTGTACAACACTCGTACATTTCAGACCAAAGATTTTAGTATATGAGTGCAAAAACAGTAGAAAATTATACATGGACCGAGTCCTTGTGTTTTTTTTCTTCAGTGTCCAGATCATACAATAAAACATACACCTAACACACACAAGTGCAAACTCTCCCAGTAGATTTTGTTTTGCGAACTCCTAGAGTTCTTGTGTTTTGAACTCCTCTGGTTGAACCTCCCATTTAAATAGTCCTTGCCATGATATACAATCTGCAACTAAGCATCACATATGCATTTAGTTCAAATTCCAGGAATTATCAATGAGGAACAGTTCAAAAGCAACCAGACACAAGTTCAATAGAAGCACATGGCAAAAACTATCTACAAAAGGTAGCACAGGCGCAATAATTTAGTACTCCCTCCGTCCCATAATATAAGAGCCTTTTGGACACTAGTGTAGTGTCAAAAAGGCTCTTATATTATGGGACTGAGGGAGTAGTAAGCTACAATTAGCCAAGTTCAGTACAATTAACCAAAGGTAACCGGAAACATAAATATAGATGCAAGTTCCAACTTTTTTCGTGAACTCATGTGGATGAGATGCAACCCATCCCAACAGGTGATTTGCAAACTTCTGAGAAATAATTCTGTTAAACACGTAGCTTCAGTACAATCATCTATGAAAAGTTATCTAGTTCCAAATTATGACCTTGAAGAATAATTCTCATAATCTAGAACAAGCACGTAGAAGAGTGCTGAGGGCACACATAATTTTGGGGGTATTTCCTCAAGCTTCTACACTTCTTTTAAGTAGAGAAAAATGATGAAAGGAAACACACTTTGTAAGATGTACTGAAAAAGCCTAAAAAGGTGAAGTGAAATGTTTTGAAGCTCCAGGAAGCCTCTCGACGAACTGAAACTTCGTGTATCCCAGGAGGTTGACCTGCAGAGGAGCACGAACTAGAACATTAAGCATCAACTTGTACAACTTATATACACAGGAAACATGAATTTCTACATCTTGTTTTGAACTTCTAGTAATCGATCAAGTAGTCATAAAACCAAACAAGGGTGATGGGAGTTGAACCAGATCCCTCAGCCTCATCTCTAAACATTACCCTTTAATATTCCTGAACTGGATTCCTCTCATCTATGTTCTTTAACTTTGTTTGTTTATGTAGCACGAACCAGCAGCAGCCTGGACGATGGTCGGTGCGTCAAGGTCAGCACGAGACAACAGTGGCGCTTGAGGAGCAGGGGAAGAGCGACAATACAAACAAGTGCAGCTCAACGATACCATATGCTACAGAACAAATTTGCCAATTGGGACTGAAGAAACCACACAAGATGAACTTTCTGACTTTTGTCTTTGAAACACCCTGGTTTTTAACTTTTTATACATGAACTTACCACCCGTGAGTCTTAAAAAAACAATGAAGCACCTCGATTCTTTTTTCGTTGCTCAATATTTTTGCTTTCTGTTTGAACTCACCACCCTTCAAGTCTGAAACTGATGCAAAACCATTTTTTTCTCCACTAATCTGCTAATATTTTTTCTTTGTATTAAGCTAACATATAATACTTAAACCAAACTGTGATTTTGACCATACTTTTTGAACTGTTTTTCTGTATGTCCTTTTATGGACTGATGGCAGATATACATGGCAAACTGCTATACCACCTACAGAGCATCATTTTTTCTATGAGAAAGCACAATTCATGTTTACCATTTTAGTTATACTCCGTATATCACATTTGAACAAGCATCTTGAACTTCTGCTAAGCAAGCACACCATCAGCACATCGAAATGCCTCAGTAAACTGCAGTCACTCAGTCCCCAAATCACAAAAAAAATTACAGAGGTGGAACAAAACGAGAGGAAAGCTTCTGACCTTTGCGTTGTTGAACGATTTCTCGTCGAACGACCTCGGTTGGCAGTGGCGAACGGACTGGTGTGGCGGCTGTGAACGCCTGGGCGCTGCGGCGGGGGCTGGTGAAAATCCGCCTCTTTCATATATAGAATGTCCAGAACCGGAAATGTGCAATCGGCCATATTTGATACAAACATGTCATCCTGGTTGACATCTATTTAGTCATATGCCGATGCCATTTATTGATTCCAAAAGATAGCAAGATGGCACATGGATTAAAACCAACACAATTCAGTAGCAATATTCCTGGAGACACAGCAAAGCAGCACAGCAAGGTTACATGTTTTATGCAATTGAGAGAAACAAGTTTTAGATTATCAGCAGTACACCCACCACGCCAAGTTCTGAACTGAACATCAGTGTTGTAACTTGTACTGCAAAAAGACATAAACATTGTCATCCAACAACATCATTTGAAGTGCTACAGTAGTGTTAAAAAGAATCTTTGAACTGCTACAATTAGCACCATTTTTATCCATCACCTATCCACAACATGAACTTATATCATCTAGTTGCCCAAACCGGGCACTTGAGTCGAGCAAAAATCCCAAAGCATTATAAAAAATTCCACAAAAACAAGACCAAAGGCATTAAATGTAAAATGACTGGGTTCAACTTGTCAGCACATACATGTACTTATGTATCTTTTATTGTTGAACTTCCGGATGTCTTTACAAGAATTCCATGGCATTTGTTCAACTTCCATGACCATTTTACATGGCCTCAACTCCGAGGGTTTGGTTTCAGCTCAACTCCGACCAGCCCTCAACTTTTTGCAAAACCAAAAAATGAACCAGACACAAACTTGTGTTATAATAAACTTGTTGTTTACCGTTAGTTTGTTTCAGTTTTCAGTGTAACTTCTGTAGTTCTAGATGTAGTCTCGGTTGTATGTCTGTAGTGGTTAAACGTACCTTGTTCAGTTTTGGCGAGTGTTATGGACAGAGTAGGCGGAGAAGGATCTCTCACTCAATCTAGTCTTTTGCCAAAAATATTGAAAATACCTGCAGAAAATAAGGTGGAAATATTGTGTTTTTCAGTTTTCTTTCAAACCTGAAATGTTTAAATCAATAGAAACACAGAGGTATTTTCAAGACCTCATGGGGCAGAAGGAGCACCACAACACACAAAGACGTCTTAACTTACAGCCAAATGTTTTCAATCAACTAATCATATATGAACATTGATGACAGGAACTCCCACTAACTTATCAATCTTTTTTTCCAGGGATCAAGCTTCATGAAATACGAGATCTCTCTCCACACTTTGTGGCAAAAGTAGCTTGATCATGTCAACTGTATCTAATGCTATTTACTTAAATTGAATAGGTGCACAAGAAACATGATTCCTGAAAATAAATCGCACCTGGTGCTGCAGAAACATAGTGCACATTTCCGTCAGCGTTCAGTTCAATTGGCAGTGTTTCGTCAGTGCTGCAAAAACATAAACATTTGCATTTTCTGAAGCTAAAAAAGGGTAGATGAACTGAATTTGATTTTGCTAGCGAACTGATGCAATTTTATAGAATGAACCTTCACAGTTCCGTCAGTGCTCAGTTCAATTGGCAGTGTTCCGTCAGTCTTGTGGAAACATGACCATTTGCATTTTCTGAAGCTACTACAGAATATTGCTTTAATGTCTGACATGCACTGAGTTGAACCGCTTTTTAAGTTGAGAGAAACAAAGTCGCACGGGGTTGTTGGGGCAGCGTTGAACAGGCAATGGTGGTGGTGGTGAACGGCCTGGGGTGGCGAAGGTGAACGGCCTGCGTGCTGAGGCAGCGGAGGGCGACGCCGGAGCATGGGGCAGCCCCAATTCCAATAAGAGGTCTGTAAAATTAATTGACTAATATCATTTTTTGCTACTTTAGTTGCAGCCCCAATTCCAATAAGAGGTCTGTAAAATTAATTGACCAATATCATGTTAATAAAAACAACCTGTCCAGTGGGCACCCATGATAACTACAAGTAGCAAGTGGCATAATGAAAATAAGCCTAGTATCAGCTCTAGCAAGTAGCAAGTGTGAGCATTCAGATTTCTGTATGCCATTTCAGTGTGTATCGTCATTCCATTGTTCAAGATCCCAGAAAGCCGAGGCGGACATGGCCTTGTCAATCCAAACATTGAATGTATATCTTTTATGTTATGAAAAGCAAGTGGTATCATCCATCACACACACAACAATAATTTCTGTAGTCTATCATCCATCGTACTGCCATTAGCACTGCACACAAACTGCCATTAGTACTGACATTAGTACAACAATAATTTCTTTGGTCAGACATCCATTACCCTAACCCAAAATGTACTGCCATTAGCACTGCACACAAACGGCCATTAGTACAACAATAAAAAAAAATTAGTCAGACATCCATTACCCTAACCCAAAATACTCACACGGATCTAGTAATTTCAGAATTTTTGCACTACACCGAACTAAACTGAACTGAACAGAAATAATATATTCGAAATGAAACTATTAAAAGAATTGAACTGAAATAATTTCAGTAATTGAACTGAACTGAAGAATTTAGTAATTTATAGTAATTGAATTGCTAGCCTTTTTTGTGCGCACTGAAGAACTGTTACAGGAAATATACCAGTGAGAACCGGAGATGTGTGGCGGCGCCGGTGTAGCACGACGTCCTCGCCGGAGAAGAAGCATGCCAGCACCCGCCACCCAGCTTCCGCCGCCAACGGCCAGCAGGGCCACTACGGCGAGGAGGGCGGCCCAGAGCCCTACCTTGCGGAAGGAGGGGTTGGGCGGCGGCGGTGCGTCCATGGGACCTCGGGAAGAAGACGGCCGGATCTCGGTGGGGAGGCGGCCGGAGCGCGGGGTAGGGAGGAGGCCGGAGCGCGGGGGAGGGGGGAGGCCGGGGCGCGGGGGAGGGAGGTGGCCGACGCGCGAGGGAGGGCGGCGGCCGGCGTGGGAGTGAGGGAGGCGGCAGGATTCGTCAGAGGGAGGCGCGGATTAGGCTGGGCTGGGTGTTTTTTTTTCTTTTTGATGGGTTGGGCTGGGTGTTTTTTGTTTTGTGGCTTTCCAGTGGGCTCCTACCGATTCGGCTCCTATATAGGGCCACGAGTATTCTGTTACTCGTAACAAAATAGTCCTGTCCTATATATTTACTAGTACAAATGCCCGTGCGTTGCATCGGGCGAAAAAAAAGGCACAACCTGCTTTCATTTGCCATTATGCACCATTTCTTATATCCAATTTTAATAAACATCTATGATAAGGTTAAACATGGAATTTTTCTTATTTTTAATAAAATTTAACGTTTGCATAAAAATGGAACACTTTTTTTAAGAATAGTTAACGTTTTTATGAAATTGGAATATTTCTCTAAAAAGAACATTTTTCTATCAGATATTTTTTTGAAAAGAATGTTTTGTTGTACATTTTTAAGTGGAAATATTTTTTCTTAAAAATGGAACATTTTTTGGGAATTTTTAAGCTTTTTAAAAAAGTGCAAACATATTTTGTTGAAAAATAGCATGAACATTTTTAAACTATATTTATTGTGTTAAGGTTTTTTTACAGATAGTCTTTTTAGGGCATATTTTGGGAAATTTTACAGATAGTTGTCTGTCTGGTTGAGAAGAGTTTTTTCTCCTTTTTTTAAACTAAGGAAAATGGCCCGTGCATTGCAACGGGATAAGAATTTATTGCACTCTGACACTCGTAATTCGAACACTATGGTTTCTTAGAAAAACAAATAAATATGGTCGAATTCCCTGACATGACGAACAATTGTTCTTTCTGCAAGAAGTCTAATAATTGCATGCTTATTTTGTGTGTGTGTGGGGGGGGGGGGGGGGGGGGGGGGGGGGGGGGGGTGATGTATGCATTGTTCGACTTGCGGGCCGTGGTTCGCTAATGATTAAACACCGGAGCGAGGGATAACCGGCTATAGTACAATTTAATGTACGTACTGTTGCTGAGTTATTAAGATGAGTGTCGTAACTTTTTTTAAATCTCAATTGGTTAAAGCAACCCATTTTGAAAGTTAGCCGTGAAACTAACTATGCAATTCCTTCATCTATCTATTTGAGAGAATAGCACACATGATGTGCGTTGCAACAGAAGAAACACCAGACTTTGTGTCCTCCTCATGTGTTGATGGCAGAGTGTCAGCTAGTCGAGCAAGGCGAGCTTTTGCCCGGTGGCACAAGCTTCACCGAACACCTTCAAGCGTTGAACGCTCATAATTATGCCCAATTTCCCTCACAACAATTTGCTGCAGCAACCAACAAAGAATAATCTTGGCCAACAGAACACCACAAAAAATAGCTAGCAATTTCTCTCCATCTGTCTCACTGTATCTTCTCTCTGTACAATAATGACAACAATGCACAAAGCATAGCAACATCCGTACAAAGCAAGGCAAACAAAATTGCCCCAAATCTTAATTCCAATCTATGAATTGCCCTTGGACAAAGTTTCCCCAAGTGCGCCAAAGATGGATTTTGTACAGAGAAGTGTGTGTGTCTCTCTCTCTCTGTAGCTCATCTCCAACAGCAATAATCTGAAAACAAATGCGCCAAAGATGGATTTTTATCTGGAACTTTAGCACTCCAACGCTTCAGCCAACCAAAAAGGATGCGCTAGCCACCTATTTGTCCCTATTAATAACGAAATCTTCTTGCTTTCTCAGCTTGAACGCGGAAGGCCTTGTACACTTGTAGCAGCTTGTTAGTGAAGCACCTACCTCGGGTGCGGGCGCGGAAGGCCTTGGCGCAACATCTGGGCGTCATGCACAACCTTTCCCAGCGCTCGTCCTCGCCAAAGCCCACCAGCAGTGGGCGAGGGCTCCATGGCGTCTTCTCCTCCAAGTGCCTCGGTTCTGCCAAGCTCCACCAGGAGATCCTCCACCTGGTCTATGATGCACCGTCAAGCACCCATGATGAGGGCACCTCGGCCCCTCCGGCTTCGTCACTCCCCTCCTAATGCATCTGGAATTTGCATACAGTAGGTAGTATCAACTTGCCTCGGATGACACAACCCATAATGAAGTTATTCATCTAGAAAAGAAGCCAGATGAATGACTCTATCTACAGCTGTTATTCTCATAACAGAATAAGTAGTGAGCTACATGAAGAATTGATGCATGTATATAAACAACGACATAATTTTCGCCCAACAATAAATTCCTAACTGTTATAGTGTCCGTAAGTTGTCTCTCAACGTTCTCAATCAACAACCACCTTTTCTTAACCTATCAATGGTGTAATATTACAACCATAAACAGCTATCATGGTATGAAACATCAGCATGATAGGGATCAGACAAACAAGCAACAACACAACATAGGCTAAGCCAAATAACCTGTCAAGCTATCAATTCCTATAGTGAAAAATCACACCAACCTCACGAACACGGGCAATCGCCCAGATGACAAACCTATCACGACCATGCCAGTGCAAGAGCATGTTTAAGCTAAGCTCATCGAGCTTGAAGTGAGGGCCGCCGTCCGTGAGATGCTCCCATCACTTGGTCCATACACCATCTCTCATACTCCCATTTGCTTTTGACTTTGTTTCATAGAATGAGGGCATGTCTTGCATGCATCCCCACATGCCTCCTTAGAAGGGTCCAGTCTATGCCTTGGGCACCGTGGCCGACGGACGCCATCGCTTGTGTTCATTCAGATCATTTATAGGCTACTTAGTATAACATAACCCGATTATTTGAACTGCACACTTTCATAGACACTCTGCTAAATAAACTTGATAGATAAGCAGATACATCAAAAAAGGAAATTGCTAAATAACATTGCGGGAATAAACATTCTACATCTCTAGGAGAAATCAAGCTAGTGAGCATAGCTTCTAATGAAGATGTGCCAACTTCAGTTTTAGGTAGTTGTATATAGGACTACAACTACAAAAATATTTATTCATTTGAGAATTTCAACTATAATCCATAAATATAGAACCAGTATATATTAAAATTTGTATTTAGTGAAAACTGACTTGGCACTTGACATACCGCTGAGATGCTAGCTCCAGGTAAATATGCATTGCAGTAAATACAGAAGGGGGGGGGGGGGGTGTGGATCTGCATCCAATTCTTGTAGACCCTACTATATAAATTACCCAAAGAAGACCAGACTTAACTTGGAATGAATTTTTAGAGAACGTTCACATAGACAATCAAAGGACAATTGTTAATGTCATGGAAAAATAGAGTGATTTGGACACATTGTGCAGAATAATCACACTGATTGTCTAAGTTTTATTTATATATATAATTACGATTGACATTGTTGATGGAATGCTAGCAGAAGAAAAACGCCTAGTAGAACAATTATCATTAAAACCAAGAGGTTAACAATTAATTGGTGCAATGCTGTAACTTTGGGCCAAGAATGTTCATATTTCAGTCGATTTATCAACGGTGTTTTATGGTATCTAGGTCTATGTCATTAATTGACAATTTAGACCACTGGTACAATTCACAATAGTAAACAATTCTCAGTGGCAAAAGGGTAAATGACTTTAGGGATCTTTCAAAAAGAAATTGCATCAGTAAAACTTACAAAGGCATAATAGCATATCCAAGCCGAAGCTGCCTCCCTATTTCCCGACACATGTATGCAGCTACACGTCTACACTCCTAGGTTGTGCTGCCACACGCCTAATACTTGTCTTGAAGGATGAATCGGCATAAAACCATGAGCTTGCACATGTTCTGTCCTGAAAAATAGAGAATAGTTGATTAGTTGATTTAAACCTTAATTGGACATGTTGATTTAGTTTGTCTGAAAGTACACGGCCGCGTGCCTACTGCCTAATTCCTGCCCTTCTCATCCGCTCGTTGTAACAGCGCAGAACTGCTGCGATGCCGCACAACACTGCTGCCGGTCCTCTGCTAGGCCGTCGCCCTGCTGCCGCCGGCCGGCCGTATGCTATTGCGCCGCTAGGGTTAGTACTGCCGGTCGATTGATATTTCTACGATCTGTTTTTGTTTGGGGCCAGCTAATTAGCGATAGAATGGCCGCTTTGAAACTGCTGTCTTGAAGCTCCCACACCACAAAGCAAATATCAATGCACTGAGAGAGAGAGAGAGAGAGAGAGAGATTTAGAGAGCAGGAGATGGATGCTCACGCGGATCTCCTACCGCCACCTTCAAATCCGCTGCCGCCGAGTGCCCTCACTTCGCCGTCGCCGTAGGTCTCAAGAGGAATCTCACGCCGCCAGCAAGGGTCATCTGGGTCTGCTGAGGAGGAGCACTGCTCCCCTTCGTCGCCATACGTACATTGCAGGAGGCTCCCTCCCATACTCCTTCCTCGTCCTCCACTGCAGGAGGCTCCTGCCCATCCTCCTTGGCGCACACACCACCCCACCCCCGCCCCTGCAGGACGAGATCCGCGCCGCCATTGCTCCTCATGAGTCCGGTTGTCGCCGTCACCTCAGTTGCGCCGTCTGCCCGCCTGCACGGCCAGACGACCTTCATCTCGGCACACTCTTCTTTCGCCGTCGTCCTCCGATGCACGAATCTGATAGATCCGGATCGCGGCGATCTACGAGCGGGGCCAACGAAGGAGCCGAACGTGGCTGTGGGAGCGCGGGGCACTTGGGGTAGGGGTAGGCGGGACGGCGGGGCGTGTTCCGGCGGCAAGGTGGGGTCCGGCGGCGCGCAACAGCGTAGCAAGGGAAGCGGCGCACCGGAGGTGGAGATGAGATCGGGAGGGGTCGTGCGGGTGTGTGTTTTTCTGTTCTTTTCTCTCTTAATTAGGAAAGGACCGCGGGTTGAATATTAAAAAGTACAGGCTTGTTTTTACAAAAACGAAATGTTTTCTCACATAGCCACTTAAAACAGGACTGCGGGTTGAATACTAAAAAATACAGGGACTCGTTTACAAAATTGCCGCGACGGTGAACCCTACAGACTTAATCCGTACTTTATTATTAGGAAAAGATAGATGACAAATTTTCTATACTACCGAGAGAATGTACTCCCATCTCAATATACCCTGTATACGATTGATTATACCTCTTTATCATTATCAACATACTCCATTAAATATTCTAAGATACCCCAATACGAGTTTTGTGGGAAAAATATCACTTTTGAAGTACTTTTTGTAATATACCTTTTTCACGTACGAATAGTTTTTTTTAACACAGTACAGATGCAAGCGCTCATATATACGCGCATACACTCACCCCTATGAACGCACACACGCACACCCTACCCCTATGAGCACCTCCGAAAGACTGAACCGGCATATCATCTTGAAATTTACGAAGTCACCGTAGGCACCTCGTCATCGACGGGAACGTCTCCTCCCACTGAATGCGCATCGTCGGAAATCCTAAAATAAATCCTGGAATAAATGCGAGCACCAGGATTTGAACACCGGTGGGTTGGGGATACCACAATCCCTCTAACCATCCAACCACAGGTTGGTTCGCGCCATGTACGAATAAATCAGTGTATACGTAAACCTTTAAAAATATGTAGACTCACATTTTTTTCATGAAAACTCATTTTAAGGTATCTAATAGTTAATAATGAAGTATATTAAAAATAATAAAGAGGTATAAAAGATTCATCTATGTGGTATATGAGGAGTGGGAGTGCGTACTCTCAGAAGTATATATATATGCTTGATAAATGAAAAAAAATGACTCAAATATAGCAAACGAGACCTCAAATGCATCAGAAAATCGAACCTTAGGGTACAATGGTGATTTCTTACAGTGGAAAAAAATTTGAGGCGAAACAATGAACTCATGTTTTCATTCAAACGAAAATATGATGTTAGTTCATGCAAATATTTTCAAATAGCACACGGTTCACTCACAAAAGTCATGTGCCTACCAAACCATGGTCGATTCCCCCTCTGCGTGCTCGATCTGAGTCGTGCGTTCTGATTGGCCAGAACCCAAACCCCACGGATCGTACGTCTACACCGTTGGATGCTCCGAGATCGAACGGCAATCCTTATCCCTTTCGACAGCACATGCAGTTTTCGGTTATGATTTTATTTATATGCACAAAATGCACGTTAAATTCAAAAAATGTCTTAAATATAGCAAACGATACCTGAAATGCGCCAGAAAATCAAACCCGTGGTATAATGGTGAATGCGTACCGTGGAAATTTTTATGAGGCCAAATGATGAAATCACCGGCCGCTGGAGTTTGAATTGACACGTCTCCTTTTGGAAACCATGTTCCTTCTTGTGAGATACTCCGGTTTTCAAGGAGCGATCATCAAAACTTGTGCCAAACTTTACCAATTTTTTTCCACGGGGTCGTGAGAGCACGCCACGGGCACACACCGATTTTCATGATGTCCGGACTCTATCTGAATTTCCTACAATTAAAATACCAACTAGGCCTACGCTGGTGGCCGCACCTCGCAGCCGAAATGTTTGAAACTTCTCCCCGCTTCTCGGACAATGGATGAAAACTAGCAAAGCGACACACAAATGATTTGTACACTTTCTTTGCTAACTAATACCCACATGTAGTTGTAGTAGGATTTTGATTTTATATGCACTAAATGTAAGATAAATGCAAAAAAATGACTTAAATATAGCAGACGAGACCTAAAACGGGCCAGAAAATCAAACATAGGGTATATCCGTGAAAAAAATTCAAGGCAGAACAATGAAGTCACCGATGATTGGAGTCCAAAGTGCCGTGTCTCCTTTTGTACACTATGATCCTTCTTGTGAGATGCTCCGGTTTGGAAGGTGCGAGCATCAAAACTTGTGCCAAACTTTACCAAAAGAATTTTATGGGGTCGTGAGAGCACGCCACGGTGACACACCAATTTTCGTTATTTCCGGACTCTATATGCATTTTATGTAATTAAAATACCAACAAGGCCTACGCCTCTGGCCGCACCCTGCGGTCGAACTGTTTGAAATGTTTTCCCATTCTCGGACAATGAATGAAAACTCGCAAAGTGACACACAAATGATCATGTTAACACCCACGTGTAGTTGCGACATGGTTATATATATATATATATATATATATATATATATATATATATATATATATATATATATATATATATGCATGGTAAATGCAAAAAATGACTCAATTATAGCAAACAAGATCTCAGATGCACCAGAAAATCGAACCTTACGGTACAACGGTGATTTCTTTCTGTGGAAAAAAATTCGAAACGAAACGATGAACTCATGTTTTTATTCAAACAAAAATATGCTGTTAGTTCATGCAAATGTTTTCAAATAGCACACGGTTCACTTGCGAAAGCCGTGTGCCTACCAAACCGTGGCCGATGCCCCCCTGCTGCGCGCGTGATCTGAGTCGTGCGTTCTGATTGGCCAGAACCCAAACCCCACGGATCGTATGTCTGCGCCGTTGGATGCTCCCAGATCAAACGACAATCCTCATCTCTTTCGTTAGCACATGCAGTTCCGGCTAGGATTTGATTTATATGCCAAAATGCACGGTAAATGCCAAATATGGCTTAAATATAGCAAACGAGACCTGAAATGCGCCAGCAAATCAAACCTGTGGTATAATGGTGATTGCTTACCGTGGAAAAAAAATTAGAGGCAAAACGATGAACTCACGTCTTAATTTCAGAATTAGCATGTCTTCATTTCAAACGAAACTATGTTGTTTGTGCACACGAGCGCTTAGAGGCAACCGTTTGCATAGGCCTTTCTGCGCGGCGATCGGGGGTCTTTTTTCACCCTTTTCACCTAGGCCGCCAACACCCCACCCACCGCCCGCCCGTGTTTCACTCAATAGTCCACCCAATCTCCATCGCCAGCTCCCCCCACCCCCAGATCCACAGCAGAACCCTCTCCGGCGCCGGCGTGCTCAACCCAGTCGTGTGCTCGCTCTTCGGCGTCAACCCTACCTCCACTTCTGTTCCCAACACGCGGCTGCCCGCACCTCGCCGTCTTTGTTTGCTCACCAGCCACCCTCGAGCATATCTATCCTATAACCCTCGCCTCTCTTGTGGTCTTGCCGGGGTTGCACAAGAAACCTGTTAGTTACTGCTCTCCATCGCGGTGAGGCATATTTCCTCGCAATCCCTCTTCCTATTTTGTTCGGTATGCTCCCAAATTGGCTATAAAATAACAGAGAGCGTATATATGTTCATTATCTACCTTCCTAACTAGTACATATAAGCTGTATTTGTTCCAATAAGTTATTGTCGATTTACAGATCATGGGCGCCCGAGTCACACAAACTTAGTAAATTAGCCGTACATTTTCTAAATTATTGCATGACATGTTTAGACAGCTTGATACCAAGTTGTTAGCTTTATGCTTATCCTTCTTTCCTGAGTTTCGCATGTGTTCTCTGTAGATGCTGAGTAGCAGCGACAACACTCATGCTTCAGGCGATGTATCTTCATCTGAGTCCGACAATCCTAGGTCTCCAGCAGATGGTGAAGGATCAAGTAATCTGGAACGGGATAGAGCTGCAGCAATTACCCTTCCGGCCAGGACACGGAGGAACGCTCCAAGGAAGCCCACACACTAGCCTAAAGGTGTATAGGAAGTAACCGACATCAATTTAAAGTCTTGGGCTCCAACTAAACCAGATAAAGCACGCACGAGGTTCAGGAGTGTGTGTGAATTTGTTGGCAGGGCAAGGCTCAACATTAATCTGCCGGGGTTTCGGAAGGCTGACACAGAAACACGACAAAGGATAGTCCGGGAGATCATGGATCACTTCAACGCCCAGAGCAGTGGAGAATGCAGGTGGAACACGCTGCACTGAAGAAGGCTAGGGATGCTTGGAGAAACTGGAAGCACGTACTGTACAAGAAGTACTTGAGTGAAGGCAAGGACCCAATCTCTGCATACCCCCAAATTACAAAGGCAGACTGGGCAGAATTCAAAAGGGTCAGGGCAACTACAGAGTTTGATGAGAAGAGTGCCAAGCAATCGGAACTTCAGAAGAGGAACACACACCCCCATCGTATGGGCGTGGCAGGATACTACGGCATGAACCCGATATGGGACTAGGAGGACAAAGAAGCAGTAGCTGCGGGTGGGAAACCGACCTTTAGTGAAATCAGGGGCGAACGCGCTAGAGACTACTTGCGGGCACGTGCAAGGAGGCATGATGATGGAACTTATTACTTTGAAAACTCACATGACGAAGAACTGTATCGCCTGATGTTAAAGGCTTCCAAGATCCCTGGAAGGTTCTACAGGAACTTAGGGCCATGTGGCATTCTGTCTGATGCTCTGGAAACAAGAGAGCCCCCTGGCCGTGCAAGGGGTATAGGTGAAATGTCCCGCACAAGAGGGCTTTCACACTCAGCAAAGAAGAGAGGCTCAGCATGAAAAAAGCGAGGAGTGAAATGAAGAAGAATGAATTGTATGAAAGGTTGAGGAAGGACATGTATCCGAATGTTCGAAAGAAAATTGAGGAGTCAATGATGATGCAGAAGACTCTAACACTGACAGATAGCCAGCAGATGGGAGGGGAGGCGGGCATGGAGGATGCTGGTTATTGTGCGACAACACCGCACAAGAGTAGCTGTGCATCAGCTGACCCTAGCGACACTGAGACTGCATCTGCTCATGATGATGCTATATCTGATCTATCTGGAATGAAAGACAGACTGAAGGGCGTGCTTACACATTATGAAGGTACATTAAAATATGCAACAACCTAGGTTTGCCCACCCTTATTGGAAGAGGGCCTCTTGTTGGACAATGTGCCATTGAAGCCTGGCTATGTGAAGTGCTACGTGACCAAAGTAAAGCCTGGATTCAATGAATTTGCCCAGAAGAATGTCCTAAGGGACTTTGATGAGCATATGACCTTGGGAGAAACACTGTTACATCACATCCAGTGGCCACGAAAGGAAATAGACTTCATGGATGAGATCCCTGAAGCCCCGCCAAGAGCAACCAATGGTGCCCCTCAACCGGTGACGCTCTCCTTGCCACAGCAGCTCTCGCGTGCTTCCCCCAAGGAACCTAATACTCGTAATCCGACGGCTGATGCATCAACCTGTGATCAGCCCGCCCGACTTTGTGCCGTACAGGCCATGTCATCGTCCGCCCCAGAGCAGCCAATGGCAAGGCCTGCAACTGCTGAAGACGCACCACCAGTTCAGATGCCGACCGCTGAAGCAGCGGGGGGAGACCCAGCTGCACTACATGCTCAGCAGACCAACCTGGTGGAACGGACTGCTAACCAGTCTGATGCTTCGGAACCGCCTGCTAAGCAGTCTGTAGGTCCAGAACTGACTACTCATAAGTTCGTCGGTCTGCAGCCGCGTGATGAGCATACCAATGCGTCAGCACTGCCTGCTCAGCAAACCAACGCGTTGGCACGGCCTCCTTAGCACACCGATAAGTTGGCACCACCTGCGTAGAAACCCGACATAGCTTCAACGCATGGTCAACAGTCTAATGCCTCTGCTCCTATAGCCCAGCTGTCCATCACAGCAGCACCGCCAGCTCAGCAGTCCGGCGTAGCTAAACCGTCTGCTAAGCAGTCCGTCGAAGCTTTACCGTCTGCTCGGTAGGCCGCCTTTCAACCATCCAGACCTTGTACCAGAAGTGCTTCAAGTACCAAGAAGGAAGCGGGCAAAAAGGCTGCACCCGTGAGGTAGCACGCCCAGAGAGCGAAGAGGAATGAGAACGATTGCCTCTTACTTAAGGCACTCATCGCCCAGAACCAAATTAACAGCTAGTTGTTCGAATCGAAGAGTAATATTATTTCTGACGGCATGAATGATGCAGAAATAGATTTGGTGCTTGCTAAAAATAAAGCAGACGTACTTGAAGCACGTAATTACGTCCATGGCTAGCCATTTCTTGTTGGCGAATACTTTGACGAGTGTAGCTCCAGTTGCCGCCAGTTACATAAATATTGCATGGATCAAATGTTAGCAGGTCAACATGTTCTGCTAGTCTGCTACAACGGAGATCATTTCCGACACGATCCTGGTTCCATCAGTGTGGATTTCGAGGACTTACATATCTTCTTCAACTTCAACGTGCTTGATGCCACTCTTGTTAGATGCCTGATTTTGTAAGTACTTAACAAACTCTGATCAACTTCTCCATACAAGGCTGTAAATGATAAACAACTAACTGCATTTTATTCCTCTCAGGGGATTGACCGCGCAGAAAAGAAAAAGGGAGAGTGTGTATTTCATAGATCCTGCATTAGCAAATGACACAACATTACATGGTAAGGATGAACGGGAGTGGGCCATTAACACGGTCGCCCATATCTTCGAAAACACGTCCCATGCAAAATCATTTCTCTGGCCATATCATGAACGGTAAGTCAAATAAACAACCACGCATACACTGACACTACAAAAAAAGACACATCCGTGACATTTTGGCCCGAACGAATTTTTTTCCTGTCATGCTTATGACACTTCTATGACGATAATTGTGACAAAACCACGTATCATCATAGATGTGGTGGGCTCCTACTTCTATGACAAAAAATCATGACATAAAATGGGCTTTTCGTCCTGGGCGAGCCGGGGACGCACCTGCATGACATTCTTTGGGCCGTCCATGATGGAAAAAATCATGGTAGAAGCGAGGGCGAGGAAAATTTCGGGGAGTTCCCGGTTACGGTGGGTGGTTGGGGCCGAGCGATGCATGGAGGTTTGCACGTTTCTCTCATACACGCATGCGCATGTGTGCGAGGCGTTGGGCTCTAACTGAACCCGAGCGAGGTGTTCGCTTACTGAACCCGAGCGATTGCACTAGCTACGTTACTGAACCCGAGTGATTGATCCCTTGGTTGTTAACTGAACCCGAGTGATTCCTTCGCTACTGTTGCTAATTGAAGCCGATCGAACCACCTGCCTCTTGATGAACAGTGATCGTTATTGGGGGTTGGATAAACAGTTCCCTATGGGGGTTGGATGAGCAGGACCCCGTGGTAGTAGAGGCCATTGCCGCTAGATGAACAAGACCCCGATCGAGGAGGCCACCACACACCCGAGCCGGTTGGGGGTGGATGAACAGGACCTCGTGGAGGGCTGGTTGAATAGTAGCCGGTGGAGGCTGGATGAACAATAGCCTGTGGATGAACAGTAGCTGGTGGAGGCTAGAGGAAGTCGACGGTGGATGAACAGTAGCCCGTGGAGGCTGGAGTGAGGCACTAGACGGTGGATGAACAATAGCCCGTGGAGTCCCGTTTTGCGGTACGCCACACCCCTCCCGATGAACAGGACCCCGTTTCGATCGTAGACACTCCAACACAAGTCCGTTTCCTCCGTTTTGCGGTACGCCACACCCCTCCCGATCAACAGCACCCCGTTTAGACCATAGGAGCTCGAACACAAGTCTGTTTCCTCCATTCGGCGGTACGCCACACCCCTCCTGATCGACAGGACCCCGTTTCGACCGTAGGCACTCGAACAGAAGTCCGTTTCCTCTGTTTTGCGGTACGCCAGACCTCATTTCGGCTGTTCCGTCCAAGCTGGTTGGCTCCCGATGAACAAGACACATTCCGTTGCCTCCCGATGAACACGACGTTGTTTCCTCCGTTCCGACCCAGCCGGTTGGCTGTCGATGAATAGAACGCCGTCGCTGTACGCGTTAGAGACCCCGCCCGTATGTACGTATGTAGCCGTATTTACTTTCTTGCAGCGTGGCTGTACGTGCGTGTACACGATATATATAGAAGGGACTTCGTGACATGCTATGTCCGTGCCTCTACTACGACACATGCTGCTCCTTACTCGGCCACGATTCATCGCTGCAGAGAGACCGATCGACCAGTATGTACGTACACGGTCTCGACCAGACGGATAACGCTATGTATGCTTCGACTGGGTGGGTCCCAGCTGTCAGGGAGGACAAGGAGGCACTTCCTTGAGTGCGTAGATATAGCTGGTGGGTCCCAGCTGTCAGGGGGAAGAATCATATATTTTTTCTGTAATAAGAAGGCACTTCCTTGCGTGCAAAGATGTTGTTGGTGGGTCCGAGGTGTCAGGGGCAGGAATTAGGAGGCACTTTCTTGCGTGCGAAGATATAGTTGGTGGGTCCGAGCTGTCAGTGGGAGGAACATTTTTTTCATGAAATACAGAGGCCCTTCCGGTGGGTCCCCGCTGTCAGGTGGAGGAATCATATTTTGCGCGTAATAAGAAGGCACATCCTTGTGTGCGGCCATGGACTCAGCTGCCAGCCTCTCCACGTACAGTCTTCTTCTGATGGCTGTCGTTCGTTGACCGCGTTGACGATGACGCACCGTCCGAGAGCACCAAGGTGGCGGACGGCGGCGCGACCTAGGAAGGGAACGACCCGGAGCCGGGGAATACACGGCAGTGGATGCCCACACGGAGGGGAGTTCGAGGGTTGACTGGTTCGGCTGCGGTTTGAGGCTGCCGTCGCCGGAGAATAACATGGGGTGTGGGTGAGTAGAGGGAAGGCCTGGCCGGCGGTAGGAGTAGGGTGGGGCGGTGAGGCCCGCGCGGCAGCACAGCTGGCCACTGGAGGCAGGAGCAGGCGGTTCCGTCGGTGCTGGTTTGGGCTGGTGTAAGAAGATCAGAGATTGAAGAAGCAGCAGAGCCGTTTGATTAACATCCAACGGTCAGTGCTGCTAGAATCGTTTGTTGACTAAGTTGACAAAGCCCTGCGTACGTGTCAACTTAGTAGGTCCATAGGTCAGCCTTCGAACCGGTGCGCCCCAGATGTCAAGGGAAGGAATAATTTTTTCGCGTAATAAGGAGGCAGTTGCTTGCGTGCGGCCATGGACAATGGGGGTCCCTACTGTTAGCCTCTCCACGTACATCCCTATTCCGATGGCTATCGTTTATTGAATGTGGACCATGTTGAGCACGCCGCGCCTAGAGCACCAACGCGGTGGACGACGGTGAGGCCTTGGAATGGAATGACGGGGAGCCGGTGAAGACACAGCAGTGGATGCCCACGCTAAGGGGAGTATGACGGTTGACTAGTTCGGCTGCGGCGTGACGCTGCCGTCACCAGAGAATAACAAGAGGTGCGGGTGGGTAGAGGGATGGCCAGGCTAGCAGAGGGAGTAGGGTGGGCCGGTGAAGCCTACGCGGCATCATAGCCGGCCACAAGAGAAGGGAGCAGGCAGTCCCACCGGCGTTGGTTTAGGCAGCTGGAGCAGGAAGATCAGAGATTGAAGAAGCACGTCGGCCGTTGGATGGACATCCAACAATCACTGCTACTAGAATCGTGTGTTGACTATAAGTTGACAAAGCCTTGCGTAAACAAGTCAGCCTCGAAATCTGTGGTGTGTAGAGCCGATTTGCTATTATTTTTATAATTTACAGCCCATTTGCTAATTCATATGGAACTTATTGCAGCCCATTTTCCATTTTTAGAATTGCTGCTCATTTTCTGGCCAGTACCAGGATTAAAAATTTGAACTAAAAAATATGCAAAATTTTAAAAATTCGCATATTTTTGCTGGGGGTATGAAATATTTTTAATCCCAAAATTAGGAGTCATACTAAAACTAATTTAAAAATAAAGTAATACTATGTTATGTTAAAATCCAATGAAATATAAAATATCAGTGAAGAACAAAAAAAACTAATTGCCCATTTGCTATATATTTTTTGGAATTTGCGGCCCATTTCATATTACTTTTAAGATTTCCTGCCCATATTCTGGCCAGGCCGGAATGCATCCCTCCTCGTCTTGAAAGATTTGCGGCCCAGCGAGTCTGAGAAAACAAATAGGCCTAGGTTGGGTATTCTTCAAAAAGAAATGGTGGGCTGCCTATTTTCCCAAAGAAAAAACTGCTGGGCTGGTCATGTTGTTAGACGGGCCACAGAGGCCGCACAACCCAGTTTATACCCAGCTCCGTCTGAACAAATCCTCACAAAAAAATGCGCTGTGCAATTCTGTTGTTAATTGACTGTACGTTGTGCAATTCTGTCGTTAATTGACTATACGTTGACAATGATGTGGGTCCCAGATATCAGCAGGGTGGGTTAGAGTAAAAAAATCGAGGGGTGCATCTGAGTAGTAAAGAGGCACTTGCTTGCATTCGGGAGTGGACCCGATGGGTCCGTACCGTCATACTCACAACTACAGTCCTCTCCTGATTCACTATGTTGACAAGGCCGAACAGCGGCGCCGTTGCGAGCGCACCAAGGCGGAGGACGACGGCGAGGCCTCGGACGGGAATGAACAGGAGCCGGGGAAGATGCGGCAGTGTGCCCGTAGGCGGAGGGGAGTGCGAGGGTTCACTGGTTCTGGTGCGGGCTGGGCTGCCGTCGCCGGAGAAGAATAGGATGTCGGGGGGAGTAGAGGGATGGCCTGGCCAGCATTTCAGGGTATGACAGGGCGGCGATGTGTGCGCGCCAGCGCAACCAGCCGTAGAAGGCGGGAACAGGCGCTCCCACCGGTGCAGGTTTGGTTTTGGCGGCTGGACCGGTCAGACCCAAAAACTCAATATGCTGGATTATAAGAATTAATTTTATATGGCTATAACTTATTGTAAAATGCTGCAGAGCACCTTTTTCTTCTTGAGGTTTTTTTTAAGACATTTTTCTTCCTGAGGTGTGAAGCCGAGCACATTCAGAAGCCCTGGGATAAAGTGGTGTCGCCAATGTGTTGGGCTGGGTTGGGCATTCTTATCGAAAAATAATAATGGACCGGAACTATTTACCATGTTGACGACGATTTGCATGGGTCCGCTGGTTGCAGGAAGAAAATGGTGGGGGGGGGGGGGAATACTGGTCGCTATCTTTGCCTAAGAATAATATCGACTGAATGTAACGACACTCTCATAGGAAATAATATCCTCATGTTAAAATTTGACTTTTCAAATCGTAAATTTAAAGAACCGGTGCATGAGAATTTAGCTTTATTTATTTATGTTTAGGGGACCATGAGCATGTACCTGGGTCGGGTTCATGTGAGAGCCTCCCTCCCAGTTAATTATGGGCTCCTCTATTGGGCCTTCGTCACTGGGCTGCATGTGATCGACAAGTGGAAAATGTGTTGCGTACCAAAAATAGTGTTTGTCGTTCAAAACATTGTGTTTGTCGTTCTAACAACACATTTATTCAACCAACAGACGAAATATATAAAGTCCTTTGGTTATCAAAACAGACGAAATATATTACTGTTTGTACATTGAAAACAGCAGCAACAACCAGGGCTGGGGGTGCAACAGAAGCAGTAAGTAGGCCAGAAGAGTAAAGACGCAACTCTCTCTTCCAAACCAAACATCAGCCAACATTACAAAAGGGCTACCAAAAAAGAACAAGTGTATGCATCAAACTAAATAAAGATCCTACTACACCAAGTGTACGCATCTAACTAACTGGATCAGTTAGACGTTACTATTTATTAAGCTGTCGAGATTGGTTGATGGCTTGAACCAGATGGGTGCCTGACGGGGGAAACTCCAGCCAGCAGGTCGAAGTCTGATACTTGCGACCCTCTCTCCTACTTTGGGCTGCAGAGCGTGGCGGCACATATCAGGGTATGGTGCATGGAGAGACGCATGGTACGCTGTGTACACACAGTTTTGCCTGATGAACGAAACCACGCTGCCATCATGATCCTTGCCGTCGGTTATCTCCTGGTTAATCGGATAATTCAGTCCGAGAAGTAGAGAGCGTGTACCAAGGCTACTTACCGGCCTCCAGTCAAAAATTCCTGAAGGCCCAGAGAAGCTGGGATCCTGCTCAAAGACCTTGCAGTGACTGTGATTGTATTCCGCGAAACAACATGTCCGGTACATGCGAACGATCGTCAATCGTTCGCTGCCGTTTGATCGAGCCAGGAACCACCTGCAACTGCCATGCCGCTTTTCTTTGAAAGGTTCTGGGATTAGGAAGGGTAGGGACACCAGGCGGCCTACAACATCATATCAAGTTGGAGTCAAATAAAAAAGGGCTCGTACTGTAGTCAATCTTAAGAATAGCATGTTATGAGCATGAATATTATTTCAGTAAATGTTGACAGTAATATAAGAAAGCCATCATGATATCATAGGAAAATAACATACTATTGTAACAGCCGTTTGTAGCGACGACTGGAGTAGGCCAACAATACGTCCAGCCATATAAGGAGTCCACAGAGTAAATGAAGCCCTTGTGTTCAATGGCATCAGAGAACCATGGAGGATGTATGATCCTGCGATGGACGTGCATATTTATCCACTTACCGCAGTGACCTGTCAGATAGGCGAGACCGCGGTTGAAGAATGCAATTAGCCTGAAGTCTTTATAATTCGTAGATCTTGTGGGCACTTGGCAGATTACAACCTTGAGCAAATCAAACTTGGTATCATGTTGGCTACTGTAAGATTCCGAGTATTCTGGGCCGCAGTGCCAAAGCAGTGCAGTGTTAATCGAAGGAAGGGGGATCAATCGTCAGGTGTAGACCTCCACGAGCATCCAGCTGCCGCGAGCGTCGACGAGCACCATCCAAGACGTGTTCATGCCGACCCAGTACATACCGTTAATGTAGTTGAGGGTGACGGGGATCGGATCGGATTGCAGTCGAGGGGGTTGATACTCGCCACCCTATGATCATTATGATGCGTGACACGCCGTTTATGAAGATCAGGCGGCATCAGCAAGCAGGGAGCTGGCTTAAAAAGCTCCGGCCTGAGGGCTTTGAGTAAACGGTATAGCCCCGACGAGCACGCGGCGAGCGGCATGGTACTGAGATTGTCCACACATGAAACAATGAGTTTGATTACCTCTGTGGGGAGTGAATTCCAGCCACTCTTTCGGCGGACGCTGCTCAGTTCTGCCATTGTTAGTGCTTGGGTTTCGGAAGAGGGGGGAGGCGCCTAGCGGGGGTGGAAGATTGGACGATTATGTGCGGACGAGGATGGAGAAGCGAATATGTGCTGCGGGAAGTGGACAGGTGATGATGACAATGTAGCAGAAGCACGCCGCTTGACTTACGAGACACATCCCAGTAGCGTAGGGTCATATCGATGCCAGCCAACTTGAGTGATCACAGTACTAGTACAATAAACTACAGTACCTGCCACTATATGCCCGAGTAGTATAGTGGAGTAGGACTCTGCTCTTCCACTAGCACCGGAGCGTGGAACGACTACGAACCGCCATCGGTGCTAACGCCAATCCCCAGCAAATGTTCACTGGGAGACATGGCAGTTGCAAACGCACGCGTTGCAGTTATAGTACATGTGTAAGGGTGGCAGTTTTGTCAAATACTATGGCTTAAAAAAAGGCCACCGTCGATGGAAATCTGACGGTTATGTGCGCATTCGCCAGGATTGGGCTCATGGCGAACAATCGCAAGATATCATTACTAAAAAAAGGTTAAAACACCCGGGGCTAGAACTTGCACCGGCTGACCACTAACAATGATACTAATATAGTTGTAAAATGGTGAGAGAACGTGTCTACGTGGTGTTTGGAATTATATGCAAACTAGTAAAAAGAAATGGAGGGAGTACTAGTAAGTACACCATCTACCGCTTCGTGTGCTACTCCTACGCTCCATGCGGGTTCAAAAGTTGAACGCTTTTGTTTGCAAAAGATATTTTTTATCTATTTAGCCTACATTTACTATTCACCCGGATGCTTGTGAGCTCTAGAGAAGAAATAATATTCGAAGAAACCTATCGATATTTGTTACACAAGAGATGACCCCCACATACTTTGTCAAAATAAACAACTCCCCGATCAATGCATTTCACTGTTCCGTGCAATGCACGGGCGTCTTACTATATACTGTATAGTTCTACATTTGTCCTGGTTTATTGGTCCCCATTGTAATCTGTGCCAAATTTTGACCATAAATTTAACTAACAAAATGCTCATGCATGTCACCAAAAATTATATCATTGAAAACTATGTTCAAATACGAATCCAATGATATATTTTTTGTTGACATGCACTAACATTTTGTCAGTTAAATCTTCAGTCAAATTACATGGGGGAATAATAAACCACGACGGAGGTTGTCCTAGAGGGCGGCGCTGCACGGGAGTCTCACCCCACTCGTGGCGTGGCAGTAAAGCCGTCGTATCACAAAACCCCACCACTCCCAGTAATAAGTGGCCTGGTAAAATAAACGGACAAGCAACCATCACATCCCTCTGTCTTTTTGCATTTCATCTCTCTGCATTCATCTCACACACTCGATCCCTAGCTACTAGTACTCCTACTACTAGTAGTACTACTCAAGTTGGAATTCCAATTGCACGGCACAACTTCTTAGGCAAAAAATTTGATACAGGGTGTACGAAGTGGTTTGGGAATTTGCATGCCTTCCTGACCAGTGAGATACTCTGTACAAAGTACGATAGAGAAAAAATCACAGAGAGAAGGAAGCTAAAGTAAACAATCAAACGAGCATTTTTGCATTTCTTTTGCATTGAATCGTTTCACAAGCTTGACTAGTGTTGTTTTTCTACTTTTAGCAAAACCACATCGTAATGTTAAAATGTGCATTTGCACGTGTGTATACATAATAGCAGTAGTACAGTCTACAAGCATATATAGAGAGAGATGTGTACTGCGATATATAGTTAAGTTTGTGCTATATGCATGTACTTACAAATGCGTACGGATACAAAAGATTTCCAAACTTTCCCTTTTACATACTTAATTAAGGACGCTAATAATCCCTGAACGTTCGGGATTGATCATTTCCATCCCAAAAACTAATGAGATCACCTTACGACACTAAATTATTCCTAATAAAAGCCACGACGCTCGCAGGAGCGCTTGCGGCGCGCCACAAGTGCCCTGGTGCGCGGCCGTTTCCCAACGCGGCGACACAACGCCTCTTCCTCGGCCTCGCAACTCGCGAGGTGCTGATTTGCGGCTTGCCGGCGGGCGAGGGAGATCTCACTGGTGTGGTGATCCGGTGCCAACAGGTACTCCTCCTCGCTGGAAGTGTGCACCCGATCCATGTACCGCCAAGCGTAGATGAGGCGCTTGGGCCCGGCTGCACTTAGGGCTTTGGCACGGGCGTCCTCCGCCACCCACACGGCCCTCACACGAGCCTTATGCCAAAGAGCCAATTGCCTGACTCTCTTGGACGCAACATAGGCCTGCCAGGCAGCATGCCTCGCGGCGCGCTTCTCTTCCTCGGCCTTCTTCTCCGCCTCTCTTTTGGCGCGCTCTGCCGGAGGCAAAGCCTCCCACAAGGCGACCTCCATTTCTTTCCAAAGCTCCTCCAAGCTAGGGGGGCTCGACGGGCGGCGCGGTGTTCTCCTCGTAGCATGGAGCCAACGCGTCCTCCGATGCATGTGGTGGCGAGACTGGGAACGCCGACGCGTCCACCTCGACGCGTCATCCTCCACTGGTGGCAGTAAGGAATGGAATGCCGACGTGTCCTCCCCGACTAGTGGCGGCGAGGAACGGAACGGCGATGCGTGACCCTCCGTGCGGGGCAGCGAGGGACGCCTAGGGCTTGGGAGGGGCGATGCCATGGTGGTCGACGGGTCCTTAATTGAGAGGGAGAGGGAGGAGATGAAGGCGATGAATGTGAGCATTCTTCCGAATGCCGTGGGAGGTGCAGTATTTATAGCGAGCAATGCCACACCTACGTAAGATATGTTGCGTGATTAACGTAACAGCTAGGTGGACATATTTTTGTTGGAGTAAATTACGGGGGACGGGAGGGGTGGAAATTTTGCTGCTCAGAACGGATTGGACGAGCGCTGAGGAGGAGAGTCATGCATGCAGATTGTTTTGACACGGGGAAGAGTGGTGGAACTGCCGGAGGGAGAAGGAGAGTCAATCATGCAGATTGGTTTTCACACATGGAGAGGAAAAGATTTGGAGGCGAATGGGCTTCCTGCAGGTATGGGGAACGGTGCATAAGTCATCTTACATGCAATGAACTGACCATTGCATGCCGGGCTAGGTAGTCTCAAGTCATTAAAAACATACACGCCCCACACATGTTCAGATTTCAAGGTGCAGTAAATTATTACATGCAAGGATTAAGAGAATATTGACTAATGCATGTAAAAATTCTTTGTCATTTAGTGTTCATGCATCGATGCATGCATGCAATGCAATAATGCATTGGTAAACACAATCTTTGTGAAGAACGAGAGCATTAATTGAGTACTTTTGCAGACTATAAAAACTATTCCACCACCTCTATCTTGGTATGAGTAGGTGAGATTTTTGAATCGAGCCCTTTAAACTAGAAGGGGGGTAGTAGTACTCTTATAGCTAACCTTTTTGTGATGACTATATATGACATGGCAATATCACAACGCACCTGGACGGATGAACTAGTCTACATGGTGCATATAAGTTTTGTATGAAGTCAAAGTACCTTTACTTTGACCTAACTTATAGAAAAATGTATCAACATTCAAAATGTCAAATCAATATTTTTATATTCATTATGAAATGTTGTTTCATAAAATATATATTTGGTATTGTAGATATTGATATTTTTAATATAAATTTGGTCAAACTTTGCAAACTTCGGCCTGACACAAATCTTACGCGGAGTAAAAGGACCAGAGGGAGTATCATGCATGCGGAGTAGGCATAAAAAATGCTCATTTATAGCCGTCCGAAGTCCCAAAGGGCGTGACCGCGCGAGGGAGGCAAAGGTCGTGGGAGGCGTGATGGTTGACGGCATGGCGCTGGCATGGCGTGCGAACACGCAGAAGCTATACCATCAGGCCTACGATGTGGGTCTAGTAGACATGACATCTAGTGGGTCCCGCATAGTACTCGAGAACTCTTTGGGAGCATGCAGCCGTTTATCCACCGAGCAAGCCACCACCCCACGTCGTTCGCAAGCCCTACTCGTCCCCGTCTTCTACCTTACAACCGTTCGCTCCCAGTCATCCTGTCCTTTCACAATACACCAGTTCCACTTCTCCTAACCCGCCTCCAAAATCCATGGCCTCCCAAATCTCAATGATCGGCGGTGAGTACAAGGTTAGAACCATCACCGGCGATGAGTTCATCGTCATCTACACCCATAGATCTGCGACGATGGAAGCATGCCTTGGTCGCTTCCTAGACATGTTCGAAAGTTCAAAGGATGAGTGGGTCGCTGGGCTAGATGTTGAGTACACCTTAGTCCTGGAAAAGGAGAAGCTTCTAAAGGAGGCAGAGATGAAGAAGCCCGCCGTGATCCAGGTTTGCGTACATAACGTGTGCTTGGTCTACCACATATGCCATGCCAACGTTAGGTTCCAGGATTTTGAGGCCTTCCTCAAGGACAAAAGAGTGAAATTCATTACTGTAGACTTTACGAACGACAGGAGAGTCATGGGTCGGATAGGCCTCATTGTAGGCCAGCCCTTCGATCTCCAGAAGGAAAGCCTGGTGTCCTCCTCTCAGCCTTCAATGCTGACCCTGGCAGCAGTCATGGTTGATCCTTCGTACGATGAACTGAAGAAACCTCACCCCACGTTTCATCATGCATGGGAGTCGAAGACACTAGATGAAGATCACATCGTGTACGCAGCAACGGATGCCTACCTTTGTTTAAATATCTACAAGGGTTGGATGAAGAAGCATAGCCCAGCGTCTGGTTCAAGCAAAGAAGTGTCGGCGAAGAGGAAGAGGAAGAGGGACGAGGATGAAGTCAAGGTCGTGGACAAGGACTCCGAGTAAGGTGGCAGTGCCATTGCTCATGCTGGTTCTACTGCAGTGTCAAGCGGACTAGTTGCTTAGTTTTATTTCAGAGGTGTGTTTTGCTGAGCCCCCAGCAGAACTATGTTATGTTCTTTCTCATTATTTGTACTCTTTAGTAGTACGTACTAGTATGTCTTACTATTGTTCTTCTTGTAGTTGGTACTACTACTCGTTTCTTTGCGTTCCTACTGTACTTAATACGTACTAGTAGTATAATTTGGGTTAGTCGATTTGTGAAAGAAGAAGTTTGCCGGAGCGAAGGAAGAAGATGACAGAGAAGCTACCCCAGTATCTATATTAGGGTGGCAGGGTGCCGATGATCTATCTTATGAGTCTTGGGTGTGGAATGCAGTTCATCGAAAAAAATGGATCATGCCCAAGGTTAAACGGATGGCGGGGGTGGGAGGGATCATGGCGGTGGCAGGCGGTTTAGGGGAGGGTGGGGCGGTGGCGGCAGGCGGTTAGGCCTGTGGCGGGCTGGTGGCTCGATGGTTGAGAGAGAAGATGAACAGCGCATCATTTTCGGAGGTTGAAGAAGCCCTTCTGGCCGTCCATGTTGCATCCAACGGCTCACAAGAGTCGACTGACCCAAATTGTTCCTTCTGATTGCATGATCCATGTGGCATTCAAGGTCTCGAAGGTAGATTCCACGTCCGCGCCCGGTTTGCAGGCTCGGCGCGGGCGCGACCGGCTTCCGCCGCGACAGCCACCATGCGAGCCTCCTCCGGGCGGGCAGAGACGACAATGACATGCTAGCTCCCACTCACCGGCGTGCTGGAGCACGCGCTCGACCTCCTCCTCTTCGTATGCTGCGAGCATAGACGCGGCTCGACCTGCGTCATCGTGAGGAGGGACTGCAGACGATGTGAGCGGGCGAGGGGTTGAGATCCTCTGCAGTACCGTAAGGTGCTGTAGTGCGGATGACATGTGGGGTCGGGTCCCACATGGCAGTGATAGTACTGCACCGTACAGTACTGCAGCGACTGTACGCATGCGCAATGGCGGCGGCATACTGATGAGTGCGCTTATGGGAGCTTGGTTATGGGGTTGGTCAAACTTAAAAGAACACCGTACTAGTACACGTAATCCTGTGCAAGCGCGTGCATCACGGCCGCGCTTATACACCACAGTAGTTAGCACAGCATCGATACGGAATCCTGTGCAAGCGCGTGCACCGCGGCCGCATGGTCGATTGAAAGGTGCGTCACGGTGTCGCATTGGAAGGACATCGACCGAACCTTTTTGTGTGTGTGAAAACAATCCCCGAATATTACTCTACTTTTCTTTTTTGCTGGAAAAGTTCCTCACGCTACAATATTTTCATATATTTGTATTTAGCTTCAGTTCGTGATTATTTGGATTTGGATATTTTAGGTGCCCCCTACAAAAAAATTAATAGATATTATGTGTGTGTAACGGAGAGAGAACGCGTGTATATGTCTACATGTGTGTTGTGGCGGAAGGGCAATGTGGAGATGGTGTGTATGTGTGTGTGTGTGTGTGTGATAGTCATAGAGAGGTGTGAATGTGCAAATGATCATGTATGAGTGAGACATAGAGATATACCGAGATGTTGTGTATACATGAGAGAACGGTCTTCTATTTGTGTTTTTTGTGTGTGCGTGTGTGAGAGAGAGGAGCATCCGTAACACAACAACCATCTCTCTCGATTCGACCGTCCCTCACACAGTCGCATGTAACACATGCATCAACGCACACATTTTGACACCCTCACCCAGCCCCTGCGCGCCTGAAGGCCCCTACATCGCTCTCTATCTCGCACACACAATCTCTTCATGAAAACCCTATTTGGCATGCATGTACCTCTCTGTCACATACACACCATGTACCACACACACACACATTTATCTCTCGCTATGTCTCCTTGCCTAGCAAACACACTCCCCATAGTCCTATCTTTGTATCCCACACACGATGTCTCTATATTGCTTAAACATTGACGCACACGATGTATCTGTCTCGCACCATTAGCCCCTCTCGCATGCTCACTATGCACACACATTCTCTCCATAGGTTTGATTTCTCTCAATATTTGACACACACACAACCCCCTCCCCCCCCCCCACCACACTATCCACCCCCATCCAAGGTTATATAGCGACCACTGTCGCTTGTGCTTATCTGCACCCCCGCATGCACACCACCTTGATCTTCAAGGAGGGCATCGGGAAGAATGAAGACGACGACCAAACCGCACTAGAGACCGCGGGGCCATTTGAAAGCATGATGACGTGGCGACGGCTGAGTAACTCATTTCCCCCCTCTCTCTCTCCCTATCCCTCCCTCCCGCACAAAATTATCAATCCCTCAGCCCACAAGATTCTCCTCTATTCCATGTTCTTTTGAGCTCTCTCATCAAAACTTTTGTCTCTTCTCCTTCCACATGTACAAAATCTCGATGCACACGCATCTCACTCCGTATATATTACGTGTCTCTATCTTACTCACGGACCTAACTTCTTCCTCTGTATACATCCCTCTCTCGCACACTTCCTCTCTCCCTCTCTCTCTCTCTCTCTCTCTCTCTCTCTCTGTTTCTCTCCTACTCCCTCGCCCACATATATACAATCTTTCCCGTCCTCTGTCTCATTATTCCACTGGATGTATATCTTGTGTGTTGAGCGTACGCATCTCTCTCCCGCCATTGCTCCATCTCCACAAACTCTCTACGTTTCATTCACACATTGGGATGTGTTCTGAAAATTGCTTTAGAGCGGATCATGTAGAGTTATGGTTGGTTTTGTTGTATCCAACAAATTAATAATTATGAAATGCATTTAGATTTTCATTTGAGTTGGATTATGTGAGTTTGAGCATATTGTGAAGTACTATAGACCTGGTATTCATCTTGGAATTCAACAACGATTCTAAATATTGAATTGTACAAACCATTATGTTCGAAGTCAATAGCTTAATATATTTATTTCACAATTACAACAAATAATTAATGCCACGACAAACTAAGAAAACAGATGTGTACTCCCTCTGTTTTTATTTAAGTTCGCGTATTAGCATTGATCAAAGTCAAGTTTTGTAAACTCTGGCAAAGTTTATAAACAAAAATATTAACATATACAATAACAAATCAATACCATTAGATTCATTATTGAATGCACTTTCACATCATACAGATTTGTTATGGTAAATGCTTATATTTTTTCTATAAACTTGGTCAAACTTTATGAAGTATGACTTCAGTCAAACCTAATATGCAGAGTAAATAAAATTGGAGCGAGTACTAGTAGTACTCCTAGCTGCTCAGCCCAATCACCCAACACGCCAGACGGGGAGTAGGGAGTAGTACAGCGTTACAAATTTTCAGGTCGGCGGCAAAATCTCCCGCTTCCATCGAGATCTCCCGCGACTCAGATTCGACCAATGCAAAGTTACCATCATACCCTTGGTCGAACAGGCCGACGGTTGCTGGTTGGTCGGGGGCTATTTTGGTAACTTCAAGTTCACCCCACCCATCCAACCCCACCCCGGCACCCAGAGTACTCCTCATTACTCCCATTTTATATCCCCACCGTAAAATATACTTCTCCACAGCACCGCAACACCTTCGTGCCCCTCCCCTTCTTCATCGGCGCACTCGTCCACCGCAGCGCATCTGTCTCATCGACGAGGTTGTACGCCGCACTGGATCCGGTCCGCCGTCGCCATCGTACACGGAGCCGCTTCCCCGGCACCGCCTTCCACGGTCTCGGATCTGCTTCCCGGAAGCCGACGCCAAGCGCAACAGCACCACCGTCGTTGATAATGAACCGACTCCCGTTGCCGACCATGATGCACAGACGACGACGCGACCTTCGTACTCCTCTTTGATTGGTAATGTGTATATTGATTCTCTAAGCAGTACTTGTGCAGTTCCGATTATGTTCATACCTACTCTTCAAATTTCCTGGCTGCTATTGTTCCGGTAAAAGTAATTGGTTATAGCTTGCATTGTCCAACAAAATATCATCTTGTAATTGTGCATCGCTTCTGTATTGCGATGTGCTTGGCTAGGTTCTTCATCTGTAACCAGTAGTGTCGCAAATGATGGAAAGTTTTTTAGAATAGCAGGGAGGTGACCCCCCCTGTTCTATTCACTCAAAATGAAACCACAACGTAGTTCTAGCAAAGTTGAAGAGCCACATAGTAGGATATTAAAAATCACTCGTGCTAACATGGCAGATGAGTGCTTTAATGTTGCCCACAAGATGCGTGAGTATTACTATATTTTTCTTGCCATGTTGAGATTTTAAAACTATGAATGCGAACATGCAGAGGAGCAATGAAGACCAAATACGGGATGTTGGGGACATCTTCAAGGAACATCGCAAGTTAAAGAGGAGCTGCACCGAACCTATAAAACGAGCTTTGGTAAGTAACAACCTTTCAATTACTTTGACATTGAGAACCTGACTAGCAGTGATGGATGTTTTGTGTGTCCTTGATGGTTTCGTTAATGAAATCGGAGGGAGCCCCCTCTTTTGACCATTATTTTACTTTGACATGGTATGTGTCTGGCAGCAGTAGTGAACACAGGACGAGGCCAGGCTCTGGGCAAGCCCCGAGCCGAAAACAGCGTCAAACCATGTTGTCTGCTTGGCTAGGGTTCTTGCCATGCAATCCAGCAGTGTGGCAGGTTATTAAACAATAATAGGCGAGACAAACAATTTCTTGTACACTTGATTAGGCTCTCAATCATTTGTAGGATCTCAATTTACTCAGTGGACCCACCATGCCGTAGGATGAATCTTTTGTAATTTAGTGTTGAAGCTAGTCAGTCAAACGTGCCTACAGACGGCCTGGAGATCATCTGGTTGCCGGTTGTTTTGCTGCAGCAACCCTTGGCTTAGTGCACCCCTATGCTGGTTTTTCTATTTCTCTTAGCATTGTGTTCTTCGATGTATATGTCGTAGTTTCTATAAGCTGGCTCTGTTTCATATGTAATAAGCACAGTCTTAATCGTCCTAATGCTTTCCTTTTTAACTTGATGTAGGAAGTGGGTGTTCTCACCTTGCAGTCTGTTTTTATATTTCTCCTTTTGAATTCACTTCTCCTAGTCCTGTTTATCGAGCTTCTACTTAATGGATCTGGGGAGCTCTGACTATTGATCTAAAAAAGAAGTAACTTCTTCATGTCAGGAAGCAGTTCCTGCGAGGAGGGAAGTATGGTCAACCTCAAGATCATGTTCCAAAATGAGGCTGGATTGCACACAAGGTGCCATTTCCCTAATGATGCCGGATTAGACACAAGGTGCAAATTCCCAGATGATGCTGGATTACTCACAAGCCAGGTGGAGTCGTCAAGTCTTCATGTCCTCGTTACTCTAGTAAAGGCTGAAAGAAAGCGTGCAGCAGCCCTTGAGAATGTAGCTGAGTTCCTGAACAGGCGAAAAGAGCAATCATATGCTTTCTTCACCCAAGCCAAAGAAGAGATGGAAGAAGCCAGAAAGAAGCTAGCAGAGGCGGAGCAGGCTAGGCGTCTCTTGCTATCTAAAACTGTTGTCAATACAAATTTTCATTCATAATAGGTAGGTTCAAATGTTTATCCAGTCAGCATGCCTGTTGTGATGTCCGTGCATCTACTGAGATGTATGTAATTCTGTGATGCCTAGATGTGGCACAAAATAAATTTTTTGAGTCATGTAATAACAGCCATTACTTCCTGAACAATAACAGACGAACCATTGGACATGGTATAGTTCACACGCAAGCCCAACATTCCAAGTTCAACTTCCACATCAAACTCATGTTCACAGATATCTGCACATTCATAGATAATGTCCACAACCATGATTCACTTCAGAGCCAAAAAAATGTGAGGAGAGTTATAAATAAAGAAAAATCTCTAGTTCCTACTGATGTCTGCTAGAACTACATCGGTATTTCCCCAAAGAGGAAGGGATGATGCAGCACAGCGACGGTAGGTATTTCCCTCAGTGATGAGACCAAGGTTATCGAACCAGTAGGAGAACCACGCAACACTACGTGAACGGCACCTGCACACAAATAACAAATACTCGCAACCCGACGTATTAAAGGGGTTGTCAATCACTTTCAGGCAACGGCGCCAAAGATGGCTAGTGGACGGGAAAAAGTTGTAATAGATTGGATAAATAGATCTCGAATAAATGCAAAATAAAATAAAGTGCAGCAAGGTATTTTTGGGTTTTTGGAAATATAGATCTGAAAACAAAAGCAAATAAAAATAGATCGGAAAGGCAAATATATTAAAGAAGAGACCCGGGGGGCGTAGGTTTCACTAGTGGCTTCTCTCGAGAAAAATAGCAAACGGTGGGAAAACAATTACTGTTGGGCAATTGATAGAACTTCAAATAATCATGACAATATCCAGGCAATGATCATTATATAGGCATCACGTCCAAGATTAGTAGACCGACTCCTGCCTGCATCTACTACTATTACTCCACACATCGACCGCTATCCAGCATGCATCTAGTGTATTAAGTTAATGGAAAAAATAGAGTAATGCAATAAGAACAATGACATGATGTAGACAAGATCTATTTATGTAGAAATAGACCCCATCTTGTTATCCTTAATAGCAACGATACATACATGTCGTTTCCCTTTCTGTCACTGGGATCAAGCACCGTAAGATCGAACCCATTACAAAGCACCTCTTCCCATTGCAAGATAAATAGATCAAGTTGGCCAAACAAAACCCAAATATCGGAGAAAAAATACGAGGCTATAAGCAATCATGCATATAAGAGATCAAAGAAGACTTAAATAACTTTCATGGATAAAAACATAGATCTGATCATAAACTCAAAGTTCATCGGATCCCAACAAACACACCGCAAAAAGAGTTACATCATATGGATCTCCAAGAGACCATTGTATTGAGAATCAAACGAGAGAGAGAAAGCCATCTAGCTACTAACTACGGACCCGAAGGTCTACAAAGAACTACTCATGCATCATCGGAGAGGCACCAATGGACAAGATGAACCCCTCCGAGATGGTGTCTAGATTGGATCTGGTGTTTATGGAACTTGCTGTGGCTGGAATTGATTTTCGTCGACTCCCCTAGGGTTTCTGGAATATTGGGGTATTTATAGAGCAAAGAGACGGTGCAGGAGGCCACCGAGGTGGGCACAACCCACCTGGGCGCGCCTGGGCCTCCAGGCGCGCCTGGGCCTCCAGGCGCGCCCTGGTGGGTTGTGCTCCCCTCGGAGCACCCCCCAGGTGCTTCTCCGGCCCATTGGATGTCTTCTGGTCCAAAAAAATCCACAAAAAGTTTCGCTGCGTTTGGACTCCGTTTGGTATTGATTTCCTGCGATGTAAAAAAACATGCAGAAAATAGCAACTGGCACTGGGCACTATGTCAATAGGTTAGTACCAAAAAATGATATAAAATGACTATAAAATGATTGTAAAACATCAAAGAATGATAATATAACAGCATGGAACAATAAAAAATTATAGATACGTTGGAGACGTATCAGCATCCCCAAGCTTAATTCCTGCTCGTCCTCGAGTAGGTAAATGATAAAAACAGAATTTTTGATGTGGAATGCTGCCTAACATGTTCATCACATATTCTTTTCTTTATAGCATGGACATTTGGACTTTTATATGGTTCAAAGCAATAGTCTATTTTTGACATGATAACTTAAATACTCAAGCATATCAACAAGCAACCATATCTTTCAAAATATCAACACTAAAGCAAGTTATCCCTAGCCCATTATGCTCAATCATTGATCCATTCATGAAACACACTCGCATATTAGCTATACCCAATGCTCAAGTACGATCATAGTGCCCCTTAGTTGGTGCTTTATAAGAGAAGATGGAGACTCAAAATAAAAATTGCATAAAGTAAAAGAAAGGCCCCTCGCAGAGGGAAGTAGGGATTTGTAGAGGTGCCAGAGCTCAAAGCAAAAATTGAGAGATAAAAACATTTTGGGAGGTATACATTTCCCACCAACAAAAACGACTTAGAGTTCCCCACACTTTCCATGCTAGATATATCATAGGTGGTTCCCAAACAGAAAATAAAGTTTATTCCTTTTTCCACCTTTTCTTTCACTTTCCATGGCTAGCCGTATCCACGGGTGCCCTCCATACCAACACTTTCCAAGGAATTTATTATTTGACAACATAAAGTAAATTCATTTATTCATTTTGGGACTGGGCATCCCTCATACCTTTGCCTTACTCTCGTGCAATGACAAGTGAATAAACACTCATCGTGAGAATAACACATCTAGCATGGAAAATATCGGCCACCCCTCACCGCCTCGCGAGCGGTACGAGCACACAAAAGAGAAATTTATTTTGAAAATTAGAGATGGCACATGCAAATTTGCTTAGAACGGCAAAAGAATACCGCATATAGGTAGATATAGTGGACTCATATGGCAAAACTGGTTGAAAGGGTTTTGGATGCACAAGTAGTGATCATACTTAGTGCAAAATGAAGGCTAGCAAAAGATTGAGAAGCGACCAACCAAGAAACGAAAAATCTCATAAGCGAGCATTAAGCATAATTAACACCGAATAATGCACCACAAGTAGGATATAATTTCATTGCATAACTATTGACTTTCGTGCATGCATAGGGAATCACAAACCTTAACACCAATATTCTTACTAAAGCATAATTACTCATCAACATAACTCACATATCACATCATCATATCTCAAAACTATTACAAGAAATCAAGTTTATTTTGTCCAATGATCTTCATGAAAGTTTTTATTATATCCTTCTTGGATATCTATCACTTTGGGACTAATTTTCATGTGTTGCTTTTGATAAGCTCAAACAAATATAAGTGAAGAACATGAGCATAATATTTCTTTCTCTCAAATTAATTTAAGTGAAGCAAGAGAGAATTTCTTAAAAAAATTATTAACTCCCAAATAAATCTAAGTGAAGCATGAGAGCATTTCTTCCAAAATAATAAAGCACACCGTGCTCAAAAAGATATAAGTGAAGCACTAGAGCAATTCCATAGCTCATAAAGATTTAAGTGAAGCATAGAGAGCAATTCTAACAAGTCATGGCATAATTTTGGCTCTCTCAAATAGGTGTGTCCAGCAAGGATTCAAGACTTAAAACAAAAATTAAAACAAGCAAAGACTCATATCATACAAGATGTCCAAGCAAAACTCATAGTATGTGGAGAATAAAAATATAGCTCCAAGTAAAATACCGATGGTCGTTAGAAGAAAGAGGGGATGCCACTCGGGCATCCCCAAGCTTAGTTGCTTGCTTCTCTTTGGATAATAGCTTGGGATGCCATGGGAATCCCCAAGCTTAGGCTCTTCTTACTCCTTATTCCTTCATCCATCGTAAGATCACCCAAAACTTGAAAACTTCAATCACACAAAACTCAACAAAACCTTCGTGAGATCCGTTAGTACAAGAAAACAAATCACTACTATAAGTACTGTAGCAAACCAATTCATATTTTATTCTTGCATTATATCTATTGTATTCCAACTTTTCTATGGCAAAAACTCTTCAAAGAAAACCATAGAATCATTAAAACAAGCACACAACGCAAAGAAAACAGAATCTGTCTAAAATAGAACAGTCTGTAGCAATCTGAATATTTTGAATACTTATGTAACTCCAAAAGTTCTGAAAAATTAAGACAACAGAGGCAATTTGTATATAAATCTTGTGTAAAAAATTCAGAATTTTTAGTCTCTGCTGTGAATTTTCAAAATTGTTTTACTGGACGCAAAAGTTTCTGATTTCCAACAAGATCAAATCAACTATCACCCAAATCAATCGTAAAGGCTTTACTTGGCACAAACACTAATTAAAACACAAAAAACTCAATCACAACAATAGCATTATTATGCTAACACTCAAGAACAGAAAGCAAAAGGAAAAAAATAAATTTTATTCATTGGGTTGCCTCCCAACAAGCGCTATCGTTTTACGCCCCTAGCTAGGCATAAAGCAAAGATCTAAGTATTGTCATTGGTTGTTTTGGTAACTTTTGTAAGGGTCTTCTCAAACCCAGGAGGCTCTTTGCGCTTCCCTAAATTCTCAGGAAAAGAAGCCATCTTGAGATCTAAAATATCCAATCGCTTGTTACAGAGGGTAATCAAGGTATTCATGCGATTGATACTGCCATTAAGATGTTTAAGGGGTTCGTTATATTTTTGCAATTCCACCATATGTTTATGAAAATCACCAAGTTTGTCCAACATTTGAACACCCTCTAGGGTGAAAGAAAACCCCTTCTTTTGAGGTGGAATCCCCAGAATTCCTTCTAAAATTTCATAAGCGGCATTAGCATCAAGCTCAATAAAATTCCCTTTAGCGGCAAAATCTAAGAGTTGCCTATGATGCAAAGCCAATCCTATGTAAAAATTACGAAGCAAAATCTTTGCGTCCCCCTTTAAGTTGCAAACACGATAGGATTCCATTAGCCTATACCAAGCATCTTTCAAATTTTCTCCTTGTCGTTGCTTGAAGTATAAAATTTCAAAATCTGGTGACAAAGGAGGAGTAGTCACGCTAGCCATCATAACTAGAAAGCAAGAACACGGATAGATCCAGCAAGAAAACGGCGAACAAAAAAGAGGGCGAATAAAACAGCAGATTTTTGTGAAGTGGAGGAGAGGAAAATGAGAGGCAAATGGCAAATGATGTAAATTGCGAGCAGATGAGATTTGTGATTAGGAACCTGGTAGATGTTGATGATGTCTCCCCGGCAACGGCGCCAGAAATTCCTTTTGATGTCTGCTAGAACTACGTCGGTATTTCCCTAAAGAGAAGGGATGATGCAGCACAGCGACGGTAGGTATTTCCCTCAGTGATAAGACCAAGGTTATTGAACCAGTAGGAGAACCACGCAACACTACGTGAATGGCACCTGCACACAAATAACAAATACTCACAACCCGACGTATTAAAGGGGCTGTCAATCCCTTTCGGGCAACGGCGCCGAAGATGGCTAGTGGACGGGAAAAAGTTGTAATAGATTGGATAAATAGATCTCGAATAAATGCAAAATAAAATAAAGTGCAGCAAGGTATTTTTGGGTTTTTGGAAATATAGATCTGAAAACAAAAGCAAATAAATATAGATCGCAAAGGCAAATATATTAAAGAAGAGACCCGGGGGCCGTAGGTTTCACTAGTGGCTTCTCTCGAGAAAAATAGCAAATGGTGGGAAAACAATTACTGTTGGGCAATTGATAGAACTTCAAATAATCATGAGGATATCCAGGCAATGATCAATATATAGGCATCACGTCCAAGATTAATAGACCGACTCCTGCCTGCATCTACTACTATTACTCCACACATCGACCGCTATCCAGCATGCATCTAGTGTATTAAGTTCATGGAAAAATGGAGTAATGCAATAAGAACAATGACATGATGTAGACAAGATCTATTTATGTAGAAATAGACCCCATCTTGTTATCCTTAATAGCAACGATACATACGTGTCGTTTCCCTTTCTATCACTGGGATCAAGCACCGTAAGATCGAACCCATTACAAAGCACCTCTTCCCATTGCAAGATAAATAGATCAAGTTGGCCAAACAAAACCTAAATATCAGAGAAGAAATACGAGGCTATAAGCAATCATGCATATAAGAGATCAAAGAAGACTCAAATAACTTTCATGGATAAAAACATAGATCTGATCATAAACTCAAAGTTCATCGGATCCCAACAAACACACCCCAAAAAGAGTTACATCATATGGATCTCCAAGAGACCATTGTATTGAGAATCAAACGAGAGAGAGAAAACCATCTAGTTACTAACTATGGACCCGAAGGTCTACAAAGAACTACTCACGCATCATCGGAGAGGCACCAATGGACATGATGAACCCCTCCGAGATGGTGTCTAGATTGGATCTGGTGTTTCTGGAACTTGCGGTGGCTGGAATTGATTTTCGTCAACTCCCCTAGGGTTTCTGGAATATTGAGGTGTTTATAGAGCAAAGAGGCGGTGCGGGAGGCCACCGAGGTGGGCACAACCCACCTGGGCGCGCCTGGGCCTCCAGGCGCGCCCTGGTGGGTTGTGCTCCCCTCGGAGCACCCCCCAGGTGCTTCTCCGGCCCACTGGATGTCTTCTGGTCCAAAAAAATTCCACAAAAAGTTTCACTGCGTTTGGACTCCGTTTGGTATTGATTTCCTGCGATGTAAAAAAACATGCAGAAAATAGCAACTGGCACTGGGCACTATGTCAATAGGTTAGTACCAAAAAATGATATAAAATGATTGTAAAACATCCAAGAATGATAATATAACAGCATGGAACAATCAAAAATTATAGATACGTTGGAGACGTATCACCTACTACCAGTGCGAGCACAACAAGTCAAGACCATACGTAATTAATTATATTTTGGACATTTTTTGACTAAACACGAATAACTTTTGGAAGCAGGTATAATTTCTAATGCTAGCCGCGGCTGGGGTCCATGATGTTTTGAGCCAAACTGGGTAACACACCGGGTGTCTATGTCGGTGACGCGGTGGTCGTAGCATTCGTGGGTTCTGAACGGCGGCGGCTCCCGTGGTCTACTATTCCTCGGTGTCGGCGGTGCCCGCGGACGTGTTGGCCACCTCTGCCAACATGCCGCGGTTCCACCAACGTTTGCATCGGATGGCACGGCAAACCACGGTAAACTGGACGTCGTGGTCCCCCATCTGCCGGCGTGCAGCAAGTGGCCACTCCTCTGCGAGCAGGCTTGGAGTGTCGAGTTGATGCACCAGGGGCAAGCTTGGAGTGGCGGCTTGCTCCTCCGCTTGCCCGCCTGCAGCCTCGCCCATGGTACTGATGGCCTGGGGCGGGGAGGGAGGTGGGGTAGCGAGTTGCCTGGCTCATCGGGGTACCCGGCCGACTTTTATGCCGGAGAACTCGTCTTCCTGCTCACCGGATGCTATGGAGAGTGTGGAGAAAATGGTGCAAATTGGATATGGGGAGCGGCGGTGTGGTGCGGTTCTTGCCAGGCATCTGGCCTCGTTTAAATAGTGGGCGGACGAGAGGAGCCAACCGGCGTTGTGTTCTAAAATGCCGGCCGGCTCGTGGAACGTGGATTCAATGGAGGTAGGCGGGGTAGTCTGAAGCCGGTTGAATGCGTCGAGGAGGCGTGTTTAGCCTGGCGTGCAGCAAGTGGGGCCCTCTTGGCCGGTGCGCCGGTTCAATGCCTGCGCTAGTGAGAGGTCGCGTCCGTGTGAGAGCAATCACCCCCTCCGGTCCTTTTTTGTTTGGGTATAAGAAAATCTCATTTTCCATTCAGATTTTACAAGTAAAATTCGTGGACAAACTTTGACCCAAAATGCGATGGGGACTAGTAAACTAGGACGGAGGTAGTAGTGATGAATTCCATTTTCGCTCCATACCAATCGTTCTAAAAACTAATATAACGCGCCATTTAAAATCAGAACTCTTACCCCGCTAAAAAAATGATATTTTAAACGTGGCAACTCGATCAGTGGCGACTGGCGAGCCACCACTTCTAGGTCGTTCACCTGTGGTCCGCGACCATCAACTCCTATGAATCAAATTATCACGCGAGCTGACTATTCCTACAAAGGTGCGCTCCACCACGTACCCGGTACCCGCGCATGCAGCAATCGTGCACCTATGGGTTTATTTGTTTACCGTGCCTTACGTAACTCTCATGTGTGCGAGACAGCGAGAGACCGACTCTGTGTGTGTGCCTCTTTTCTTCGTATATGTACTCCAACGTTTGTCTGGTGTCCAAAAAATAATACAGTAATAACTAGCAATGTGCCAATGCGTTGCAACGCATCCAGAGTAGAGTAATACATATTCACCAATTTGATAGAAAACAGTCTAGTTTTGATATACATATATCACTAAAAATATCTTATGTTTCACTCAAAATATATTCCTTTGGCTGTTTTGATGAGATAAGGGAGGAATGTGGTTGGTTTCAAGATTCGAGGAGTGGAATATTGTTGCAAAAAGCCCATCTGTGTGTGTGTGAGAGAGAGAGAGAGGGAGAGAGGAGGAGGGCAGAGTGCGTGTGTGACAAAGACACGAAGAGTGTGTGTGCGAGAGGTATTACATAAAATGAGGCGATAGTGTGCTTGTGCACGATCGAGAGGGCGTGTCTCAAGAAGGGACGAAAAATCTACATAGATACAATGAGCAAAAGTGTACGGTGGATGGATAAACCTATCTAGAGGCTGGTCGATCAATGTTTGTGAGAGAGATACGAGTCAGGGGTGCGAAAGCGAGAGTTTTGTGTGTGTGAGAGAGACACGGTAGTCGGTAGGGGGATCCAAAGTGGGAGTTGTGTGTGTGAGAGTGAGTGAGAGAGCGGGGGGAGAGAGAGAGAGTTTGTCTGATCGGTAATAAACAAATGAATAATGTCAGTTTTGGAATGGACATGAAGACGGAAAGGAGACCCCAACAAACGATGTGTGTGCGGGAGAGAGTAATTTTAGTGGTAGGAGTCATATCCAAAAATATATAGGGTGCGTGAGAGAACCCTAGAGATAAAGGCAAAGTGAAAGACGAGTGAGAGTGTGTGTGTGGCAGTGAAAAAGAAAGCTTAGGTAGCTATAGTGATACCAGAGAAAGATAGAGACGTGAGAGATAATGAAAACCATGTAATCTATGAAGATAGAGAGAGTGTGACACTTCTCGAGGGAGACAACGAGAGACCATGTTTGCAAAGAGCGGAGAAGCATGTAGTGAGCGTGCGGGTGAGATGGAGAAAAGAGAGTGATAGCTACATGAAGGAGCACGCGAGAGAGACCTAGAGAGAGATGTGCATGAAACGAGATTCAAATATTTAGTTGTGTGCATAGAAGATGTCAACGTAAAAGGGATTCAAATATTTGAATTCTAGATGATGATACATGTAGTTCATACTCGAACCAAAATTGATCTATCAAACATGCATACTATTTGAATTTGTGCGCGTGTATGTTATTTAATATATTGATATTACCGATCCATACATTTGAGCTGAACGTAATTTGGTTTCAAAATTTTGAATTCAAAGTCGAAGATAATTTGGTTTCAAAATTTGAATTCAACCTTATGATTTTGAGATCATTGCATTTGTAAATCATATTTTATATATAAAGAAGCAGAATTCTTTGTTGTGCTTTTGAAAGTATATATAAAAAATGATGTATATAGATTTGTATTCGAATACAAAATGGATCCTGCCTGAAGAAAAAAAGAATACAAAATGGATTCGAATTGAGTTGGCATGTGATAACCCACAAGTATAGGGGATCAATCATAGTCCTTTCGATAAGTAAGAGTGTCGAACCCAACGAGGAGCAGAAGGAAATGGCAAGCGGTTTTCAGCAGGGTAATGTCTGCAAGCACTGAAATTGTAAGTAACGAGTAGTTTGATAGTAAGATAATTTGTAACGAGCAAGTAACGGTAATGGTAACAAAAGTGCAGCAAAGTAGCCCAATCCTTTTGAGGCAAAGGACAGGCCAAAACGGTCTCTTATGATAAGCAAAGCGTTCTTGAGGGTACACGGGAATTTCATCTAGTCACTTTCATCATGTTGGTTTGATTTGTGTTCGCTACTTTGATAATTTGATATGTGGGTGGACCGGTGCTTAGGTGCTGTTCTTACTTGAACAAACCTCCTACTTATGATTAACCCCCTCTCAAGCATCCGCAACTACGAGAAAAGTATTAAGAATAAATCTAACCATAGCATTAAACTTTTGGATCCAAATCAGCCCCTTACTGAATAGCGCATAAACTAGGGTTTAAGCTTCTGTCACTCTCGCAACCCATCATCTAATAACTACTCCACAATGCATTCCCTTAGGCCCAAATATGGTGAAGTGTCATGTAGTCGACGTTCACATGACACCACTAAGGGAATCACAACATACATACTATCAAAATATTGAACACATATCAAGTTCACATGATTACTTGCAACAAGATTTCTCCCGTGACCTCAAGAACAAAAGTAACTACTCACAAATTATAATCATGCTCAAGATAAGAGGGGTATTAAATAGCATAATGGATCTGAACATATAATCTTCCACCAAATAAACCATATAGTAATCAACTACAAGATGTAATCAACACTACTAGTCACCCACAAGCACCAATCTGTAGTTCCGGTACAAAGATTGAACACAAGAGATGAACTAGGGTTTGAGAGGAGATGGTGTTGTTGAAGATGTTGATGGAGATTACCCTCCCCAAGATTGGAGAGTTGTTGGTGATGATGATGACGATGATTTCCCCCTCCGGGAGGGAAGTTCCCCCGGCGGAATCGCTCCGCCGGAGGGCAAAAGTGCTCCTGCCCAAGTTCCGCCTCGAGACGGCGGTGCTTCATCCCGAAAGTCCTCTTCTTATTTTTTCTAGGTCAAAATGACTTATATACCAGAAGAGGGGTACCGGAGGTGGGCCGAGGAGGGCACAACCCACCAGGGCGCGCCTGGGCTCCCTGGCGCGCCCAGGTGGGTTGTGCCCACCTGGTGGGCCCCCTATGGTACTTATTTGCTCCAATAATTCTTATATATTCCATAAAAATTCCTCGTGAAGTTTCAGCTCATTTGGAGTTGTGCAGAATAGGTAGCCTGACGTAGCTTTTTCAGGTCCAGATTTCCAGCTGCCGGAATTCTCCCTCTTTGTGTGAACCTTGCATATTATGAGAGAAAAGGCATTAGAATTACTCCAAAAAGCATTATTATGCATAAAAACATCATAAATAATAGTAGGAAAACATGATGCAAAATGGACGTATCAACTCCACCAAGCTTAGACCTCGCTTGTCCTCAAGCGAAAACCGAAATCGAAAAACATGTCCACATGCTTAGAGAGAGAGGTGTCGATAAAAACAAAATACGGACATAGAAGCATCATGTATATTATTATAACAACAACAAACTTTAACATAAAACTTTATCATAGAACTTTTATCATATAACTTCTATCATAGACTTCTCATGAACAAGTAACAATTCATCACAACATCGAACTCGAAGTATAAAGCATAAACTCTGTTGAAAGCCAACAAACTATGTTCTCAGTCAACTTTGCAACTACAATTCATCATCTTTTCAGGAAGGGTCACGTATCGGAGCCTTTTTGGCAAGTCCACATACTCAACCATCATATAGTCTTCTATGATTGCTAACACTCACCGCATACACATGAGCAAAACGTTTCAACCGGACACATAGAAAGATAGGGGCTTAAAGTTTCGCCTCCCAACATACTCACCACGAGGGTGATGTCAACAATAATAACTCATGCTACCCATATCCAACCAGATATATGTGCCTAGATCTTTCCTCACCACATGATGCTTGCCAAAAGAGAAAATAAAAAGGAATAGAGAGAAAAACTTTGACTCTTGCATAAAAGTAAAAGATAGGCCCTTCACAGAGGGAAGCAGAGGTTGCCATGCGATTTTTGTTTGTATGCTCAATCCCTTAGTGCAAAAGAATGTCACGCTATATTGCCCCTTATGATAGTAACCTTTATTATGCAGTCTGTCGCTTTTATTCTTTGCCATCACAAGTTCATACAACGCTCAATTTTCTCTTACACTAAATGATCTAACACTTTTAGAAGCAATTTTTATTGCCTTATTGCATCGATGACAACTTACTTGAAGGATCTTACTCAATCCTTAGGTAGGTATGGTGGACTCTTCAAAACAAGATTTGGGTTTAAGGGTTTTTGGATGCACAAGTAGTATCTCTACTTAGTGCGGAATTTTTGGCTAGCAAAGATGGGGGCAAGCACCACATATTGAAGGATTTATGACAATATAACTTCTATGTGAATATGAACAAACATGAATCATTACGTTATCTTCCTTGTCCAACGTCAACAATTTTGGCATATAATATTTTGATGGGGGCTCACAATCACAAAAGATGTCCAAGATAGTGTATTTGCATGTGAATCTTCTCTTCCCTTATTAATTCTTTCATGAATTGCATCATTGACCAATGCTATGTTTGTCAATCTCCAATAAAATTTTCTACTCATACTCTTCCTTATGTGATGTCATTACTTACCATAAGATTAGTATATGATCTTTTTAATTTATTTCCTTTCTTTTTATTGAACATGAAAGTAAAGAAAACAAAACTCAAACTAAACTTTATTATATATCTCGCACACGATTACAAAGATAGATCACTAAGCAAACACTCGAAAAGAAAGGATCGAACTAAACTTTTATTCATCTAAAGCAAAAGATAACTATGGATCAAACTAAGATAAGTAAAGGTAAAAGATAGTGGAGGTGATACGATACCGGGGCACCTTCCCCAAGCTTGGCACAAGCCAAGGGGAGTGCCCATACCCGATACTCAATTTTCCTTTGGTGATGAAGAAGGAGGTGGTGGTGGCGAAGCAATAGCAATCTTATCCTTCATGATCAAGAGATTCTCCAATCTACGGATGACGCTCCGGAGGGCGATGATGTGCTTTTGCAACAGAATATTTTCACGGGTGAGATATTTATTTTGCACACGAACCATTTCGATGGTCCGAAAGGCTTCTATCTCGGTGGGGGTGAGATGATCATAGTAAGGTTTAAGGATATCTTCTTCTTCCTTAGCAGGCAAGGCCTGCTCAACCACCGGCGCTTGATCTCCGGTAGCCTCCTTACTCTTGTCCCCTTTGACGGCTTCTACGGGCTCTTCTCTCTTCAGCTCGATCTTCATCAACCAAGCATCCTCTTCCACGTTGTTAGAGGAGGAAGAAGACATGATGTCTGGCTTAACAGATCTGACCGAAAACAACAAGAAAAGAAAACAGAAGACTTCTCCGCGATACAGAGGTCAATAGGTTCGGGGGGTATATAAAGATTTTTTATCTTGGGAAACAAGCAAACGGAAGAAAAACGGAGTCCGGAAGGTACCCGAGGTGGGCACAACCCACCTGGGCGCGCCTGGCGCGCCCTGGTGTCTTGTGCCCACCAGGGTCACCTTCCTCGTAGTTTCTTATTTTCCTAATTTTTTAAATATTCCAAAACTGACAAAAAATATTAACTTACCGTATCACGTACCTCCCTTTTTTTCATGATTCTGGAGTGTTCCGGAAGGTTTCCTTTATGTGTTCTTCCGGTGTCATAGTTTGGATAATATTGCTTTCAACATTAATGGGCGTACCTGAGATATAATGTTTTATTCTTTGCCCATTGACAACCTTCGGGTTAGTACCTTCGGCATTATTTATTTTGATGGCTCCAGATCGATAAACCTCCTCGATAACATAGGGTCCTTCCCATTTGGAGAGGAGATTTCCTGCAAAGAACCTGAAATGAGAGTTGTACAAAAGAACATATTCTCCAACTTTGAACTCACGCTTTTGGATTCTTTTGTCATGCCATCTTTTAACCTTTTCTTTAAATAACTTGGCACTTTCATAAGCTTGGGTTCTCCATTCATCTAGTGAGCTAATATCAAATAACCTCTTTTCACCGGCGAGTTTGAAATCATAGTTGAGTTCTTTAATTGCCCAATATGCTTTATGTTCTAACTCAAGACACAAATGACAAGCTTTTCCATATACCATTTTATAAGGAGACATACCCATAGGATTTTTATATGCTGTTCTATAAGCCCAAAGTGCATCATCTAATTTCTTAGACCAATTCTTCCGGGACCTATTGACAGTCTTTTGTAAAATTAACTTTATTTCTCTATTACTAAGTTCAACTAGACCACTAGAATGAGGATGATAAGGTGATGCAATTCTACGGTTAACATCATACTTAGCAAGCATTTTACGGAAAGCACCATCAATAAAGTGTGAACCACCATCAGTCATTAAATATCTAGGGACTCCAAACCTTGGGAAAATGACTTCCTTAAGCATTTTAATAGAGGTGTTTTGATCAGCACTACTAGTTTGAATAGCTTCTACCCACTTAGTAACATAATCAACAGCAACCAAAATATGTGTATACCCATTAGAGGAAGGAAAAGGTCCCATGTAATCAAAATCCCAAACATCAAATGGTTCAACAGCAAGAGAATAATTCATAGGCATTTCCTGACGCTTACCAATATTACCAATTCTTTGACATTCATCACAAGATAAACCAAACTTACGGGCATCCTTGAAGAGAGTAGGCCAATAAAAACCAGATTGCAATACCTTGTGAGCAGTTCTATCTCCCGCATGATGTCCTCCATAAGCTTCGGAGTGACATTTCTGTAGGATTTGTCCCTGATCATGCTCAGGTACACAATGTCTAATAATACCATCTACTCCTTCTTTATAAAGATGTGGGTCATCCCAAAAGTAATGTCTTAAATCATAGAAGAATTTTTTCTTTTGTTGGTATGTGAAGCTAGGTGGTATGTATTTGGCAACAATATAATTAGCATAGTCAGCAAACTAAGGAGTGCTATGAGAAACATTTATTGCAGCTAATTGTTCATCAGGAAAACTATCATTAATAGGTTGTGGGTCATCAAGAATATTTTCTAACCTAGACAAGTTATCAGCCACGGGGTTCTCAGCTCCTTTTCTATCAGTGATATGTAAGTTAAATTCTTGTAGCAAAAGAACCCACCTAATAAGTCTAGGTTTAGCATCTTTCTTTTCCATAAGATATTTTATAGCAGCATGATCGGTGTGAACAGTCACTTTAGAATCAACAATGTAAGATCTAAATTTATCACAAGCAAACACCACTGCTAAGAATTCTTTTTCAGTAGTAGCATAGTTTCGTTGAGCACTGTCTAGAGTTTTGCTAGCATAATGGATAACATTCAATTTCTTATCAACTCTTTGTCCTAGAACAGCACCAACAGCATAATCAATAGCATCACACATAATTTCAAAAGGCAAGTTCCAATCAGGTGGTTGAACAATAGGTGCAGAAATCAAGGCTTTCTTAAGTGTTTCAAAGGCTTCTACACAATCATCATAAAAAACAAATGAAACATCCTTTTGTAAAAGATTTATAAGAGGCCTAGAAATTTTAGAGAAGTCTTTAATAAACATCCTATAGAAACTAGCATGACCGAGGAAACTACGAATACCTTTGATATCTTTAGGACATGGCATTTTCTCAATTGCATCAACTTTAGCTTTATTCACCTCAATACCTCATTCAGAAATTTTATGTCCCAAGACAATACCTTCGTTAACCATAAAGTGGCACTTCTCCCAATTCAAGACAAGATTAGTTTGCTCGCATCTCTACAAAACTCGATCAAGGTTGCTTAAGCAATCATCAAAAGAAGTTCCGTAAACAAAAAAATCATCCATGAAAACCTTAATAATCTTTTCACAAAAATCAGAGAATATAGCAGTCATACATCTTTGAAAGGTAGCAGGTGCATTGCATAAACCAAAAGGCATACGTCTATAGGCATAAGTTCCAAAAGGACAAGTAAAGGTTGTTTTCTCTTGATCAGGTTGTGAGACAGGTATTTGAGAAAAACCAGAATATCCATCAAGGAAGCAAAAATGTGTGTGCTTTGACAACCTTTCTAGCATTTGATCAATAAAAGGCAGAGGGTAATGATCTTTTCTAGTAGCTTTATTTAATTTTCTAAAGTCAATTACCATTCTGTAGCCAGTGACAATTCTTTGTGGAATAAGTTCATTCTTATCATTAGGAACAACAGTAATACCTCCTTTCTTAGGGACACAATGAACAGGACTTACCCATCTATTATCAGCTATGGGATAAATTATACCTGCTTCCAGAAGCTTCAGTATTTATGTTCTTACCACTTCCTTCATTTTAGGATTTAAACATCGTTGGTGGTCAACAACGGGTTTAGCATCTGGCTCCATATTAATTTTATGCTGACAGAGAGTGGGACTAATGCCCTTTAAATCAGCAAGAGTATATCCAATGGCAGCTCGGTGCTTCTTCAGAACCTTCAATAATCTTTCTTCTTCATGTTCTGAAAGGTTAGCACTAATAATAACAGGATATATCTTTTTCTCATCAAGATAAGCATATTTCAAAGTGTCTGGCAATTGTTTTAATTCAAACACAGGATCACCTTTAGGTGGAGGAGGACCTCCTAGAGTTTCAATAGGCAAATTGTGTTTAAGCAGAGGACGTTGTTCAAAGAAAATCTTATCTATTTCATTTCTTTCATGCAGATGCATATCATTTTCGTGGTCTAGTAAATATTGTTCTAGTGGATCAGTAGGAGGCACATCAATAGAAGCAAGACCAATTATTTCATCCTTACTAGATAACTCTTTATTATGATGCTTTCTACTAAACTTGGAAAAATTAAACTCATGAGACTCATCACCAAAACTAACACCAACAGTTTGCTTCTCACAATCTATTTTAGCATTAACGGTGTTCAAAAAAGGTCTACCAAAGATAATGGGACAAAAGTCATCTTGTGGGGAACCAAGAACAAGAAAATCAGTAGGGTATTTTATTTTCCCACACAAGACTTCAACATCTCTAACGATCCCAAGTGGTGTGATGGTGTCTCTATTAGCAAGTTTAATAGTAACATCTATGTCTTCTATTTCAGCGGGTGCTATATCATTCATAATTTCTTCATATAAGGTAAAAGGAATAGCACTCACGCTAGCACCTATGTCGCATAAACCATGATAACAGTGATCTCCTATTTTAACTGAGACAACAGGCATGCCAACAACGGGTCTATGTTTATCTTTTTCATCGGGTTTGGCAATTCAAGCAGCTTCATCACAGAAGTAAATAACATGCCCATCTATATTTTCAACCAGGAGATCTTTGACCATAGCAACACTAGGTTCTACCTTGATTTGTTCAGCAGGTTTGGAAGTTCTAATATAACTTTTGTTGACCACAGTTGAGACTTTAGCATGTTCCTTTATCCTAACAGGGAAAGGTGGTTTTTCAATATAAGCAGTAGGAACAACTGGATCAACATTGTAAATAATAGTTTCATCTTTAGCTATTACCGGTTCTTTAATTTCTTCTTTGATAGGTGGGTGATATTTAAACCACTTCTCCTTAGGGAGATCAACATGAGTAGCAAATGATTCACAAAAGGAGGCTACTATCTCAGAGTCAAGTTCATATTTAGTGCTAAACTTTTGAAAAGCATCAGTATTCATAAAAGATTTAACACAATCATACTTGAGCTTAATACCTGACTCTTTACCTTCGTCGAGTTCCCAATCTTCAGAGTTGTGTTTAATTCTTTCTAAAAGATCCCACCGGAAGTCAACAGTCTTCTTCATAAAGGAACCAGTACAAGAAGTATCAAGCATGGATCGATCATCATGAGAAAGTTGAGCATAAAAATTCTGAATAATAATTTCTCTTGAGAGCTCATGATTGGGGCATGAATATAACATTGACTTAAGCCTCCCCCAAGCTAGAGCGATACTTTCTCCTTCACGAGGCCAAAAATTATATATATAATTCCGATCACGATGAACTAGATGCATAGGATAATTTTTTTGGTGAAATTCCAATTTCAATCGATTCCAAGTCCAAGATCCAATATCATCGCATAGCCTATACCATGCTAATGCTTTTCCCTTCAAAGATAAAGGGAAAACCTTCTTCTTAGCTTCATCTCCGGGTAACCCTGCAAGCTTAAATAATCCACATATATCAAGTGAATATCAGGATGTTCGGTTCCATCTCCTGCATAAGGATTAGCTAGCAGTTGTTCTATCATACCCGAAGGAATTTCATAACCAATATTTTCAGAAGGTGAAGTAGGTTTAGGGGTAACTAATTGTGGTTCCGGTGGAGGTGAAGATACCCCGAACAAACCCCTCAAAGGATTGTTTTCCATAGTAACACGTGACAATAAATTTCAGCACGTAGTAATAATTTTTCCTTACCGATTTCCACTTACCAAGAGCACTTCACTCCCTGGCAACGGCGCCAAAAAATAGCCTTGATGTACCACAAGTATAGGGGATCAATTGTAGTCCTTTCGATAAGTAAGAGTGTCGAACCCAACGAGGAGCAGAAGGAAATGGCAAGCGGTTTTCAGCAAGGTAATGTCTGCAAGCACTGAAATTGTAAGTAACGAGTAGTTTGATAGCAAGATAATTTGTAACGAGCAAGTAACGGTAATGGTAACAAAAGTGCAGCAAAGTAGCCCAATCCTTTTGAGGCAAAGGATAGGCCAAAACGGTCTCTTATGATACGCAAAGCGTTCTTGAGGGTACACGGGAATTTCATCTAGTCACTTTCATCATGTTGGTTTGATTTGTGTTCGCTACTTTGATAATTTGATATGTGGGTGGACCGGTGCTTAGGTGCTGTTCTTACTTGAACAAACCTCCTACTTATGATTAACCCCCTCGCAAGCATCCGCAACTACGAGAAAAGTATTAAGAATAAATCTAACCATAGCATTAAACTTTTGGATCCAAATCAGCCCCTTACGGAATAGCGCATAAACTAGGGTTTAAGCTTCTGTCACTCTCGCAACCCATCATCTAATAACTACTCCACAATGCATTCCCTTAGGCCCAAATATGGTGAAGTGTCATGTAGTCGACGTTCACATGACACCACTAAGGGAATCACAACATACATACTATCAAAATATCAAACACATATCAAGTTCACATGATTACTTGCAACAAGATTTCTCCCGTGACCTCAAGAACAAAAGTAACTACTCACAAATGATAATCATGCTCAAGATCAGAGGGGTATTAAATAGCATAATGGATCTGAACATATAATCTTCCACCAAATAAACCATATAGTAATCAACTACAAGATGTAATCAACACTACTAGTCACCCACAAGAACCAATCTATAGTTCCGGTACAAAGATTGAACACAAGAGATGAACTAGGGTTTGAGAGGAGATGGTGCTATTGAAGATGTTCATGGATATTGCCCTCCCCAAGATGGGAGAGTTGTTGGTGATGATGATGACGATGATTTCCCCCTCCGGGAGGGAAGTTCCCCCGGCAGAATTGCTCCGCCGGAGGGCAAAAGTGCTCCTGCCCAAGTTCCGCCTCGAGATGGCGGTGCTTCGTCCCTAAAGTCCTCTTCTTATTTTTTCTAGGTCAAAATGACTTATATACCAGAACAGGGGCACCAGAGGTGGGCCGAGGAGGGCACAAACCACCAGGGCACGCCTAGGCTCCCTGGCGCGCCCAAGTGGGTTGTGCCCACCTGGTGGGCCCCCTGTGGTACTTATTTGCTCCAATAATTTTTATATATTCCATAAAAATTCCTCGTGAAGTTTCAGCTAATTTGGAGTTGTGCAGAATAGGTAGCCTGACGTAGCTTTTTCAGGTCCAGATTTCCAGCTGCCGGAATTCTCCCACTTTGTGTGAACCTTGCATATTATGAGAGAAAAGGCATTAGAATTACTCCAAAAGGCATTATTATGCATAAAAATATCATAAATAGCAGTAGGAAAACATGATGCAAAATGGACGTATCAGCACGGTAAACGTGCAACATTTTTCTGCAAAAATTTGAACGAAGCGGGAAAACTCGCACTAACCACCCGAAACCAAAATCAGCGAGATGGCAATTACTACTGCCTATCCCTGACACGCAAAGCCTATCGGCTCGATTTCTATATGTTTCTATAGGGGTAGGCTTGTAATTTTACTCAAACATGACATAACCGCCTCCGTCTCTCATCTCCCCGGATTCATACACGGTGGGCGCCAAAACACAGTTTCTCCTCGGCCTAAATCGCCTCTCACCCCGATTCATACACGGTGGGCGCCAAAACACATAGTTTCTCCTCGGCTGAAATCTCCGTCGGCAAATATTTGGTGTATGCGAGATTACCGTCCTACCCCCAACCGACCAATATTGTTGTGATGTACCAAATTGTAAACGGGGGCTAAGTTTGTAAATTTCCTCGCATTTGAGACAAGCGTGTCCTGAAGTCATGGTTCCCCCTACCTCTCTCCCTCCATTTCCTCATTCGTACTCCGTGGGCGCCAAAACACCCTCTCCACCCCAGTCTCCTCTGTCCGCCACCCGTCCTGCTCCACCATGTTGGAGCTGATACCCCAACGCCGTCGTCCATTACAAGAGATCGACCTCTCACATCCACAGCTTCGGACCAGGATCCTTGCATCGCGTCCTCTCGCTTCATCCGTGTCGTCGTCCACCTTGCCGAGGCCGCTCGTACCACCGTCTCGTGCACCACGCCGGGATATTCCCCTCGCCGCCATCATCTGTCCTTCTAGATCTTCTTCCACACCACCGACAAACATCGCTACCGCAGCACCCTCAATGCCTTAGCAGATGCTTACATGGCGCCACACCAGAGGCGGTACTCTTTCGTATCTGCTCAAGTTATTAATCTCAGCAAGAAAATAGATCACCACTGCTTTACTGTGATTTCTTTTCCATCACTTTGAATCATACTCCCTCCATCCCAAAATAAGTGACTCAAGTTTGTACTAACTTTGTACTAAAGTTAGTACATAGTTGAGTCACTTATTTTGGGACGGAGGGAGTACTTGTTAGTTGAAAGCAAACATTGGTTGCGAAAGTTGCCTTTGTCTGGTTTGCACCTTCGGATCCGCCATGGCATGCTCACCACTATACTCGCAATGCTTATGGTTTTCCCCTTTTATATTCCACATTAGCTTAAATGACAGTCGACTGAATTTCAATTTGGGGCCAGGCCATTTTTGAGAGTTCGCCGGAGTGAAGGAAGGGGCTCGCCGGAGGGCTGCCGCTTTATCTATCTTAGGGTTTCGGGTGGGGACATTCGTTGTGGGGGGCGTTCGTCGGGCTATGGTGGGGCCTTGCCGGAGGCAAAACTCGACGTGGGTGGGGGTGGGGTTGGCTACGAGGATGGCCGGGGGCAGCGGAATACCGGAGGTGGTGGGCGGTTCAGGGGAGGGCGGGGGCCGGTGGTTTGGCCGGCGGCCCGTGCGGTGGTCTGTAGGGGAAGAATAAGAGGCAAGGAAGAAGAAGGGTTAGGAGACGCATGATCTTCATCCAACCGCCTGAAATGGTCGACTGACCCAACTAACGAAAGTCAGGCGACTTGCATGTAGATATTCCCATATATTCAGTACCATCATCGTAGGTGCTTCGAGACGTGCAAGCAGTGCTCCTCAACCCATCAAGCTAAACAACATGCCACTCATAATTCCAAACTTAGTTGCTCAAATACGAATCTGATATGATGCTGACATGTTGTACCAAAACAAAGAATGTTTAATTGGTCAGCTAATGTTCCTACTGTACTTTCAAAAAGCACGTGCGCCACATATCGAGGGACAGCAGGGAGTTGCATTCTTTATGCGCTCTGGTTCATCATGTGTGGGCAACGAACATTTTATTATCCAAAATCTGCTTGCTCTTCTTTAGCATGCTCTTCTTCTGTTCTTCTTTAATAAGTACTCCCTCCGTTCCTAAATATAAGTCTTTGTAGAGATTCCTCCATGGACTACATAGGGAGCAAAATGAGTGAATCTACACTCTAAAATGTATCTATATACATTCGTATGTGATCCATAGTGGAATCTCTACAAAGGCTTGTATTTAGGAACAAAGGGAGTATAATAGTAGTACAGTATGTTCCTTGTAGTGAAGAGGAGCAGGGACATTTGCAGTGTACAGGTCTATTCGGCCGCTTGTCAGGACGCTTTCAACTCTTCGTGTTGGTCTTCATGTTGCTTGTCATGGACGCTTTCAACTCTTCGTATTCGGTCATATGTGTCGCCTTTGAGAGTTAGACTGATAGTAACAATACTGCGCCTTCAGTTGTAGATAGTTGGTATCCGAAGCCTTTCTAGCCGTACCGGCAATACTAGCACATATTTTCCAGCAAGTTCCACTTTCCTGATTTTACTCGTGATGCTTAGGGTTTTCCCATTATATCTACACTATGATCTGCGTAGGTGCTTTGTGTCCTACTAGCAGTAGTTCACCCTTTAAAGCTAAACAACACACCAATCATAATTCCAAATCTTAGTTGTTCCAATACGAATGTGACATGATATTCATATTAGTTAATAGCATACATTTAATTGGTCAGCTAATGCTCCCACTTGAGTTTCCAAATGCCTGTGGCCACATAGAGAGAGACAGCATGGAATTGCATTTCTTTGGATGCTCTGATTCATCATGGGTGGGCAACCAACATTGTATAGAAAGAAACGGAATCTCCAGAATATGCTTCCTCTTCTATTCTTTAAGATGTTCTTCTCATGTTCTTCTTTAATAAGTAAAGTATGTTCCTTGTCAAGAAGGCAAGCAGGGACATCTACAGTTGACAGGTCTATTTGGCCCCTTCTGCAAGTTGCTTTCAGCAATTCGAGTTGGCCTGCCATAATATCCAGGAAATGCTGGGAGCTGTGCGGCCTTTGAGAGACTAGACTGATAGTAATAGTAGCGCACCTTCAGGTGAATAGAGCTGGCCTGTAGGTGATCGATAGGCTTTCGATTAGTAGCGGCAATACAACCCCATATTTTTCAGCTAGTTCCACTTCCCCGATTTATTTATGATGCTTATGGTGTCCCCCTTTTATCGACATTACAATATGCGTAGTGGCTTTGTGTCGTATTAGCAGCACTCCATCCTTCAAGCGAAACTACATGTCACTCATATTTCTAAAGCTTACATTTAATTGGTCAGCTAATGTTACTACGTGAGTTTTTAAATGCATGTGCGCCACATATAGACATGTTGGAATACTATTTCTCTGTGCACTCTCGTTGTCATGGTTTCACAATAAACTTTCAATACAGCATATTATGAACCTATCATCTGCCAACTATCCTTACTTCTGGAGCTCCCAATAGGGAGCCTATTTTTTTGTGTAGTTGTGCCAGATTATATTATTGTACGCACCAAATTACAGCACACAAGGGCTCTCTCATCAAAATCCAGTAATAGCACACAAGGGTTTACAAGGACCCCCTATTATATTAGAATATCCTGTGCATTACAAAGATAATCTCACTACTATTTATGTTGTCATGCTTCTCAGATATTGAACAAAATCACAATGAATATGAGAATGCACACATCAGAAGAGTATCGCGGAATAGTGCAATGACTAACAAACATGGCATCGAGGCATTGAGTTCCATTCTGGATGGAATGAAGCCCATGCTCCGCACCTACAGATTCGTGTTCAGAATATGATCCTAATGATTATTCTGAGCTCAAGGAGTCAAAGGCAGATGGCCTATCATGTTCACCCTACAAGGTGCATGTTCTAATTTGGTAAGGTTTTATTGGTTGCACGTAACTTGCGTAAGCTGTCTTGCGTTTCTTCTGCTTCTTTGCACTGCTATGTGCTTAGTTTACTCATCATATATGTGAAGTTGCCATGCCCACCCATTATCAATACGCATTCCATTTGTCATCATACCATGTTTTCCATTCAAATATTGCTCTTGTGTATCAGACATCCAAAAGGAAGAGAGTGATTGCAGAACCTGAAGGAGTAGTAGCAAAGTCCTTGAAAAAGGTCGTGGTATCGCAGAAATCAGACAACACCCCACTTATATTGGCGATAGAACCAGCGCCACAAAACCTAGGATATCGCAACTATGCTGCTCGCTACTTTGCTCTTGTTACCAACTATTGTCTTGTATCGCTGTACTTACATTCATACCTGGTTGATTATGTGACATCAGTGTGCATGATAACCTGCATATCCACTACTCTCTCCTAATTATCAGATATATATTAATGCTTATATTAATGTAGAATAAACCCAATGCTTATGAAGAAGTTTAGCTCTAAATTGTTCTTGTAAGTATGTGTTGTCATTTATCACTGTACTTATACTGTCAGCTAGTTGTTCATCTACCATCACTTTGCAGCTTATTTTCCCTTGGCATCCATTTTGTACACATCTGATCTATGTTTACTCTTACCAAAATATTGAATAAAACCAATGCTACTAAAGATGTTTAGCTCTGCATTACTCTTATCAGTACCTTTTGGCTGTATGATGTACCTACATTTATAGCTAGTTGATTATGTAGCATCACTCTGCATCTTAGCTTAAATAATCTCCATTTGTTCCTATATTATCACTTCTATATTTACTCTTACCAAAATGTAGAATAAAGGCAATGCTTATGAAGAAGACTCTGTGGTAAACTTCTTGAATTGCCCGCCCATCAACATGGAAAAGGGCTTTATAGAGCCGGTCTTCATTACTAACATATGTTTGTCCTTCTCGAGCCTTCAAACTTTGTTGTGTATATTTGGATAGCAATGACTACAATTGCTGTTTATTTTTGTCGTTTGTATCAAATTGCATATTTAAAGTTTATTATGAAGAAATTCATAAACATAAATTTCTCCTCAATTTCATTTTTTGGTTGTACAACCTAGTTCCTTATTCATACCATGTAAATTAAACTAAACATAGCAAGTGATCTTCTTTCGCACTGCATGTATGCTTGTTGATCTGTAATCCAGTGGTTTGGTCAAACTACCAACTCCAGGACAATGTCATATCCTGCTATGTCTTAACTATGAACAATGCATATTATGTTCATGTTATTTAAATCGTGTCTCTTTATTTACCAATCTAAAATGGGATAAATTGACAGTACACTCACCATCGATGCTTATACATTCTTTAGCACTGCATGTATGCTTGTGTTCTTGATCTGTAATCCAGTGGTGTGGTGAAGCTGGCCACTCATGCACAATGCCATTTCCTGTCATGTCTTAAGTGTGAACATTTTTATTCTATTGTAATCCAGGTCTCTTTATTTGCCACTAAGAAATGGGATGAATCGACATCACTGTTGCTTATATGTGCAAAGCATGTTATCTGTCTGTTTTTTTCTCTTTCAGGGTGATATCACTTACGCCAAGAACTTCCATTGATGCTATGCAGCTAGAGTTGGATATAAACGTTAAACAAGTGCAGCCATCAGCTTGCTCAGCTGCTTGCGCTACAGCTCCCAGGCAGGGCTAACCTTTCTTGAACTGTGTTGAAGTGCTGTCGGTTCTGTATATTATTTTAGGCGGCGTGTTTATTTGCACTGGTGGTGTCCTTTGATACCCAGTGTGTGTAATTTGCTGTCTGGTTGCGCTTTATTATCGCTAGCAGCGAACTTTTATGCCCAGTGCACATAATATGTATTAATTTCTTTGTTGTATAGTCTAGGTATATTCTTCGTCATGATGCTATAATTTAATTTCTGTATATGCTGTCGTCGCTCCCTGAAAAGGCCGTAAGCTTTGACGGAGTGCAATGGGACTAAACGTTCGGTTTATTATATAAAAAAAATACGGTACTAAAATTGGCCGGCCCGCCAATCACTGTAAATGGGCCGAAACATGGGCCTACAATCATGTCCGGCCAATAGCAGGCCTAGACATAAACTCACCAACTATTAGTTTCGGGGCTTTAACAGGCCGAGTAAACCAGTTGCCTAAGTTGGGCCAGAAAAAAGAATGGGATTTTAACAGTTCGAAAAGTAGATTGGGCCTGAACAGTGTTGGAGGCCCATGATTGGCTCAACAACAAGATGGGCTATTAACATGCCAAAATATTTGTAGGGCCACAATTGGCCGAATAACATAATGGGTCGTAAGCAGGCCGGATGCAAAGCGGGCCATCATTAGGCCCAGTTATCTCACGGGCCTTTAAGGGGCCAATAGTCAGTTTGGGCTAAAATATATCCACAAAGACTATGGGCCTTTAAGAGGCCGAAAGTCACTTCGGCCCAGAAATAGGCCCATATGCAGCATAGGCCGTTAAATGGCCGAAAGTGAAACCGGGCCGACAACGGCCCATATGTACCAATGGCTATTAACAGGCCGAAAGTAATATCGGGCTGAACTATTACATGGGCCTTTAAAAGGCCGTACTTCAAATGGGTCCCCAATGGGACCGAAAGCACAGTGCCTGTTAACTGGCCATATCATATATGGGCCATAATTTGGCCCAAAGAATGTCAGGCAGTTAACGGGCCGGATCCTATATGGGCCGTCATTTGGCCCAAAACTTGGCAGACTGTTAACGGGCCGGATTTGATGTGGGCTGTCATTTGGCCCAAAACATGACAGACATCTAACGGGCCGGATCTTATGTGGGCCGTAATTTGACCCAAACCGTGGTAGGCTGTTAATGGGCCGGCCCAGTAGAGTATGACAAAATCTTTTGTGCCCTTGGCCGGGCCAGCCTTTTTATCTTAAATGGGCTACTGTTGGGCCCTGCCATGTGTCGAGGTAACATAGGCGCGTTCCCTCTAATGCACAGATGACATCTGTTCCAATGCTAAGCCGACACGTGGATTCTCCGGCGAATGAGAATTTTACACGTGGAAAATCCCCATTGGTCCGGGCTGTTAACGGGTTATCGGATCCAAACTGGAACCCGATAGCTTAATGGTGACCCGTTACGGTGGATGCCACATGTTGGTTACCCTTGACGAAAACACTTCCATGACGCGCCATTTATCGTCATGGAAGTGGACACTTTCATGATGATAATTTTGGTATTGTCATGGAACACTTCTACGACAGCACAGGTATGACTATCTTGATTTTGTCATAAAATCGTCATGGATGTATATGCATGATAGAAAACGTGACCTACTGTGACCAACACGTATTATCACGGAAGTGGTTTTTTTTTATAGTGTGATTGTCTTTTAGATTTCGACATAATTCATAAGTTCATGGCTTTCTTAATATGTAGCAATCACCGGATCTTGGTATTCATTATTCCAAACAAGAACATAGTTTACTACATGGATTCTCTCAGAGAGTCAATAAACGCTCAGGATCTAACGCATCTTCAGCAATTCATGGATAGGTATTGAATTTTATGATGTTGAAATTAATTTGCATTCATATCTGGTTCAAGAATTGATGATGTGAAAATTCATCTTCATTTGCAGTGTGTTCGCATTGTGGAAAACTAAACCAGGGAACCTGTTCAAGAGGGAACTACCTCTGCAGCACGAGATCGTTTCTCCGGTAACCCACCAAAATCCGTTATTTTCGGAAAATGTATCCAATAGTCTGCAAATACCTTTTCTTACGCTAGTCAAATGTCCAAGCTTCTAAATAAACCTATTTCTATTTCTGTCCAAAGAAAAAAATACATCTAACACCGGTTAGGTTGTTCCTAACAGGACAAATACATGACTAATTTTGTATAAAAAAAAATCAGTGTCCTCAGCAACAAGCAGAGACCAACCTTTGTGGATACTATGTTTGCAGACACATGATCTCCATCTGCAAATCTGCTGATAGTTGTGAAGATGCTCGCGAATTAGTACCGGTAAGTCTATCTTAATTAATATCTTCTACTCCACCCATATGGCACATTCTAATCTTAAAAATATTGCAGCTCATCTTAGAACCGAGGATCCCTGAACCGGTCCCCACTGGTGAATTGCTGATGGTTCGGAGATCAGCGACTTCTTCCTGAATCACTACATCAATCCCACTGGTGATAATGAAGATTTTTCAGCATGCCTTCTCCTGAAACATTGAGTAAGAGTTAGCTGCTAAATATACGCATGGATCCAGTGTTTTCCATCTAATGAGGTCTTCGTATTTCGTACACTATGATTAATTATGTAATGCATATATATGTCGACAAATCATTGGAATTTAGTTACCATTTGTTCAATTGCAATTGTTGCGAAATATGATGAATGTTCTTCCTGTGGACACTATTTATTCAATTGCATATTGTGGCGAATTTGCTTTTTGCATGCCGATTCAAATGTGATATTTTTTCTTTAACCTGGCAATTGCTCCACACATGGTTCAACTTAATGAGTGTGTGTGATCCACATCGGAAAGCATACGTCAATCGTAGTGGAACCGTCGGTGATACACAGCAGATCGCGAATGATTTGTAGCACTACTACGTGTGCGTAGGGGCTCCGGAACCGTTTGTGATACCACATTATCGCACACGAGAGTTTAAAGTAAACCGTGGCCAATGTAAAACACAATCTCGGTCGTAAATTTTTCAGAAAACGTGTGAGATCCCAAACGAAAAGCACACGTCACTCATACCGCAACCGTCGGTTATACACAATAAATCACAAACGATCTGCAGCACTTGTATGTGTGCGAAGGAGATTGTGTTTACAAGGCGTGTGCGTATCCCTAGGTCATGAATGATTATGTCTCGGCCTCTTAAATGACGTGATTAATGGGCCTCCTAATTCCATGCATTCAAGGAGTTAATTGGTCGTAATTAATGGACCTGCTAATTTTATGCGTGTGTTGCTAGTTACATGGCTTCTCTACTAATTTTTAAGGCAAAAAACAATGTGTGGGTGGAGAATTTGAACTCACGACCTCACGATTTTTAGGTGGGTAAATTGGACTAGCTAACCAACTAACCTATCTATTCCATGTGCACAATACTAACTTTTTGTATACACGTAAACTGTGACCCGAATCGGGTTAACCTGACATAACTAAAAAAATGTAACTTCTAAATAAATACTCCCTCCGTTTCCAAATATTTGTCTTTCTAGACATTTCAAATGGACTACAATATACGGATGTATGTAGACATATTTTAAAGTGTAGATTAACTCATTTTGTTTCGTATGTAGTCACTTGTTGAAATCTCTATAAAGACAAATATTTAGGAACGGAGGGAGTAGTACGGTATTTTACGCATCGCATACTTGATAAACTTACGCACAAACACGCGGTAACTCTTTGATCCAAGGGAAAAAAATGATGTTGAAAACATACCCCGGTAACTTGTGCGTAAATAGCATGGTATTTGACACAGGCGGACCTAGTAAATTACGGTGCAAACACCGTGATAATTTTGATCCGAAGGCAAAAAAAAAGTTATTGAAACTTACACCTGATAACTTATGGGTAAATAGCACAATAATTTATGCATTGTAGACGTGATAACTTACCTACAAACACTATGGTAACTTTGACCCGAGAAAAAAATGTTGAAACATATCCTGATAACTTCTGTGTAAACAACATGATAATATACACACAACAGAGTTGACAACTCTTGAACAACCCTCAAAATAACTTTTTGACCCGAGGAATTTTTTTACTGAAAATTACACCCACCTAACTTCTGTGTAAATAGACTGGTAATATACTCACAACAGAGTTGATAACCCATATATAAACATTGCGGTAACTTTTGACCTGATGGGAAAAACTTGTTGAAAAACGTACCCCGGTAACTTATGTGTAAATAACATGGTAGTACACGCACAACAGAGCTGATAACTCACGTACAAACAACACAGTAACATTTGACCCAAGAGAAAAAAAATTGTAAACATAAGCTGGTAACTCTATGTAAATAGCATGGTAATAAACGCACAACAGAGTTGATACCCCATGTATATAACTTTTGACCTGAGGGAAAAAATTATTGAAAAATATACCCCGGTAATTTATGTGTAAATAGCATGATAATACACGCACAATAGAGCCGATAAATCACATACAAACACCGCAGTGACTTTTGATCTGGTGAATTTTTTTGTTCAAAACGTAAGCCGGTAACTCTATGTAAATAACATGGTAATATACGCACACCGGAGCTTATAACTTGCGCATGAACACCGTCATAGCTTTTGACGCCTGAGAAATTTTTTGTTGAAAATATACCCCGATAGTTTCCGTGTAGATAATACACACTACAAGCATGGTAACTTTTGACGTAAAAAAAAGTCATCAAAACATATCAATATGGGATATAGTCTCGAAGGTCTCGTTGCGACGAATTTTGTATATGAAAACAATTTTTCAAACGGACCGACGGTTTGAGCTACAACATATTTTCAAGTTTTGAAACAAAGATTCTTGGATGACATTGGTTTTTTTGTCTTCTAGTGTATGTATGCAGGTGCATGCGGGGAAAAGGTTGAAGGCCGTGGCTTTTTTCTTATCTAGTCCATGTGGCAAAAAGGTTAGAGAAATCATTTTTGTGCCCCGGTAATTTCTATGTAAACAACATGATAACTATGTATCACAAGCATGATAACTTACATAGCCCGCGTGTGGTAACTTTTTGACCGAAGATAAAAGTCGTCGGAACATATCAACATGAGATCTAGTTTCGAAAATCTCGTCGCGATGGATTTTTTACGTTAAAACGACTTTTTAATCAGACCGACGGTTTGAGCTACAAAACATTTTGAAGTTTTGAAATATAAGAGAATCTAGAGTGATGTCATCAATTTTGTCTTACATGCATGCATATGATTAGCTTTCCAATTTACTGTCTTGCATAGGCACATGCATGTGAAGTAAACATGCATGCACTCGCATGGCTCGCTCCCACTAGTTACTCAAATGGATGCGAGGCGTTCGGATCTGACGCTAAAAAGCGAAACGTTCGTAAGTTAGTCTAGTCCTTTAGAAAAACTTGCAAAAATATATAAATTGATGCAATTTGATATAAAAAACGAGGTGGGAATATTAGGCAAGGAACTCTATTTTATAGCACAAAGGCACGCTAGCTGGGTTGGCTGGGCTTCTCCATGATAGGGGAGGTTGTGAGTTCGAACCTCACCCGAATTGAACAATTTTTGCGCTGCTTGCTAATTGATTAAAAAAGATGCTTCCCAATCAATTAAAAAAAGGTACGGAGTAGGTCCAGTTTAGCCCATGCAAAGGACGGGCGGTAAAAAAAACTACATGGCGGCCCAAGACAGACTTGCGGAACTCTAAAAAAAGGCAATGAATTGATCGACTCAAGAAAAAAGGAGCGAAACTGAAGTATCACGGGCAAGAGATCAGATGGCGAGCTCGGCATCGGCCCCGAAAGAGGTCATGAACGAGACAGAGAGGATGATGAAGGAGCTAGGGCTCAAAGAGGACGATCTGCAGGACGTGGTGGTGGAAGACAGCGATATCCCGGAAGAGGCAGCAAGGTGGATGGCGATCGCGCGTGTCCACACACCGAAGTCTTATTCTCAGTATTGGTTCTATAGGAACATGAGGGTTGCATGGGATCTAGCGCAGGAGGTAAAATTTCGGCCGCTTGAAGATAACCTCTATACTCTCCAATTCTCGTGCCTTGGTGATTGGGAAAGAGTGATGGAAGATGGACCCTGGGCGTTCAAGGGCAAAGCTGTGGTGATTGAACCATACGATGGGTACACCAGGCCATCAGCTATAAAGTTGGATAAAATTGAGTTATGGATTCAGATCCATGATCTGCCAGATCTGTTTTTTCACCTGATTAAATCATTGGCTTCAACGGTGGGTGAGTTCATCTATGCAGAGCAGAAATCCCATGACTTCGAGGGAAATTTTTCCCGGGTTAGGGTAAAGATAGATGTCACTAAGCCCTTGAAGAACGCTGTCTCTTTGGTAATCAAGAAGAGAAGGGAGATATTCATAGTCAAATACGAAAGATTGCCCGACTGGTGTGCTGTCTGTGGTATGCTTGGACATCTACATAAGGAATGCGGCGATGGTGTGCATGCGCCTTCAGCCCTGGTTTTCAAGAACCTATGTGCAGATTGGTTCAGGGGCGCTGGCATGGGCCCTGGAGCGGGGAGAGGCCGCGGAACCGGTGGAATCATAGGAAGAGGTCGCTCTGGTAGGGGACCCGGACGCGGTCAACAGCGGGACCAGGAAGATTGGGAGGAACAGGACATGGGTGAGAACTCCTCTGACACACTGATGGTCGAGGCCGATGGAAACAGAAAAAGGGGTGCGGCCCAAGCTGCCGTACTAGTGGTACAACTCCCAGGTTCTTCAGGGCAGACGTCAACTGAAAATAACCAGCTAGCCTTGATCCCCCCGGTGGTGCCCGAGAGCCCATCAACAAAGCAGGAGCCAAAAAGAAACAAGATAGCAACAGTGTCGGCGGAGAAGGGAAAGGACAAGAACAAGAAAATGATGCGCGTTTGGCGGGCCTCCCAGTGGGGTCGCGCCTAGCGCAATGAGTCTCCCCTGTTGGAACTGCCGCGGTATCGGCAAAGCCGCGACAGTTCGGGAGCTTCGCGACCTAGCGAGGCAATTTGTCCCCTCTATCCTTTGTATTTTGGAAACTCAAATAGAGGGTTCGAGAGTGGAGAATTTGGTAGATTCTTTAGGTTTCAATAAAAGTTTTGCTGTAAACAGTTCTGGTAGAAGTGGTGGTCTTGGTATCTTTTGGAATGATGAAATAAAAGTTGAAGTTATTGGGTACTCGGAGTATCACATTGATTTACTAGTTGATGAGCTGGTTGACTCACAGGTACGGATAACCTTTGTTTACGGGGAGGCTCAGGTGCCGGAGAGATACAAGACTTGGGACATGTTAAGAGGCCTAGTGGGCACCGGCAATACACCATGGGCTGTTCTTGGTGATTTTAATGAAGTACTACATGCTCATGAACACGATGGAGTGGGCAACCGAAGTCAAGCACAAATGGATGCTTTTAGAGATGCTCTTAATACTTGCGGACTGTCTGATATTGGTTATTTGGGCACGAGCTGGACTTTCGAAAAGAAGGTGGCTGGAGGGACATTCACAAGGGTTCGTTTGGATAGATGTGTGGTAAACCAGGAGTGGTCGCTAGCTTACCCAAGATCAGAACTAATTCACAGATCGGCTGCCTCATCTGATCACGCTCCAATACAGCTAAACCTGGCCGACGTGCATGCTGCATGCAATTGGGTCCCATGAAGCTTTAAATATGAATTAATGTGGGAAAGAGATCCTGAGCTAAAGGCGCGGGTGGGGGCTAGCTGGACAGCGACGGTTGGGAACTCGGCTGATGATTTGCATGCAAAGATGCAGCGATTGGCCGGTGACCTGACTGACTGGGACAAACAACATTTTGGCAGTGTCCGTGGAGAGATCCAGAGATTAAAAAACGAACTGGAAACCTTGCGCTTGATCCCAGGTCGCACGGGGCCGTCGCATGCGGAGATTAAAATATCTGATCGGCTTGTGGAGTTGTTTCACCGGGAGGAGATTTTATGGCGACAGCGAGCTAGGCTAGACTGGTTGGTACATGGAGACAAAAACACGTACTTTTTTCACCTTCGAGCTAGTAGAAGACGAAGGAAGAATCAGATCAAACAATTACAGTGCCCGGATGGAAATATGACAGATAAGTGGGAGGAGATGGAAGCTCTGGCAACCGATTTTTACAAAGCTTTATACACTTCGGAGGGGGTCCAAAATATGGAGCAAGTCTTGGATACTGTCCCAACAAAGGTCACGCCGGCCATGAATGATCTGCTGAATGCCCCGTATAACCAGGAGGAAGTTAAAACGGCGTTGTTCCAGATGTTTCCAATAAAAGCTCCAGGCCCCGACGGGTTTCCAACTCATTTCTTTCAGCGTCACTCGGACGTGTGTGGCGAAGAGGTAACAAGGGTAGTCCTGAGGATAGTGCAAGGGACTGAGACGACAGAGTGCTTAAATAAAACAACCCTGGTTCTTATCCCCAAGGTAAAAAAAACCACACTTCTGACTCAATTTCGCCCAATAAGCCTGTGCAATGTGTTATACAAGATAGCTTCAAAGGTGATCTCTAATCGTCTGAAGCAAGTTTTGCCGGAGATAATTTCGGAGGAGCAATCTGCCTTTGTGCCTGGCAGACTCATTACAGATAATATCATCACAGCATACGAATGCCTCCACTTCATGAAACGCAACAAGGCAAAGAAGCATCAGTCCGGTGCCTTAAAACTGGACATGATGAAGGCGTATGACAGGGTTGAGTGGCCTTATCTGCAGGCCATAATGCTCAAGCTGGGCTTCACTACCAAGTGGGTAGACACTGTCATGAATATGGTGAGCTCAGTAAACTTTTCTGTTTTGTTTAATGGGAAGAAACTTGAGGAGTTTAAACCATCTCGAGGAATCCGACAAGGGGACCCACTTTCTCCGTACTTGTTCTTGTTAGCAGCAGAGGGCCTTTCATGCCTCCTAAAATCAAGAAGTCAGTCATCAAACCTAAGTGGGCTTCAGGTGGCAGCCTCGGCGCCCCCGGTCAACCACTTATTATTTGCAGATGATAGCCTGCTATTCTTCAAGGCGAATAGTATGGGTGCTACAGAGGTAAACCAGGTGTTGGATACTTATTGTCAAGCTTCCGGCCAGTGAATAAATTATGCAAATTCATCCATCTTTTTTAGCAAAGGGGTTCCAGAATCGACCCGCAATGAGATAAAGGTAATGCTGAATGTTCCAAACAAAACTTTGAATGAAAAATATTTGGGGATGCCTTCTGACATTGGGTCCTCAAAGAATGGTGCTTTCAAGTATTTAAAGGATCGTTTGTGGAGTAGGATCCAAGGATGGATTGAAAAATCACTCTCCACCGCTGGGAAAGAGGTTTTGGTTAAGGCGGTTGCACAAGCGGTGCCAGTCTACTCCATGTCATGTTTCAAACTGCCGAGAGGGTTGTGTGAAAAATTGAATATACTCATAAGGAAGTTTTGGTGGGGCAGCAAGGAAGGTAAACGCAAACCACATTGGGTATCTTGGAAGGATATGACTCAACCAAAAAGCATGGGAGGTTTGGGTTTTAAGGATTTTGAGCTTTTCAATCTTGCTATGCTAGCCAGGCAAGCATGGCGCTTACTACAAAATCCAGAATCCTTGAGTGCTCGCATTTTGAAAGCTGTATACTACCCGGACTCGACAATTCTTGAAGCTACCTTGGGATCCCATCCGAGCCAAATATGGAGATCCTTAATAGAAGGCCGAGACACACTCAATCAGGGAATCATTAAGAGAATAGGCAATGGAGAAAATACAAGAATATGGACAGAAAATTGGCTCCCACGAAGCGAAATGCTTCGCCCTTATGGCTGTTTGACAGCGAACCCACCCCAGTTCGTCTCAGAAATCATCGATGTAACAACAGCCACATGGGACATTCAGAGGGTCCGGCAAGTCTTCTTGCCTTTTGATGCCAAAGTAATAACTAGCATACCCCTATGCACCCGAAACATATCAGATTTCTGGGCTTGGCATTTTGAGAAAAATGGTCTTTTCAGTGTGAGATCGGCATACAATATGCTTGTGGCAACGAGGCAACGCCGGGAAGCCTGGCTGGATGGTCATGCAGGCTCGTCAGGAGCAAGAGGGGAAGAGAAAGAGTGGAAAACACTTTGGAGGACCAAAGTTCCGGGGAAAATTCGCATGTTTCTATGGCGGCTCTCAAAGCAATCCCTGCCGACCGAAGATGTTCGGTCTCATCGACACATGTCAAACTCCTCGACATGCGGATTGTGTGGGTCTCCGGATTCATGGCGCCACTCCCTACTTGAGTGTACGTCATCCAGGCGTGTTTGGGCGTTAGTAGAGAATGAAATTGGGCAGTCTCTTGTGGCAAATATGGAATCCAACGCAAAACACTGGTTGTTTGCACAGATGGAATTGTTATCACATGCTCTGTTTGTCAAACTGGCAGTAACGTTATGGGCAATCTGGACGTCCAGAAGAAAGTCCATTCATGAAGGGATCTTCCAGAGCCCACAATCGTTGTACTCTTTCACAACAAGTTTCATTGGTGAGCTTGAACAAATAAACGAAAGCAAACCGGAAGGGGCGCCAAGAATACATGTGGAAAGAAACAGGCGAGCCCGACCACGAGCCCCACCCGCAAATCATGCCAAGGTCCATGTTGATGCAGCTGTGAGGACAGGCAGGGGGGTTCTGTAGCGGTGGTATGCCGTGACTCAGCGGGGAACTATCTAGGCAGCTGCACACTGGTGGTGCAAGGCGCAGATGACCCGATGACGCTGGAAGCTTTGGCTTGCAGGGAGGCACTTTGCATTGCCGATGACCTTCTCCTACAGCGTTTTGTCATATCCACAGATGCAAAAGGGGTAGTCCAGGACATCAACCGAGGTTCGCATGGAAGGCATGGCGCAATTATCAATGAGATCAAACTTCGGTCTACCAATTTTTCTTGTAGTTTTATTCATGAAGGTCGTGAAAGTAATATGGAAGCTCATAAGTTAGCTAGATACGCTTTAAATTTAGCCCCTGGGCGTCATGTGTGGTTTGGCCAACCACATGATGTAAACAAAATCCCACTCATTGTGGACTTTGATCAATAAAAAATAGGCTTTATCCCTAAAAAAAAAAGGAGCGATGGATTGATTGAACACAAATGAAATACACAACCCTCTTATCTCTACTCGGCCAAGACTCGCGTTTGAAGCTAACGGATGGTAAGGCTTTTCCCCTAGCCTTGAGATAAAATGGTTAAGAGAGGCGATGCATCATACTAGTCACTGGACATGCTTGAGTTCCATTGGCACTTCGAGTCGTGGGAGTGCTTTTATCTTGTCGGGATTTGCCTCGATTCCTCTATGAGAAACGATGAAGCCAAGTAGCTTGCCGGATGGATGCCGAAGACGCACTTTTCCGGGTTCAACTTAATGTTGTATGCTCGAAGGTTTTGAACGTTTCCCGAAGAACATCTATTAGTGTACTGGCCTAACGGGTTTTAACGACCACATCATCCATGCTTCTGATGTTTTGACGATTTGCGGCTCAAGGCACGTCTGAATCATTCACTTGTAGGTAGCACCAACATTTGTTAAACCGAATGGCATTGTATTAAAATAAAAAGGCCCGTAAGGGGTTATGAAAGTTGTGGCAGCTTGGTCGGACTTCTTCATATTTATTTGATGATATCCCGACTAGGCATCCAAGAAACAGAGGAAATCATGCCCCACTGTGGCATCAATTATTTGGTCGATCCAAGGCAATGGGAAGGGGTCTGATACGTCTCCAACGTATCTATTATTTTTTATTGTTCCATGCTTTTATAGTATCAATATTGGATGTTTTATATAACTTTTTATGCTATTTTATATCATTTTTTGTGACTAACCTATTAACCCAGTGCCAAGTGCCAGTTGATGTTTTCTACTTGCACTATAAAAAAACACTTCCATGACGATACGTGTTTGTCACAGTAGGTCATGTTTTCTGTCATGCATGTACATCCATGATGATTTTATGACAGAATCAAGATAGTTATACCTATGCTATCGTAGAAGTGTTCCATGACGATACTCAAATTATCATCACGGAAGTGGCCACTTCCATGACGATAAATGGCGCGGCATGGAAGTGCTTTCGTTAAGGGTAACCGACATGTTGCATCCACCGTAACGGGTCGCCGTTAAGCTATCGGGTCTGGTTTTGGATCCAATAACCCGTTAACAGTCATGACCAATGACGATTTTTCACGTGTAAAATTCTCATTGACCGAAGGAACCACGTGTCAGCTCCGCGTTGGGACAGATGTCAACCGTCCAATGGACAGGAGGTGCCTATAATACGTCGAAACGTGGCACGACCCAACAGTGTCCTATTTAGGTTAAAAAGGCCGGCTCGTTTGACTTGGTCAAAAGTTAACGAGTCGGCCCGTCGAAAGCCTGTTAACGGCATGTTCGCATATAGCCCATTTAAGGCCCATTAAATCACAGCTCGTTATGGCCTTTTCGAATTCGGCCCATTAGCGTCATGTGGGCAGTCCAATATAATTCCAGCCCATTGTCACTTTCGGCCCATGTATGGGCCATGACGTCTTTCGGCCCTTATGAGGCCTTTTGTATCTTTGGGCCCTTTAACGACTCGTGGTGACTCTGGCCCATAATGAACTGTAAATTGCTTTATACGCAGTAACGACACATGATTCAGTTGGGCCGTTTCTAGCCCGTGTTATCTTTTGGCCTTCTAAGGCCCATATATTCTCGGGCTCATTTCCGGCCCTCGATTACTTACGGTCCGTTACTGGACTCTTCCGCTAATCGGCCAAAATCGGTCTGTCTGTGGCCTATTAATCATTTGGGCCTTATTCATCCTGTCATGTATTACGACCCATTGACGACACGTTATGCCTATCGATAGAATTAAGCATGTGTTGTCTTATGGCTTGTTAACAGCCCATTATGGCATGAGCCCATAAACAGACGGTTTCGATTCTGGCCCATTTAGGGCCCAAACCGCGTTCCGAAATTGGTCCATGATTAGTACGGCCCATGGATCCTACAGCCCTGAAGAGGCCCATGGATCCTACAGCTCAAAAGAGGCCCATGGATCCTAAGGCCCATAGGAGGCCCATGGATCGTACGGCCTGTAGGAGGACCATGGATCCTACGGCTTGTAGGAGGGCCATGGTTACAATGGCCCATATGTGGACCAGTGTTATTGCGGCCACTAGGAAACCGAGGAAAAAGAACTACAGTAATACAAGCAAACAAATAAAAAACACTATAAGAAAATAAATAAGCAAGCAACTAACGCTAGGATATTACGACGAATACAGACATTACATCCACTAGGCATCAAAGTTCGCCACCAGTGCAAATATAGGGAACAAAGCAGCATATTACATACATTGGGCGTCAAAGTTGGCCACTAGTGAAAATAAACGCCGCAGCAAAACAAGTCCAGAATTGAAACCACTTCAGAAGAGCTCAAGAAACAATATCCTGGGTACCCACCATGCTGGCAATAAGCTTAGCAAACTTATTAGCTTTCTCTTGTTTGGCGCTTAAATCCTCCAACTCTTGCTGTTGCACCAAAAAGTATGCATCTGAATTCTGCAGGGACTTCCTCAGTCCTTCGGCTTCTTGTCGCAGCACATCTGATCGATGTCTTTCAACTTATAGTTGAGACTCAAGAAGTCGAACTGATTCAGGCAGCGAGTTCGATGAGCTTGTGCCAGCAGTAGTGGCCAGTAACTCGAACACTACGTGAAGAAAGGACTTTGGGGTTGTCTCACTGTCTTCAAGATAGTTTTTATCAACTTTCTTGGAGACCAACAGGGATGTCTCACTATCTTGAACCTTATCTGCATTATTTCCTTTACCATTGCATAACGGGGTACTCTTCTCCAATATTTTATCGGCATTCTAAAAGAGAAACGAGCAGACACATCACAGGTTTAGCATGTTTTATATGAAACTCATTTTGGTAAACTAGTTCAGTAGTAACAGCGGCTCGGGAGTGAGCAAAACCGAGAGGGAGAGGACGAGCGAGGGGAATTTGCGGGCTAGGGTTTGTCTACGGGGTATGGGTCGTGCTTAGCCACCACGGGGGTCCGCCGAATGCTCAACAAGACGGCAACAGGGGGCCATGGAGGCGCGGATGGCCGGCAGCAGTAGGTAGAAAGTAGCAGCAACGCGCATCAGCAATAGAGGAGCAACAGCGTGCACGTACGTGAACACTGAGCTTCTGCCATGGCGGACGAAGCTCACAGGACGGCCGCAAACGAAACGGATCGAGCCAGAGAAGAGGGGGAATCGGACGAGAAGCTCACTGTGATGCTCGTAGACGTGGTTAGAGAGCACGGGGGTGGCCGGACGCGTCGCGCTTGTCGACGAGATACGGCGACCGTGACGAAGAAGACCGGCGATGGCGAGGTTTAGGGTGGTCCTAGCTCGAATCCATAGGTGAGGGCGAAGGAGACAATGATGGAGAAGCTCCTGGACGTCTTGGTGCGACGAGGGGAGGCCGATGGCCACGGTGGAAACAATGGCGCGGCAACAGCGGCTCGGGAGCGAGCAAAATCGAGAGGGAGAGGATGAGCGAGGGGAATTTGCATGCTAGGGTTTGTCTACGCGGTCGGGGTCGTGCTTAGCCACCGCGAGGGTCCGGTGGATGCTCGACACGACGGCAACGGGGGGCCATGGAGGCGCAGATGGCCAGCACGCACAGGCCTCTGCCTCCTCTCTATACAGATGTAGGAGAAGGCCTGTGGTGGGCTGGTCCTTTGTAGCAGTGGGCTACAAGTGCACTGTAGATAGGTTTTAACATTTAACCTTTTTTAGCTACTGTTTTTACTCATTCTAGCTACCAAATGACTTTTGTAAAATGTAACACTTTGCCACATAAATACTATGCAGTAAACTGCACTGCCACAAAAAGTTTGAGGATTAATTGAATCCATTTGAATTTTGTTTAAAATAGAAATGATTTAATTTGGGACTGTTTTGCTCTTGTTTTGGATGCCAGGGGCATTTCAGGAATTTAGGTGATGTTGTTTTCCTCAACATAATTACTTAGGAATTATTTGCAAAATTATGAACTACTTTATTTGCATTTTTGAAGATGTAAATTTTTGACTTGCATTTTAAATTTGAATTTGATTTGATTTTCAATCAAGGGGCAATTTAGCTTAGTAACCAGGGTGACATGGCATCATTAGTGTGGAGTTACTATAGCATGATTCTCGGGGTGTTACAAGATCGGCAAAGAAATACGAAGTTATAGCAATCATGCATAAAAGAGTTCAGAGAAAACTCAAATAATATCCATAGATAATCTGATCATAAACCCACAATTCATCGGATCCCAACAAACACACCGCAAAAAGTCATTACATCGGATAGAATTCCAAGAACATCAAGGAGAACATTGTATTGAAGAACATCGAGAGAGAAGAAGCCATCTAGCTACTAACTATGGATCTTTAGGTCTATGGTAAACTACTCACGCTTCATCAGAAGGGCAACAAGGTTGATGTGGAGCTCCTCCGTGATCAATTCCCCCTCCGGCGGAGTGCAGCGGAGGCCTCCATATGGGATCTCACAAGAACAAAAACTTGCGGCGGCGGAAACAGTATTTCGGGTGGCTCTCCGATGTCTGGGGAATACTTGAGTATTTATAAAGGTGGAATTATAGTTGGAGGTGCCACGAGGGGCCCACAAGCCTGGGGGCGCGCCCCTGTTGCGCCCTCGTGGCTCTTCTGGCCTTCTCCCGAACCTTCTAGGGTCTCTTCTGGTCAAGAAAAATTAATCCAAAGTTTTTTTTCATTTGGACTTCGTTTGATATTGATTTCCTGAAAAGCCAAGAACATGCAAAAAATTGCAACTGGCACTGGGCACTAAGTTAATAGGTTTGTCCCAAAAAATGGTATAAAGTTGATTGTAAATAAATATAAAACATTCAAGATTGATACTATAGTAGCATGGAACAATCAAAATTATAGATACGTTGGAGACGTATCAGGGACCGCGACGGGACAAACAGGGGCAGGGACGGTAGGGGGTGGTGCCATGCCGGCTACGCCCCCTTGAACGAGGTGGTTGCCTTGCCGTTTCCTCTTGCTGTCACTGGCAGAAGATGTGGGGGCGGCGCCGGCATGCACGGACGCGGGAGGCATGAAAGGATGGAGTGGTGGCATACTTGGTGGCGGCGGCGCATGAAATGCGTCCCCCAGGGACTGCAGGTACTCCATAGGGAAGGATGTCGGCACGGCAAGGCCGGACGGCGAGATAAGAGGCGACGGCGCGTGGGACGGGGACGGAAGGGGCGGAATTTGCCTTCTCGCCAAGGATAGGGGAACAGGCAAAAACAAGGCCAAATCCCGTAGATATGGCGGAAATGACCTGAACCGTGCAGGATCCCGCAAAAAAATTATGGGCCGGCCGATTTTACGGGATCTGATCAGGCTGGAAAAAAGGCGCTCGTCCTCTAAATCAGCAGTTATTTTACCGGATAGCCTCTTTTGCGGGATCTGCTAGAGATGCTCTCAAAAGTGTCGCGGTGGTGCCTTTGCTTCAAGAGCCGCCTCTCACCGGGAAGGGTCGTGGCCGTGGTGCAGCAACTTGCCACTGTGGGTGACGCTTCCGGCGTGCTGTACATGTGGATGCTGTAGCAGATCTGTCGCCGATGCGAACGAGCAGTTGCCTTCTCGTCTGGCCGAACTGAGGAAATTTCACTAGCTTGGAAGGTCACGAACTCACACGAGATAAATAGGCATTGCTTATCCAAACAAGACACTAGACGGTGGTGGTGCGGTGATCAAAGACCACACTGGAGCGTTTAGGGCTGGTGTATGCCATCACTTCCCGAACATTGATGATCCAGAGGCCATGGAGATTTTGGCATTTAGGCGTGCTCTGGAGGTGGCAGCTGAGTTACATGTGGAAAGAGTGCACGTGGAGCTCAACTCGCAAGGGGTGGTGCAGATGTTGAATCAAGAACGAAGAGCCTGTCTATGACGGGACCGTGGATGCAGGAGATCAAGACAACGATTTGCTCTTTTTCTCGGTTCAAAGTTTCTTGGGTTCGTCGTTCCGCTAATGTCGCAGCACATAAGTTAGCTAAGGTAAGTGTCAGTGATGAACTTTGCAATGTTTGGTTGGGGATGTCCCCAGACTTTGTCCAAGATGTAATTATGGATGAGATTCCGATATTTGAATTTTAAATAAAGCGGCGACATTAACCCTAAAAAAAGACACTGGACCGATCTTTTCCTAGCCCAACAAAGTTTTCCATAGCTAATTCTTAACTGGAAATTTTATGTGCTAACTTTTGACTAATCTTTTCCTAGCCCAACAAAGTTTTCCATAGCTAATTCTTAACTGGAAATTGTATGTGCTAACAGTCGAACAGTCGAAAGTTAGCTACAGATCTGAACGGGTCTTCCTCTTCCTTTCTAGCTACTAATCGCTCATCTAATTCTCTTTTTCCTTAACGCCATATTTGGATGTTTGTATTGAGCCTCCGAATTTGGATTTCATATTGCCTGGCGGCCAATTCAGTTGTTTGGATGCACACTGAAACACCAGACTGAAATGAACCCAAATACAGAAGCGAATTCGCTCTCACACACGGAGGCCTCCCGCAATATGGAGCTCCACCACTCCGATTTCGGTCGAATCGACCTACACCCGCAAAAGAAAACGATTGGATCTACGCCCCGCGGGAGACCTGCCTCTTCTTTTTTAGAACGAAGACGCAAGAAGCGTCCGGCTTTAAATTAATAAAGCCCACGGAACAGGCAGCATCCAACATACGATACAAACGAAAAACAGAAGACAGCAACGGCCGAAGCCCAAGTCAGGTACATGCAACTGGCCTAAGCCTGAATAAGATAAACCAATCTAAACACATAGACAACCGGCCGGAGAAAGGAGCAGACCAGCAGCAGCTTAGTGACGAGCAGCAATATGAATCAAGCGGATCCGCTCCATAGCCTCCTACATCCGCTCAGTGTCCCGTCGTTTCCCCAACGGCATCTAGGTCTATAGGAACATGTGGCATTTGAAAATAATGTCAGCGGGGTGAGAAGGGAATTTGTGCTCAATAGTGATTTTGTTTCTAGTAGTCCAAAGAGACCATAACAGCGCCCCTACGCATCGCCATAACACTCGGGCATATCCACCCCTTTGAGGCCTAAGAATATCACGGAGCTCGCTGCCCGAGTGAGGATTCCAGTTCTGATCGAAGGCGTCCCGGACCGCACTCCAAGCGAACCGAGCTAAGTGACAGTTGAAAAATATGTGATTTGCATCTTCATGCGCACCACACATCGCACAGCTGCCATCAAACGGCCCATTACGAGAGGATGGGAGACGGTCACGGAACATTTGCCAAAGGAATATTTTGATTTTGAGAGGGATAGACACTTTCCATAGCCCCCTAGCTATATCCAGTGCCGGACCCTCCGTTAACTTAGTGTAAAGCGACTTGACCGAGAACTTCCCGAAGCTCGTGAGGGACCAGGAAACCTTATCAGGTTTGGGTCGCAGCACAGCGCCGGCTAGCGCATTGCATAGCCCCTCCCAGCAGGCTCGTTCAGGGTCAAGGAGAGGCCGCTTAAAAGAGATAGCTGGCGGGGAGGATCTAAGCGCTTCAGCAACGAGGATTTCAGTATTTGTAGCGAGTTGGTAGATGGAGGGGTGGCTGCGCCACAACGGCTCCGAACCATACCAGTGATCGAGCCAGAATCTCGTGGAATTGCCGTCGTTGACACTTAGTTTAGCTCCTAACGCAAAGGCCGGTTTAACAGCCTGGATCCCGTTCCAGAAGGTCGACTCTTTAGCCTTAGAAGTAAGGAAATTCCCATCGGGGAAATATTTCGCCTGAAGGATATCCGCCCAGAGCCCCTGCTCGTTTTGGGAGAGCTTCCACAGCCACTTGGCAAGCAGAGCAACGTTCATAAGTTTGGAATTAAGGATCCCCAGGCCGCCAAATTTCTTTGGACGACATACCGCTGCCCACTTGACTAAGTGGTACTTCTTTTTGGATCCAGTTCCTTCCCGAAAGAACTTGGATCGAGGTGTGTCGAGCTTGGCATGAACACCATCCGCCAGGAGAAACATGCCCATGGTAAACATGGGCAAGGAAGAGAGACTGGTGTTCGTCAGAATAAGCCTAGCAGCCGAAGACATGAACCTACCACGCCAAGGACTCACCCGGTTCGCCACCTTGCCATATAAGGGCTCCCACTCGTGGATAGATATGTGTTTGTCTGAGATAGGGAGGCCCAAGTACTTAAGCGGAAAGCTCCCTAGCTTACAGTTAAGAAGGTTGGCGATGCGAGATGCGATGGGATCAGCCATCCCAATGGCTATGACCTCGCTTTTTAGAAAGTTGATCTTAAGGCCAGAGACGATCTCGAAAGCTAGAAGGATAAGCTTAATCGAGGCTATACTTTGGTCGTCAGGCTCAAAGAGCAACATGGTGTCGTCGGCGTATTGAAGGTGCGTGACACCTCCAGGGATGAGGTGTGGGACGACACCGCGGATGTGACCGGCACCCTTAGCCTTATTGATCATGGCCGAGAGGGCGTCCACAATAAGGTTGAAGATCAGAGGAGAGGAAGGGTCTCCCTGTCTAAGACCTCGCTTGTTGCGGAAGAAGTTCCCAACTTCTCCGTTTATTGACACCGCAATCTGGCCCCCCGAGACCAGATGCATGATACGATGGACGAAACCTGACTCGAATCCCTTTCGATCCAGGACCTCGCGAATGAACTCCCAGTTCACTCGGTCATAGGCTTTTTCAAAGTCCAGCTTAAGGAGCACAGCCGGCTGCCGGGTTCGTTTTAGTTCGTGGACTATCTCCTGAAGCACAACCGGCCCTTCGAGAATGTTGCGACCTTTGAGAAAAGCCGACTGGCTACGATTGATCACTCTCTGCGCAATAGGGGCGAGTCTCGTCGTATAGGCCTTCGCGCAAATTTTGAAAGGAACATTAATGAGAGTAATAGAGCGATATTGCTTAATCGTGTCAGCCCCTTTGACCTTTGGGATTAAGCTAATAACACCGTAATTGAGCCACGAGATGTCTACAGTTCCTAACGCAAAGCCATTGATAATATCGTAAAAAAGAGCTTTTAACGCAGGCCAAAAACGACGAAAGAAAGCCACCGGCCAGCCATGAGGGCTGGGGGCAGTATCGATCTTCATCGAGCCGACAGCCGTATCAATTTCCTCGGTGGAAAAGGACAGGGCCAGAAGGTCGTTTTCGGCCTGAGAAACGCGAGCGTCGTCCCCACAAAAATCGGCTCGGAGGCGCAGGTGTTTCTCCTCAGTTGTTCCCAACAGGTTGAGGAAAAACTCATAAATGTGGGCCGAGATATCCGCTTGGCTAACTAGCACCCCTTGATCGGCTTGAAGCCTCAGGATCAAGCATTTCCGTTTACGCCTGTTGGCATAAGCGTGAAAATATCCGGTGTTAGCGTCTCCCTTGGTAACCCACTTGACGCTGCCCCTACGGTGCCAGTACTCCTCCTCTTCCCTGAGGATGGAGAGCACCTGGTTTTCTAGAGCGTAGTGATTAGCCCACTCAGCCTTCGAAAAGGATCTGGAGTCTGCTTGGGCATCGAGGGATTTGATCTCATCGATAAGAGCTTCCCTTGCTCGCTTCGCCTCACTACCGTGGTTTGCCCCCCAACCACGAAGGAAGCCGCGTAAAGCCCCGGCCGCAGAGATCCATAGGTCCATTGGCCCCCTAGGGCGACCAGACGAGGCAATCGCTTGCTCCCAGCGAGCGATGATCAGAGGAACAAACCCGTCGACCTCAAACCAGCCAGTTTCAAAATAGAAGCGCGGGCTGCGTTTGATCCTATCCTCCCCTGAGGCTAAGATGAGCGGGACATGGTCTGAACCGATACAAGTTTCCGCTACAAGCGTACACATAGGGAAGAGGATTTCCCAATCTGACGAGACGAAAACGCGATCGAGGACACTACGGACTGGGGCTAACTGTTTGTTAGTCCAAGTATATCTAGCACCAGTCCTAGCAATCTCCCGCAAGGCGGAAGCAGCAATTGCGTTATTGAACAACGCCACCCTTGGCCAGTCGATATTGCGGGTATTCTTATCAGCCCCTGAGCGGATAAGGTTGAAATGACCCCCAAGAACGATAGGGATGTCTGCGGCTTGCTTGGTCCCAACCAGAGCTTGGATTTCTCCTAGAAAGTCCGCCGCACGTGAGTGATCGGCAGGGCCATAAACGCACACGATCGCCCAGACAGCTAAGGACACTCGATGTTTGATCATAGCCGAAATAAAGAAGGAGCCCGATTCCCAAGTTACAACATCACATACATCACGATTACAACCCAGAAGAAACCCGCCCGAGTGACCACAAGAGGGGACCCAACCCCACGAGAAGCGCTGAAGGGGGTCGAAGGCCGCAAGATCCCTAAAGGTAAAATCAACTTTGATCGTCTCTTGAAGCGCAACGACATCGATCTGTTCACGTGCAATATATTCTCTAAGCTGGGTACGCCGGCCCGAGTGGCCACATCCCCTAATATTCCAGAACAGGTATCGCATTAGACAATACGGTTACGGAGGCGAACCCCTCTGGAGGTCACCGGTTTTGGCCAGGGCACGGCTGGTAGAGGGGGACGCTTCAGCCTCCCTGGCTTCAGCCCCTCCACCCGACAGAACGGGCACCGGAACACCAGGCCCAGCCCCAACTGTGTCCTGAACTGACTCAGCCGCATAGATGGCCTCCCTGGCCTTGGCCGCAGCCGCAGCCTCTGCAAGAGCCGCCTGGGCATCCTCGCGCGCTCGAATCATAGAAATAATCGCGCCACCCTCCGAGCCTAACCTGCCTCTTTTCCCAAGGGAATTTGAGGATTTGCCACAGGTTTGTTTGCTTTTTGACGATTTGCCCCTGCTTTTCTGGTCATTGATTATTTGCCATGCCTTTGCTAGATTCTTGATGATTTGCCCCTGCTGATACGGGCCCACAACAAAATGTCCAAAATGCCCCTTATGAGACCCAGCTCGTTCTCGTTCCCTCGTCGTCATCTCGCCCAAAAATCGGCACAGTGGCAGACGGAAGCTACAGAGCGGCACGGCCCGCTCCGCTTACTAGTCATCGTCCCGCGAAACAAGCCTCCAATGTGTACGAGACCACCGGATATTCCCAAAGTGGGCTAGGCATAGGAACTCCCGGTGTCCGTGGATGCGCGATGACTGGTGCTCACCGCCCAGGACGTCCTCGTCCAAGTGCAGCTGGAGGAGAGAGGCAAACTTGCTAGCAGCATATAGTGGTGGAGGTCGACGGATGCGTGCATCTGACGAGTTGCTGGTTGAGGTCGTCGACCTCGGCTCTCTTTCAGGCCGTCAACTTCGTACTGCTTGGTCGGGAGTTGCCGGTGAAGGTCGTCGAGTGCGGTCTCGTGCGGGAGGGCCTGGGCACGGGATGGGGCTGGAAACTATCGTGGAAGAGCGCGAGGTGGTAGAGCACGATGACGACCCACGTCCTGTGGAGGTGACAAAGGAAGGCAGCAGCACAGCGGAACGGTGGTCGGGAGGAAGCACGAGTGTAAGACGACAATCAGCTGACCAGATGGGAAGAGGAGTGGCACAACAAGTAGGAGCATAGCAAGGCACAAGGCATGTTCATGACGGCGAGACAGGGCTGTGAATCATGGCGAGCAGTTGGATACGGACGAACAGAGGAGCTAATGGGGAACGGCTGAATGGGAGCTGTCTAATTTGAGCAAGGGCTAGTTTGGTCAAATAGTTTGTAGTGTAATTCTAAACCATGCATAAAGGGCAAATCATAAGAATACGAGAAAGGTGTGGCAAATAATCGATGACAAAGAAAACAGCGGCAAATCCTCAAAGTGCAAACAAACCTGTGGCAAATCCTCAAATTCCCCTTTCCCCCACGCGTGACCGAAGGGCTGAAGGAGCGGCACCCAGGGCAGCACACCGGCTGCGGTGCCCAGATAAGCTCCTCTCGCCTGTCCTCCTCCTCCTCCTCCTACGTCGAATCCGGTATCCCCGCTGCCACAGTTCGTTCACCTTACTCCCATGGCGCCACATCTCCTCTGCCATCAAGTCGCCTCTGCCGCTCCATGTCCTCCTCCCATGGCCGCCACGGACGGACCTAGTTGTCCACCACCTCTCCTCATCCTCTACCTCTGCTCCGTCATCCCTACATGACGCCGGACCCCCTCCTCTTCTGCCGCAGATTCCCCCATCTCCTCTGATCCTTCCACATGTGCTCTGTCGCCAGATCCCCTCTTCTGTCCTCTCCTTCTTTAGTTAGCTAGGGTGTTATTTTTCCTTCAGTTTGTGCAATTTGTGTACACAGTACAACGATCATGTTGGCCAATGTAATCCTGCTGCACATCTTCAGTTAGCTAGGTGTTGTCTTTGTTCATTTTCGTTAGATAATAAGTATGCATGCATCATGAGCATGTATGAGAAAAAGGAGAGTGAGGCTATCTAGCTGCAACGACAGATCATGCTGAAGCTGAGCCTACATCTATTCTTGAGAAATTCCTTCAGGCAGCGAATACAGCGAAGTGTTATCTAGGTACTGCCATTGCTGAAAGTCCCAAGCCTGAAAGTATGGTGGTGAAGCTTTTTTCTGTGGGAAACTATGTGTTGATGTTGAGCAATTCGGACTTACCTATTTGAACAGTAGAAGATGAAGTATAGGCTGTGTAAAACACAATACATTGATCGGTGCACCAGGCACGTATATATGATGTACAGAGCGGGGCCACAACCTCAACTATACAGATGAACTAGGAGGTGGGCCCAAGACACAATATACACGTACACAATATATTCAACACCCCCCGCAGTCAAAGCGGCACCGGAGACGCAGAGACTGGAACGAAACTCCTCGAAGGTGGAAGTCGGCAGTCCCTTAGTCATCACATCGGCGAACTATTGTGCGGTCGGAACATGGAGGACCCGAATGCGTCCGAGGGCCACCTGCTCATGCACGAAGTGAATGTCCAGCTCAATGTGCTTAGTCCGGCGATGATGAACGGGGTTGGCGGAAAGGTACACCGTAGAGACGTTGTCACAGTAGACAACCGTAGCCTGGGAGACATCATGATGCAACTCCTGAAGTAGTTGTCGTAGCCAGGTGCACTCGGCAACGGCGTTAGCCACGACTCGGTACTCAGCCTCCGCGCTAGAGCGTGAAACAGTGGGTTGTCGCTTGGACGACCACTAGACGAGTGAAGGACCGAGGTAGATGCAGTAGCCAGAGGTGGAGCGACGGGTGTCAGGGCAGCCGGCCCAGTCCGCGTCGGAATAGGCCACCATCTCCAGAGAAGTGGATGCCGTGAGAGTGAGCCCAAGAGCAATCGTGCCACGGATGTAGCGGAGAATCCGCTTCACGAGGGTCCAATGGGAGTCACGAGGGGCGTGTATATGGAGACACACCTACTGAACAACATACTGTAGACCCGGCCGGGTGAGAATCAGATACTGAAGAGCACCAACAATGGACCGGTAGAACGGAGCATCCGACGCGGGCGAGCCATCCAGAGCAGAAACCTTGGCCTTCGTGTCAACAGGAGTAGCGACAGGGTGACAGTTGAGCATGCCGGCACGCTCAAGTAGCTCATGCGCATACTTCTGCTGATGAAGGAAGAAGCCGTCGGGTCACCGAACAACCTCAATGCCAAGGAAATAATGTAGAGCGCCCAGGTCCTTGATGGCAAACTCATCACGCAGCCGGAGAGTAATCTGCTGAAGAAGGGCTGCGGAGGAGGCCGTCAGGATGATGTCGTCGACGTAGAGGAGCAAATATGCAGTTGTGTCGCCGCGGTGATAGACAAACAACGAGGTATCCGAGCGAGTAACGTTGAAGCCCAGTGTCTGAAGGAACCCAGCGATACGCTGGTACCAGGCGCGAGGTGCTTGCTTGAGCCCGTAGAGAGACCGGGACAGCAAACACACATGCCTAGGAAGAGATGCGTCGACGAAACCGGTGGGCTGCTCACAGTAAACCTGCTCCTCAAGATAGCCATGAAGAAAGGCGTTGGAGACATCCATCTAATGAACCGGCCAGCCTCGGGAAACCGCCAGCTGGAGAACAGTGCGGATCGTGCTCGGTTTGACAACCGGTGCAAACGTCTCAATGAAGTCGACGCCAGCACGCTGCCGAAAACCACGGACCACCCAGCGAGCCTTGTAGCGCTCAAGTGTACCATCCGAGCGGGTCTTATGGCGAAAGACCCACTTGCCACTGATGACATTGGCGCGAGAAGGCCGAGGAACCAGTGTCCAGGTACGGTTCCGCTGAAGAGCGTCGAACTCTTCCTGCATCACAGCAAGCCAGTGAGGATCACGAAGGGCTGCTCTGGCGGACGCAGGAATCGGTGACGGCTCAGTGGTGGAGGCGGCGAGGAGATACTCGTCGCTGGAGTACCGTAGACTCGGGCGGTGAACGTCGGCTCGAGCCAGAGTGAGGGGGCGAGACGGCAACTCCGGGATGAGGCCCGATGAGGCGGCCGGCGAGATAGCCGGCGATGCGGCCGGCGAAGAGGCAGCGCCCGAGGCAGCCGGGGAGGGCGCGTCGCCCGAGGTGCCCGCAGTGCCCGAGGCGGTGGAGGCGGGCGAGGTGCCCGAGGCAGCGGGGCCGGCCGAGGCGCCCGAGGCGGCCGGAGAGGAAGCCGGCGGGGACGGCGACAGCGGCGTGGGGGTGCGAGGCGCAGCTCGTCCCATGGCGCGAGGACCGCCAAAGCTCGGAGGCGGTCCGAGAGCCGAGCGGGGCCATCCACCTGACGGGGTCGCCGAAGGACCGCCGGTGGCCGGCGGCGACGGGGCGACGAGAGGTACCTGCTGCTGAAACGGAAACACCTTCTCATCAAAGTAAACGTGTCGGGAGGTGAATACACGATGTGAGACAGGGTCGTAGCAGCGGTAGCCTTTGGTGTTAGGTGGGTAGCCGAGAAAGATGCAGGCGACGGAGCGGGGTGCAAGCTTATGAGGCGCAGTGGCGCCGATGCTAGGGTAGCAGAGACAGCCTAAGATGCGAAGCTCATCATAAGAGGGCGGTGCACCGAAGAGCAGGTGATGAGGTGCAAAGTTCCCGTGAGTATGACAGGGGCGAATGTTAATGAGGAGTGATGCGGTGGCGAGAGCGTCAGGCCAAAAGCGCGGAGGCACATTGGCATGAAAGAGAAGAGTCCGAACACAGTCGTTAAGAGTGCGAAGGACACGCAAAGCGCGACCGTTCTGTTGCGAAGTGTACGGGCATGTGAGACGAAAAGTCGTGCCATGTGTGGTAAGGAGAGTGCGAACAGCTAAGTTGTCGAACTCCTTCCCGTTATCGGTCTAAAACGCGAGAATGGGACGACCAAACTGCGTGAAAACATAGGAGTAGAAAGCGGCGAGAGTGGAGATGACATCCGACTTACGACGCAACGGGAAGGTCCACACATAGTGCGAAAAATCATCAAGGATAACAAGATAATAAAGATAGCTCGTATTACTTGCAACAAGAGAGGTCCAAACATCACTATGAATTATCTCAAACTGGTACGATGCAACATGAGAAGACGCTCTAAACGGAAGACGAGCATGTTTGCCGAGGCGACATGCATGACACGAATGATCCTCGATCTTATTACACGTGAAAGAAAAACTCCGAAGTATATGACGAAGGATGGCGGGGTTGGGATGACCCAAGCGAGCATGCCAAAGATCCACTCCGGTGGCGAGAGCGACAGGGGCGGCGGAGGTGGTGGAGGCGATGGAGTGGACCGGGTAGAGCTCGTCGGGGCTGTCACATCGGTGGAGTACCATCCGGGTACGAGCGTCCTTAACAGAAAAACCACATTCGTCAAACTCACCGGTAACAGGATTTTCACGTGTAAAAGAACGAACAGAGACAAGATTTTTAATAAGATCAGGAGAAACTAAGATGTTAGATAATGACAATGGAGTAGAAGTAGATGGAAAAGATGCATGTCCTATGTGAGTAATAGGAAGGGAGGAACCGTCACCGACGGTGATGCAAGCGGAAGTGTGGACGGGATAGGAGGTGTGAAGGTTACCGGGATGAGCCGCCATGTGCGCAGTAGCTCCAGTGTCCATATACCAGTCGCCGCCGCCGGTGTAGGTGGACGGTGAGGGAGCGGAGTGGAGGGCCGCCAAGAGACCCAGGTCCCACGGCGCCGGTGGGAGGGTGGGCTGCGGGGGCGGCGCCGTCAGGGGCAGCAACGGCGGCCCACCTGGCTGCGGCGGCTGCCCGTAGGAGAGGGGCCTGTAGGGCGCCGCATAGGGCTGTGGCGCGGCGTAGAACGCCTGATGGGATGGAGGCCGCGCGCCGAGGATACCCGGGGCAGGGGCACGGGGAACCGGCATGGAGTAGGCGTGCACAACGCCAGTCCAAGGGTTCTGGCCGGCATACCACGGGTCCAGCTGGTACTGCTGCTGCTGGAGGCGGGCCGCTCCGCCCTGAGCACCGGCGCCCTGCTGCTGCTTGCGGCCTCCGCGGCGGCCCCCGTTAGCGGCCGGCTGGGGCGGCGGGAAGGCGGCGGCCGGCGCCTGCGGGTGGACCGGCGCGGGCGGGAGGGCTGGCGCGGGACGTAGCGGCGGCGCCTGTCCCCCGCGGGTGCCGGCAACGAGAGCGGTGTGGGTCGCCCGAGTCCAGGCCATCTTCATCCGTCGCTCCTCCAGCTTGAGGTACGCCACCACCTTAGCGAAGGTAGGCTCCGGGATGAGGGTGAGGTTGGAGGCGACGTTCCCAAAGTCCTCGTTGAGGCCGGCGGTGAGGGTGCTGATGAGGAGCTCGTCGCCGACCGTCTCGCCGAGATCGCGGAGCTCATCGGCAAGCTTTTTGAGGCGCTTGCAAAAATCGTCGATGGACGAGTCAAGCTGCTGGCACCCGTAAAATTCGCCGTGAAGAAGGACCTTGCGCTGCAGTTTATTGTCGGTGAAGAGGCCGTTGAGCTTGGTCCAGACGGCGTAGGCGTCGTCGTCATCATCCACCATCGTGTGGAAGAGGTCGTTGGAGATGGTGAGGTAGAACCAGCGGATGATGGTGGCATCGAGGATCATCCACTCCTCGTCGTGAATAATGAGGCTCGAGTCCACGGTGCCGTCGACGTGGCCGTGGAGCAGGTACTCGCGAAACACCAACGAGAAGTACCGCTTTCAAGCGGAGTAGGACGCGGTGGATTGATCAAGCACCACCAAAACGCGCTCGTGTATGTTGAGATCACGGACGAGGGTGACATCGGGACCGGCGAAGGGGTTGGAGACGGTGGAGGAAGAGGAGCTCATGGCGCGGCGTGGGAGGTGGAGGCGGCGCGGGTTGGATGGAGGGGTTTTAGGGTTTGGGGCGGCTCCGGTGGGGGTGGCGCGGGTGGGAGGCGGCGCGGGGTGGGGCGGCTCGGGTGGGGTTAGGGTTGGGTGAAGGAGAGAGGGCGGAAGCGGGAGAGCAGCGGCGACCGGCGGCAGTGGCGGCTAGAGAGAGGCCAGCGGCGATGGCGGGTGGTGGCAGCGGGAGGCGGGCAGGGCAGCAGCGACCAGCGGCGTTGGCGATGGCGCGGAGGGCATGCGGCGGCGACAGCGGCGGGTGGCGGCGGCGAGTGTGGAGGCGGCGGCGGCTAGGGTTAGGTCGACCGACCTGCGATAGATACCATGTAGAAGATGAAGTATAGGCTGTGCAAAACACAATACATTGATTGGTGCATCAGGCACGTATATATGATGTACAGAGAGGGTCACAACCTCAACTATACAGATGAACTAGGAGGTGGGTCCAAAACACAATATACACGTACACAATATATTCAACATGAACTATTGCTATATAATCATTTAATTTATAGTCACACATTTTACAAATCGTGATTTGATGCATATAGAACAAAGTACTGTGCAATTCCATAGTTTGCCATCCAAACATGATTTGGTATCGAAACCTCAGTGACATTCCATGAGCCAATACAATGAGCATACAAATAAGCGAATTGGTATTCATGTCCATTACAGTTTCCTTGCTGATTTGGAATTGAAACCAATTCAATATAGGGGCCTCCAACAAAGACATCCAAACACAGCGTAATTGTTAATCGCATTCGCGGGGCGAAAGCCATGCAGGCGTTTATTTGTGATTCCATGCATGCATGCAAACTACAAGACAAAACAGATACTGTCAGCAAAAAATTCTTTCTATTGTAAAATTGTAAAATATTTTGTAGTTCAAACCGTCGGTCCGATTGAAAACTGTTTTCACAAAAAAAAATCGTCGCAATGAGATCTTCGAAACTAGATTCCATGTTGTTATGTTCCAACAAAAAAAATCGGGTAAAAAGTTACCAGGACTGGGCTACATAAGTTATTATGTTTCTATCACATAAGTTATCAAGTTGTTTTCATAGAATTTATCGGACATTAAAAATTGTCTTCCAACCTTTCTCCCCACATGCACTTGCATGCATGCATGCACTAGAGGACAACACGCTGATGTTATCTTAGTTTCTTCTCATTTTGAAACTTCAAAATGTTTTGTAGCTCAAACTATTGGTCTGATTGAAAAATCTTTTTCACATAAAAAGTTGGTTGTGACAAGACCTTCGAAACTAGATCCCATGTTGATATGTTACGACGATTTTTTGTATAAAAAGTTACCAGGCCTGGGCTACGTAACTTATCATGTCTTGTCTGTGACACATAAGTTACCAAGTTGTTTTCATATAAATTACCAGGCATGAAAAATGGTATTCCAACCTTTCTCTAGTGCATGCATTTAGTTGCGGGCTAAGTAAGTTATCAACTCTGATGTGTGTATATTATCATGCCATTTACACATGAGTTACCGTGATACGTTGTTAACAACTTTTTTCCCGTGACAAAGTTACCGTGGTGTTTGTGTGTGAGTTACCACACCTGCGGTCCGTATTTTACCCCACTATTTACACATAAATTATCGAGGGGTATGTTTTCAAACAACTTCCTCCCCCTGGGATCAAAGTTACCACGATGTTTATAGGTGAGTTATCAAGTCTACGGTGCGTGTATTACCGTGCTATATACACAGAAGTTATAGGGAGGGGGTATATTTTCAAGCAACTTCCTCCTCCCACCCCCGGGTCAAAAGTTACCGCAATGTTTGTGCGTGAGTTATTAGGTATATGATGTGTATAGTAACATGCTATTTACACGAAAGTTATCAGATTCAGGGGTATGTTTTCAAACACGCTCCGGATCAAAAGTCATCACGGTGTTTGTGTGTGAATTATCAGTTTTGTTGTGTGTATGTTATCATGCTATTTATGCAGAATTTACCATGGGTATGTTTTGAACATTTTATTGTCTCGGTCAAAAGTTACCATGGTGTTTGTGCGTAAGACAAGTCTGTGGTTCATATATTACCATGTTATTTACACAAAATTTACTGGGCATGTTGTCAACAACTTTTTCCCCCTGTTTAAAAATTTACCACGGTCTTTGTACCCGAATTATGAACTCTACAATGTGTAAAAACTGTGCTATTTACATGGAAGTTACCGGACTATCTTTTCATAAACTTTCCCGTGGTTCAAAAGTTACTGTGACGTTTGTAGGTAAGTTATCAGGTCGGTGGCGCGTATATATCATGCTATTTACGCACAAGTTACCGGAGTATCTTTTCAACAACTTTTTTCCCAGGTCAAAATTAACACACTATTTGTATTAAGTTATCAAGTATGCGATGTATACATTACCATGCTATTTACAAGAAATTACCGGGTGTATGTTTTTCAAAAAAAAATCTCGGGTCAAAAGGTACAGTGGCGTTTGTATGCGAGTTATCAACTCGGTATGCGTATATTACCATGCTATTTACACATATATTACCTGGACATCCACCCCCCCCCCCCCCCCCCTCCCTCAGCCGCCACATTTATCAGGATCAGGTACATAATTTATCAGGTCTGTGATGTGTTAGTTATCATGGTATATTTCAACAACTCCCCCACCCCCTACCCCCGCCAACAAAGTTACTTCGACCAGGGTACATAAGTTATCATGTCTGCGATATGTGAGTTATCATGTTATTTGCACATAAGTTACCGCGGTATGTTTCAACGACTTCCCCCACCTCCATCGACAAAGTTATCAGGACTGGGGTACATAAATTATCAGATCTACCATGAGTTATCATGTTATTTGCACAGAAGTTACCGTGGTATGTTTCAACAACTCCCCCACCCCCACCCTCGCCAACAAAGTTTTTCAGGACCAGGGTACATAAGTTATCAGGTCTGCAAAGTGTTAGTTACCATGTTATTCACACAAAAGTTATCAGAGGGATTTTTACACAAAAAATTACCACAACTCTACGGTGCATAAGCTCTAATCACGTTAGTCCGGTGACCGTACTTGTAAAGATCTCATTACACAAGTTCCCTCGACAAATCTCTTTTACCAAGCCTCTCTTCGATACAATGCTCAGATTTTTCAGTGTGATGCACATGTCTATAAATTAGATCTCAATTAGTCAAATCACACAAATGATTAGATAGTCTAATGGTTAGCTTACTCAATTCTCAACGGAGAGGTTAATGGTATCTTCTCTCCGTCCTTAAAAGCGGGAAAATCAGGCATGTATCTTTCTCCTTAAATGAGAATTGAAAACCGTACTTAAATCAGAAAAAAAAGATCTTTCTGTATTAATGAGAATTAAAAGCCGTCCTTATTTCACAGGAAAAAAATTATGTCTGCTTTAATGATAATTGAAACCGTCCTTAAATCACAGGAGAAGATCAGCCCTGATTCTGGGTGTGATTGGTTCTTTTGGCGGATCGCGAGCAGGGATCAAACGGTTACGAGATCGTTCTGATCTGTTGCAATATTCTGTTCATTCGGATTTTAGCTTTTGCCTTCTATAAAATCGGTTTTGCTGAAAATCTGTTAAAAGCGAGTTTACAAAAAAAACTAATCGCAAATTATCTACTCCCTCTATCACAAATACTACCTCTGTCCGGGTTTATTAGGCCTCTTTGTATTTTGGGTCCAAGTTTAATCATGTATTTAACTAAAAATATATAAAGTACATGCTACCCAAAGTATATTGTTGGATTTGTATTTGAAAGATGTTTTCTATGGTATAGTTTTCATGACATATAGTTTATATTTTACTCCCTCCGTTCCCAAATATTTATCTTTCTAGACATTTCAAATAGACTACAACATACGGATGTATGTAGACATATTTTAGAGTGTAGATTCACTTATTTTACTTCGTACGTAGTCACTTGTTAAAATCTCTAGAAAGACAAATATTTGGGAACGGAAAATGGAAGGGGGCCTAATAAACCCAGGCGGAGGGGGTATAAGATGTTTTGGATATTTAATATACTCCCTCCGTTCCAAAATTCTTGTCTTAGATTCGTCTAGATACGAATGTATAAAATTCTTGTCTTAGATTCGTCTAGATACGAATCATACATTCGTATCTAGACGAATCTAAGACAAGAATTTTGGAACGGAGGGAGTAGATTGCATATGGACTGAAATGAGTGAACAAACACACTAAAATGCATTTATATACATCCGAATCAGAAAAAAAGTTAAACCATCTTATAATAGAGAGCTGAGGGAGTATACTGTATATCCAAACAACCACTACAGGAACCACATTTTGTCAAGATGATCATCCCTTGAATTGGCGGCGGTATGGAAGTGAATTATGGCAGACGAGTTGATCCTCTTGGTGATTATCTCCTTCACACAGCCTTGCTGCCACTTAGGCGGAAACTCCGACGGCTTTGGAAGCTTGCCGTAGCACTTGTCACATGTCAACCGATCATACAAGAACACATCCTTTAGATTGACCGATATTTGCATGGCACGCTTGACATAGTTCATCATGTAGTCTCGAGCTTGAAACCCGAAGATGACGAGCGTGGCCAGACTGTGATGCTGGAAATCAGTTGCAGATGATTCCCACTGTGCACCTTTATCCTCACTATACGAGAGTGACTTCCTCTCCTTTGCATCTGTTTCCATTATACACAGATGATCCCATACCTGTATGCCATAGAAAGACAGGTGAACAGAAACAAGTTAAGTGTTTTCCAGCCATTCGTATTTCGATGCAAAAGGCTTGCAAAATTCAAAATCGAGCGCAGGTGCATGCGGTAGGAAGAAAGCAAGCTTTAGGTAAGAACATACACTCAAGTATAGCTCCTTCAGGTTTGGCGCAGCTTTAAGAATGAACAATGTCCAGGTGAGATTATACCCCTCAGGAATATTAGCTAGATTCACAAACCGCATTTGGTCAAACACGGATGCCATCCTTCCCGTCAGACATTCTGGTTGAACCCAAATCTGCAACAAATGAACACATGATGAGATAAGCACATAAGAAGTGTGACCACAGCTAAGAAACAAGCATCTTGACATACCTTTTCGGACTTAAATCCCAGCTGCAACTGTCTCACAGAGGTAGTACCCCGAAGAAACTTACTTAACCTGACCATCTTGTGCCAACTAAGGCCAACATTTGTGAGGCTTACAACATCAAGCAACGGGACATAACCAAAAGATAGTGGATCTTGGAAAGAGATCCAACCCTCAAAGATGATCCGTGTGAGTTTCGGAAGTGAGCTGAGCTCAACTCTTTCAAAAGAACAATCAACAATAGCAAGCTCAAAGAGTTGTGTATGCTCAACTTGCAACATGGTCGAATTTCCTGAGTCACAATTGAACAGGCATAGATGATTTAACCGTTTGCAAATGTTGACGACGTTAGGGATGTCTGATTCCCCAAATCTCAAATTCTCTAGGTTAAGGCGTGTGAGACCACCAAATGCATTGGAACATGCACCGAAGAATAGCATGAATTGTCGCCCGTAATTGACCAGATCATCGTCGTCGCAGTAGGTATCATCCCTCTCCGTGAAAATTATGAACTCAGCTATCTCGACCTTCTGGGTCGCCATGGCGTGAGCAACAGCATGACCGATGGATATTGGGCCATCTTCTCTCAAGAAGAACGTCATGCACAGAAAGTGGATGGTATTGCGGCTTAAATCTCTGCGTGCCAGGATGCTCTTTGTCACTTTAACCACAGCTTCGTTGCCCCGAACAATTTCATCATTGTTGCAATTGAACGCATCTAAGAAGTCCCAAACATTTATCACAAGTTGAGAGAGCATAGCAGGGAGCTGCCGCCACCGCCCAGAGAGGACACTGGTTCTTGCAGCCTCGCGGATCTCAAGTCGATCAATGATGGTAAGCAAAATATGTTCAGGCAAGTTGCTGAGCCTGTCATCTCCATTGTCTTCCTGCTTCGGACAACTGTCATTCTGCATTTAGAGTAGAAACAAATCAGAGTTGATTCTGTATTTTAGTATGAAAGCTGCAATTTCGACAGTCTGAAAAATGCAACTTTTCCTGCGGTATCACTGACGAAAGGAAACGGATCTAGAGGTATGGGACAAGAAGGAACTCACCACCATTGTGCGGATTAGCCAAGAGGGCAGAGAAAAATAGCCGGCGGGAGTGGGGCGGTCGGCGTCGTGGCTGGTCTCCACTGAATCTTATGGGTTCGGTGGTGAGTGGTGACCGCTCGGGCGTATATATAACTTATCGATTTCCGCCTCCGGCTGCAACCCGGAGAACGAAAACGAGAGAGACTCGGACAAGCCGAGGGGACGGAGTGGCCTGACAGGAATCGATTTCCGTCCGCAGCTCGAGGAAGAACTGCTTTTTGTTCCCCCGCCTCTTCGGAAACTTCACAGGAGGCGATGATGCAGAACGACGAGCCGCCGGGGACGAATCAGTGCGGCGGCTCTCCGTTGCATATGACGATGATGCGGCACCACGCGACGGCTTTGGATGAGAGCATGGCCAAGGCGCGACGAGGGGTCTCGGCTGCGTCGGCGCCCGACCGGCGACGGACGGGCCGCCTCCGATTAAGCTCGGAGTATCCTCCCCCTCTCTCACATGCCCTAGATCTGTTTTTTTTTTTTTTTGACGGTGCCCTAGATCTGTTTATCGGGGAAGAACTGCACCGGGCGTTTAACATGTACCGGAAACCGCACGGCGCCCCACTCCAGCCGGAAAATTGATCCTTTCTTTCTCCCCGTCTTTTGTGGGTATTCTGACGATTTGTCCAGACCATCTTTTATAGGCAAATGATGAGGTCGGTTTGCGAAAATTCTCAATGGAGCTCGGTCTCCATGAAGGCCGAATTTCAAACGATCAAAATTCTAATTTACACGTTTTAAAAAAATGAAAAGATACACATATACTTAGAGACATAATTCAGAAGTGTGTACTTTCTTAGGACTAAATATGTTAAAATGAGTGATGCACGAAAAAAAAAGATCTAGAACTTTTTAGTAGATGCACTATTCATCCTCAAAGCTCATGATTTTGTGTTCTAAAAAAAACTCATGATTTTGTTTTTTTAATTGCATTTCAAGGTATTTCATCCTGAAATTTTACATACATACACATCACATCCCTGTATACTTATACAATTTTTTAGATTTTTTAAAGCTGAGAAGTCCAATTTTAGATTTATTTTTTTAAAACAGAGCTCCAAAACGCCCCACTCGTCTATTTAGGCCTTCTTCTATGTGAGTTTTTCCTATATTTAGGGTCTCTTTTATTTGCAGGATTTTCATAGTAATATGAAAACACATGATTGAAGTAACATGTAATGTTGAATCCTATGCACTGTTCAAAAAATCTTCCGATTCAACGATTAATCTTTCGATTTATCGCTACTCGAGGGGTGACCGATAAGATAATGCCTTATCTTCACCGTTTATCTTTTGGGCCGATTTATCGCTATGACAAGCGATTTATCGGAAATCTACCGATAAATCGGACCTATTCATCACACTATGTTTGCAAAAACTATGTTTATTTGTGTTTTGTGGACCTTGTTACACAATATATACTGTTCTCCTATTTTGTTTGTCATTATACGAGGATTAAAAGGCTAGGAATCATGGTAACACTTCCGTCCAATATTTTTTGATGTTGAATATAACATATTTTAGTGTTGAGAACCTAGGATTTGTAAAAAAAAAAAATCCGATTAATAGCCGACCGATAAAATCGATTAATCGGCCGATTTCCGATTAATCTCTAATCCCCAATTGACCGAGACGATAACAATAAGCGATATCCTCAACATTGATCCCATGTGATTAGTAAATCGCACAAACTTGAAGCGATGAATGTTTGATGCCACATGAGAAGTAAAGAAATTGTACATAAACGAACCCAGACGGGGAATTGACCTTGTCAGCTCTAAGAGAAGAACAGAAACTTAACATCTACTGATCTACTGCTACTACTACTACTATGTATTTATAGATTTCCTTTGCTCGTATCAACTCCTATGTATGAATTACTATGTTGCAGATTAAATCATAGAATGAACTATCAAACCTTGAAAAAAAAATACCATGTTAATCAATATGGCGCAGCGTGCCGCCGCGCACTACACGCTAGTATTACTTGTAGATGAATGGTTGAAGATTGTCTTACAATGTCGCTGTATGCGATATCGATTAGGGTGATGAATGCTATGGAGATGAGGTGTAGAAGCTCTTCTATTTAGTCAAATCCACCCCCTCTAAATCCCCAATCCTGCCAAAGAGCTCAGGTACCTCCAGCGATTCCCTAAATCCACCCGAACTCTCACACCCTCGGTGCACCTCCGACGTTGATTCACGACGAAGAGAGACAAAGAGAGCTAACATCGCATGACATTTATCGTTGTTGTCGTCCTCCGAGGCGCTCACCATCATCATCGTCGCGCCAATGGTGGTGTTGTCATGGTACACACGGCAGTGGTGCAGTGTCCAGTCGGCATCTTTAGGGGCAGCCATGCCCACTCCACTATGTACACGTTGTCGGCCTTAGGCACGTCCGAGAAGCTCTCCGGTTCTCCCTCGAGGAGGGCACGCGACGACCTGCTGTGCGGGCAACCCCTCCCGTTCCGGCGAGACACCTTATTGTGTTTTATTTCAAGAGAATAATGTGCTTGTGCACATAGTTTATGGCAGAGAGAACCTCAAACTCACGAGCTAGTTTTTTTTTTTTTTGAGAAAAGTACCCGTATACATTCATATAGCAGCACACAGCATACATGCACGAGTACAAACGCGTATGCATACGCAACGGATACAATCGAAACAGCTGTCCATCCAAAGCAGACAGACCCCAAATATCAAAGAAATTACACCCAGGTCCTTGGGTCCCTGTTCATCTTCCTTCGTCATGCCTCGTCGATCTCCATCCTCGCCGGAGCCAAGATGAGCCGCCGGACACGAAACCACGGGCATGGGAAGCACCATCGCCAATCCATGGCTTTGTGAGCCACATATAGGTCCCGGCACAAAGGACGGAACCAGAGGCGGGTTCCGGTGCATCGGCCGGGGAGAAACCCCGTGCTCCCCTGTCCTCGAAGCTGCCACCAACGCCAGTCGACACCGGAGATAAACAGCAGCTCCGACCAGCTCGCCCTCCACTTTCCATAGCTGTCGATCGACCGCAGAGACCGGATCTGGGAATCCCTCTCCTCAGATCCAAACTCCTGTACATCCCCTCCTCAGACCGAACCACGCCAACTCGGAGGGAGACCAGCCTCCCTGGCCCCGCAGCACCACCGGAGAGAGCACCGCCGCGACGGGAAAGGGGCCGGAGGAACCTTATTCCACCGCATCGGTGCCACCCCCGCCCAGCCACCGACGCCAGAAGAAACTCCCAAAACAACCTTATCTACAACTCCGGCGCGCCCGTCCGCGGTCTCACCCACCTCCCGGCGCCCAAAGGCCACCGGAGGCGAGGGAGACCGGCGGAAGCAGCCCGCCGGAAACCCCCCTCTCGCGTCGCCTCGCTTTTCGCCTTTTTTCACTGTAGTCGAGAGGGACCGAGAGAGTTAACTCACGAGCTAGTTGCAAAAAAGGTTATACGTACAAATGATCAAATCACGACGTATACACCATCCAGATGCTGCATAGTAAGACATAATCTAGATAGATAACCAGGATTACCATAATCCACCGTGACGCCAAAAACGGGGAAAGCGCTATAGAAAATGCACCAGTCACCCGTCCTGGGCTGATTGGCTTGAGAAATGACATACAAATCACAAGTGCACATCAACGTCACTGACAAAATCAAAGAGACATGGTTGCCATTCACGAAAATAAGTTAGCTCCACGGAGCTGGCCGCAACCAGGCTCAAAGTCACAGCACAACACCAAGGATGCCACTACAAAAGGAGGATTCTGAGTAAAAAGCTAAAAACACCCAATACATATATCAAATAGATAGGTACATTATGCTATAAAAACACAAAAGATGCCACTTTGTACACGGAAATGCTAATAACAGTCTTTGGACTACCAGAAGCCAACTGGTGTATTATGCCCGCGCCCCGCGGTCGCTGCGCAAATTATCATCCAAATCCGCGCTCCGCTTATACGTCCACATCCACCTCCTCGTCGAGGTCCTCGTCGTACTGGGAAAGAAGATGCAACAAACTGTGAGCACACATGTTCATCGTATGCAAACCAATATAACTATTCTTTTTTTGGAAATTGAGGCGGGAAGAGAATATAAATGAGCAATGTCATTCTTTTTTTTAGTGTGTATGATAAACAGGGTCGCGATTTCTTGGAGGATAGGCAGTCACCTGCTCGTAGGCATTTTGGCCCACTGGAGGTTGTGGGGGCATAACAGGCGATCTAGTCCTGTCGTCGGCATCATTTTCTAGCAACGCATCTATCTGTTCGTTTCTATCATCCAGTTCAACTGCCTCATTAAGGTCATACAAGGCACGAGCAGCCATGCCAGTGGAGGGCAAAGCGTGCTTCACTGGAGAATCTTTCACCTGTAAGTTTAAAAATATCTACTCAATTAAGTATTCTCTCGTAATATGCAGAATTCATTCATTAAGATGATTCATTGCTAATAGTCTAGCGACTCGATAATGAAGGAAATCATGAGGTTCACTCGTTACTTATAAACAAGCCAGCAATCACAATCTGACATTTAAACACAAAAGTGAGATGGCATGGGGTAATAAACAAGCCAGCAATCACGATATGACATTTAACACAATACTAAGATGGCACGGGGAAATACTGGACCTGATCTGCAGAGGAGGCAGCATTTACAAGCTTATTCTTTTCATCTTCCCACAGTCTCTTCTTCAAATATATAGATTTTGTTCCATCACTACCCTTAATTGTTTTATCATAGTCTGTAATATCGCCTTCTGACCTATATTTATCTGACCTAGTGAATGTATCAGTCTCTCGCTCTCTTCTTTTCTTAGCTGAAAAACCGGACAAAAGATTAGATGCAAGTATACAAGCAATATGATAGAAAGATATTTCTGCAATAATGTACAGAATGAAATCTCAATAATGTGAAGAAAAAAATTACCCCCTCCAGTGTTTCTACATGGTAATTAATCACATGTATTTAATGCTTAAGATTAACATAGTCGGAACCTTTAGCTATTGCTTAATACTTAATAAGATGGGTTGCTTAAACATGTTAAGATGCATATGGAAGGAAAAATATGTACGAGATCCACATTGTACTGATCATCATATGTTCTTCAGGAGTATATATATAATCATCCAAGAATCCAAGCAACCTACCAGCTTTTGCCTCATCACTAGTTGAGTATGGGATTGATCTCTTTTTAGCTGGAGTAGCATTTGGACTCCTTTCATAAGGTCCATTTAGATCTTCATCAACATGGACGCTGGAAGCTTCTTCATTAGCACCACGCTTTAAAATTTCTGAAGCAAGCATATCACCAAGTCTCTCAAAACGAGCTTGTGACCTGCACAGCTCCAATAGTCAATACTTAGTTACTACAAATTTGCAAGTCATGCAAAGATAGAAGATAGTGATGTAAGCAAGCCAAGAATGTATTTCGTTACAAGATTTAACATTGATGAGTATGCACCTTTTCAACTCCTCCCGAGCTTTCATAAAACGGACATGAGCTTTCAGGAACTTCTTCATTTTTGACGTCATTCTACATTGGAATCATAATTCAATATGAGAACAGGATATCTACATAATAAAACCACCTTGCTATTGATATAAATAATAAAGAAAATGACCAAATTGGCATGCGCAGGTGTTGCTTAGATACCTATGACATTCTTCTTTCTCCCTCCTCAGCTGTTGATCAAGGTCACTTACTTGGCTAGAAATCCTGCGCACTTCGTCCATTTTCTCATCCAAAACAATCTACAGAGTAAATGTTAATTAGAGCACGGAGTGAAGATTTTAGAAGGTCGGCCGATGTGAATGAGATCTTACATTATGGGACGGAGGGAGTACATTGAAAAAAGGGCATAAATAATAATTTAATCTTTTAACATGGTACGCTAACATTTACTAGCTATGTTCAAGAAATATGATGTTTGGCAACAAGTTGGATTCAATGTTTGGCAAAAACACATACATTTCTGGGTGGGATGTGTAACAATGCACAACATTGCATTGAAACAAAAACTGACCTCGAGATGAGATTTATCGTCTCGCAAAGCCTCCATATCTGATCTAACTTGTTTCAGCTGCACAATATTCAAATTTTGAAAAATTCAGAATTTCAATATGGAAAAATGTGACAAAGGTGCGTGTGATCTATAAACTGGATTACACGGTGCTCAAAGCCTCATACCTCCTTTTCATAATCCTCTTTCTCGTCACCACTAGTGACTTTTTCCTTTTTCCTATCATTATTATCAGAGATAGGAGAACTCTTAGATGAGTTGGTTTCTCCATCATCCATCTTCTTTTCATGCCTCCTCTCACTGAAAGATTGAAGATAACATGAACAGTAAATTACAAGATAAACATGACTTGCTCATATTCAAAACAGATAGAACATATCTAGTAAACCAACAAATCCACTGAGACTGCAGTGAAGTGTGCTGCATTGCATTCCATTTAGATTGGATCAAATCATAGTTATCTGCTATGTTGATAATAATTAAGCATATAAGAATACAATATAACTTTAAAAAATACTAATGTGTTCAAAGTATTTTTACAATTAAATGGCTCCAAAAGACGAGGATCATATGATGAACTGCAATATATACCTCTTCCTGCTGGGAGACCGTGAAAAGCTAGACTCTGCAAGCAAAATTACAAATAAGAACGTATAGCAGGAGCAAGCAGAACGTAGAAGTGAACAGCTTTGTGTGTGTGTGTGTGTGTGTGTGTGTGTGTGTGTGTGTGTGTGTGTGTGTGTGTGTGTGAGAGAGAGAGAGAGAGAGAGAGAGTTTGTTTACCCCTTTCTCTAGAAGTTGGCCTTCGATCGTGTAGGGAACGATGACCCCTGAAATCTCTTCCAGGGGAATGCCTCCTGCGAGGTGAGAACCTCCTTTCAATCCTGCCTCTGAAATCACCACCTCTATAATCTCTTCTCCCTAAAAGAAACGAAGGTTTACAAGTTTTATACAAGGAAGAACTCATGTCAGCAAAGTAAAATGGAGCGATAAGGAGAGAAGGACACCCATAAGCCTGTCAAGCTTACCACGAACTTGATCTACAAGATTATTCAATTAGCAATAAGTAGCAGCAGCTCCAGGATAATGTCATTAGCCACACAAAAAAAACGCAGTGCCAAAATATAATACGCAAGCAGACACCAAGATACAATGATGCATCCATTAGGATAATACCAATACTCATAATGTTGATCATCTGAAGTGAAATAGATGGAAGCTCCATAAACAGCCCATACAGCAATTATGATGAAATAAGGTCTGCCATAATCCAGATATCACCATATAAAGTACTAGCATTTGTCCAGATATCTTCGGCGACTTGGATTGCCAGCGATAAGAATACTTCCCAATGAAACTAGTTGATGTGCCATGATCAAAAGATATGCAACTCGGTTCATTGCAAAGCCTGCTAATCATTCAGTGGACTCGTCATAGCACATCAAACATATTATGGGCATCAATCAAAGGAGGCCAATACCCTCAAAGGTTCACCTTCTGATACAGCCCGAGCATTTAGTGGTCACGACAAATCATCGAAATACCAATCGAAGAAATCTATAGAAAAGGCCATGTTATCCTCTGGCAGCAGTCGAGTCTAATAAATTTGTGATGGCAATTAAATCAAAAGACAACCAGTAAGAATGCCACCTAATTCTGCAACAAGCTTCCGGTTGTTAGAATGCTTACTCTATTGTTATCTATCTGCAGCAGCTGATGTTCAATTCAAGCAGTAGTACGAAAATTATAGTAAACCACGCAAGCACAATAAGCCACAACACATGAAACACATAAATTAAATGAATCATGAAGCAAGCACAATAATATCTTGTCAAAATGATGTCGCCTAGAAAATAGAAAAATGCTCCAAAAACGTCCATCCATAATAATCCAATTCGGACATATCATTCCTTAAGAAGGACTAGCATGGGCAAATTCTCATAAATACATCCTCCTAGTCAACCGGACCTTCTCAAGAAACAAAAATTAACAATTTGTAACTTGTCGTTCATGTTGCGGGCAAACAACTCATAATGACCGCGGTGTTCTTCAGAGGTAACCGTTTCATTTCGCTAAGATACAAATCACCTGAATTTCGCGAAAGAGCATTCTTGGTGGGATCCAAAACCCAATCTTCCCAGCATTCAGCCATCTCTGGCGGTACTCCCTACCCTAGATTTCCCAATATTCAATCCTGCATCTAGATTTCCGTAGATCTACACCCTAACTACCATGAAAATCAAGAGAATTGCGCAACATCCGACCCTCCCCGCATCTCGCTAAGACAGAAACCCTAAACCCCGGGCGAGGATCTCGGCGAGAAACGACAGGCGACCGAACAGGAGGGGCAATGGGGTGGCGGGCACGGGGAGAGGGGGTGCGCATACGTACCGGCGTGGTGGGGCGGGAAGGTGGGCCGGGAGGAGGGGGGCCGGCGGAGCTCGGCCGTGCCGTGGGCGAAGCTGCAGAGCTCGCGGTCGCAGTTGCCGTTCTGCCACAGCGCGCACATCTTGGTCTTGTACGCCGGGCCGCGGCGCGGAGGGGGCAACATCGCTCGCCGGCGGGGGGGTGTCCCGATCGTGGGGGCCTAGAGGGGAGGATGCGGAAGCCCTAGGCAGGCGGAGCACCTGGGTCGGGAGGAGGAGCGGAGAAAGGCTGGGGTGGGTTCGGGGTTCGGGCACTTGCCAGGAGATGGCGTATAAGTATGTTTTTTTTTAGTTAAATGCACTGGAGGTCCTAAAAATTTCGTCGGGGTGTCACTTTAGTCCTAATTCTTCCAAAATGCACTTTTAGGTTCTAATTCTTTAGTAAGTGGTTCACCCGAGGTCCTTTTTTCACGAGCGCTCCCTGACTTGCCCGCGTGGCGCATTGACCCACGCCACGTCAACAGAGGGCCCAATCGTCAGGCGAGAGAAATACACTGGAGGTCCTAAAAGTTTCAGGGCAGTATCACCTTAGTCCTACTTCTTTCAAAATACACGTTTAGGTCCTAATTCTATAGTAAGTGGTTCACCCGAGGTCTTTTTTGCACGATCGCTCACTGACCTGCTCGGTTGCGCGTTGACCCATGCCACGTCGACTTAGGGTCACTAGCAAATGACGAACATTGCAAAAAAAAACTAATTTTTTGCAATCACTAGCTGTAGGCATTGATTTAGTTCGATTTGCACTGTTTCATTAAGTTTCTCAAACCGCTTGCTTTGATTTGAGGTTGGATGATAGGAGCTTGTGGAGGAGGCGGCGCCGACGATGCTGCTGCAATGCTCCCCTTCGTCACCCGCTTCCCTGTTGAGGAGCTTGCTGTCCCAGCCATGGCGATGGTGTGGGCACGAGAGAGAGAGAGAGAGAGAGAGGGGGGGAGAGAGAGATAGAGAGAGGGAGCATTTCGGTAGGGGCTGGGAAATGTCAGGAGGGGGGTTTACAAGGGGCTTTCTGTACAAAAGAGCAACCGCAGCAGCCTCTAAGTTGACATGGTGTGGCTCAACGCGTCACGCGAGCAGGTCAGCAACCGCTCGTGCAAAAAAGGACCTCGGGTGAACCACTTACTATAGAATTAGGACCTAAACGTGCATTTTGAAAGAAATAGGACTAAAGTGACACTGCCCAGAAACTTTTATGACGTTTCTCGCCTGGCGAATGGGCCCTGTGTTGACGTGACGTGGGTCAACGCGCCACGCAGGCAGGTCAATGAGCGCTCGTGAAAAAAAGACCTCGGGTGAACCACTTACTAAAGAATTAGGACCTAAAGGTGCATTTTGGAAGAATTAGGACTAAAGTGACACCCCGACAAAAATTTTAGAACCTCCAGTGCATTTAACTCTTTTTTTTCACAGTGTATAAGTGTATTGTTTATGTGCACCAGTTTTGATAATCTTGAAATATTCGGTCTTTATAATAAGCCTGTAAGAAAACAGGTAAAAAAAATTGAGAAGACCAAAGGCCATATATATGTACCAGTATTAAGCATCACGGACCATTAAAAAATACCCTCAAAAAATTAAAAAGGTATTAAGTCTTCAGGGGCGTTAAGTCTGCTTCATTATCCACCGACAACGTGCCGTGAGCAAAAATTGTGGCGCCTCTGGGTCTCCGTCTCAGCGGAGCAAACTTGTTGAGACCCACGAGCTTGACTAATCAATGGGCAGGAAGTAGTTAATGTAGACCAGTAGACGTCGACGGCCACCATTTGTGTAGCAAATCACAACCCTAGAGAAGAAACGCTGGGATGCCCTGTAGAACACCACATGTTCGACTAGGCGGAGTCAGGGAATACAAAAATCTCACAGGCTCCCCGACGAGGCGAGGGTGCTTAAACTTCGTCGGTTGGAAGGGAGCTGGATGACTAAGACACACATCCGTGTTGTCCGCTTCGAGGAACAGCATCACCAAGACAAATCCACAGACAAGAGAAATATACCCATCGAACAATATTTGAGGACACACCATCCTTCACATGTCTCCTAAGATACAAATAAGCACCGTATGAATGAGGCGCGAGGTGGGGACACTTTATTCCTCGTCATCAACGACGGCACCGAATCACCACTGTCGATCGGAGATAAAACCTAAATTTATTTCTGTCCATGTCACCACTGAAATGAAGACTTAGGGTCCACTCTTCCTCTCGCCGTTGAAGCGACATGCATAGATAGGGGGTCTCGCCGGGGAGGTTAGTAAATTGGTCATTGCCTCTGTCTCCTAGGTCACGAGAGCAGGTTGGGGAATAAATGATGCGCCTGTTTGTTATAAAGAAATAAGTAATTTTGTGCACTCCGTTCTTTGAGAAAAGCTTGCATCATAAAATATTTATAACTTCTTATAGAAAAATTGTCTAAATTTGGGAAGCTTGGCTAAAATTCTCAGATTATGCGTACAACCCGATGTCATTGGCGTGAATAAAATTTTCGAAAAGAGAAATAGCAATTGAAAAGAAATTACTTGAGAAGGACAAGGTATAAAAATCTAAACTCGGTAGTCATTAGAAGGCAACAAGTATATAAATGATTAAACATTATTCAAAATTTGGACTACGTACTTCATAATAAGGACATGGATACTCAAATTAAGCATGAAAATTCAGGCAGAAAAGTTGCCGCTTAAACATGCCTAGGCGTTTGGTGTAGGCCTACCTTGGCCATAAAAGGAGGTTTAGGCGTCCAGCGGGTCATGTGTCGGCCAACAAGGTCCTCCGGCAAGGAATCGACCTCATCCGACAAGTAGTCATCCTCTCCGGCGAGGAATCAACCTCCTCCAGCGAGAAATTGACATCTTTGACGTGAAATCGGCGATGGGGAGAGAGATGGGAGATGCGCTGAGTTCTCTGTGGTGGGTCATGCCTATCGCTGGCCCTACTACTCACTGTTGCTGCTTCTCTACAAAGATATTATTTGTGGCGGTTGCTCCTGATTTCCGTAAGAAATTTCTTAATAATGGCCAATTATCACTAACGGTTTTCTGTTCGTCCATGATGACTAGTATTCTTAGAGTGGTCACACCTAGAGGCGCGTGGATAATGCTTGTGCCAAAGTAGAGGGATTCAATGCATGTTTGAAATGCTCACCAATGAGATCGAATAAATTATAGCCCCCAATGGGCAAACTAATGCAACCATTTAATACTTTATAAAATTCCTGAAAACACTAATGAAACAATATACATTGGAATAAAAATACATGTTTCTTAAGAAGCCTTGTCCATACATAGCATCAGTCCCACCTTCTGCTCATGCTCATGAATTGGAACAGTACCAATCTAAACCCATGGAGAGATATCAGCCCTGTTGAATCTACGGAGGTCCATGGTGAATTATGAGCACCAAAATAGTGACAACTTTACCGAAAGTGCTATTGTGATGATGAGCTCAGATGAACAGTAAAATCATGTGAAATAAAAGTAAAAATCTGAATTTTTTTTGGCAATAAACATCAATGTATGTCTCACCTGCATGCAACATTTCGTGATGAAATGACATTCGTGGAAGTTTGGCCAAAAAAAATACAAAATCACAAACTTTCACAAAATGCCATTCCATCACAAATATTTATATGCATGTAAAACACACATTGATGTTTGTTGCCAGAAAAATCAGTTTTTTTTATTTTAAAATATTTTTCATGGTGTTACTGTTCATCCAAGCTCATATGAGCTCGAGCTCACAAACTCCACGTCTTATGTAAATATCAGCTCATGGTTTTGGAAATTTCTTTCTAATAAAAGAAGCTTTTATGTACCTACAAAATAGTCATTGCAATCTGATCAGGAAACTGTGAATTAAAACCGAATCCCATTTTGCAAGAACGGATCTCAAGTTAGAAAATGAGTGCATGAATTTCATCAGATACTAATGTAGAGGTGTGATATAACCATGTGTATGTGGCATGCATATACAGTAATGCCTCTGCAAACATGTATTAAGCCATGTGTATGTGGCATTTGTATGTATACAGTAATGTCTCTGCAAATGGGTATTTGTACATCGTCTCAGGCAAAAAAAAACTATAGATTACATCTAAGATCGTATCCCAAAATTAATCGTTTGAGTCCGAGCTATCTAAATGATCATCCAGTACTGCAGGAAACTGTTTCTCCTGGGGATTTAACTGGGAAGCCGGGTTACAACTGCCACTGCTCCGAGATTGACTCGCCGCCTTCTTTTGTGATGCCCCAACTTCCTTGCAGGCCTTATCTAGCATCACCAAAAAATCTCTTACAATGACAAAGAGGCTAAATCCGTCATCTTTCGCATCGTTTCCATGGAAATACCGAATTGTTTTCTTCACCAATGATCTCAACCTCTTCTCTTCTTTCAACAGAAAGTCGGTCTCATTCTCTGCACGTTCCACGAAACGTGCCAGCGAGCGGTGGAATCCACTATTCTCATCTATCGTTGCCATGTCAGAGTTCAGGAACTCCTTTGTGTTCAGCAACTCACGTCTGAGTTGCAATACACTGGCAGACAAAGCATCAGCATCTAGTGCAGCTATGTTCTTGGCATTAACCAGTTCACTGCTGAGCCCTGATACAATCTTTAAGCCGAGCTTGGAGTAGTACTCGCCATCTTCTTGGAGAGACCCGTTCGAACTGTCTCCGGAAGGTTGAGTCCTTCCACTTTCCATGGCCAACCTTGCTTCGCGGATACCTTCGGATCGAATAATCTCCTGGACAACAAAGTGAAGCAATGTAGTCTTTCCATCGGCACCCTTGACGTCTGACAACTTCAGAAGGGTGTCAAGTTTGAATGCATTAGCACCACCACGGAAGGTCCCGTCATTCAAACGGTTTCCAGTTTTGAGAACAGCTTCTAGCAGCTTCAGAAAAAGGCGGTGCTTTAGTTCCCCACAAGCAGCCTGACACCAAAAAGATAGTCATTTTAGTAAAGGTTGGAGTGCTTTTCAGATTTAATACACAAGTCAACTGCTTTCACTTGGCTTACCTCCAATTGCAGGAATGAATCCCTGAGACTTGAAGCATCTTCTTGCAAAGATGACATGAAAAGCAGAGCACTGATCCTCTTGTAAGCAAAAGGAATGTCAGTTAGTGCCTTCATCACTTGTTCTGCAAGACCTAGTTGCGAGTAGTCCCCATCGTAAAGCCTGAGTTTCAGCTCCTCCTCATCATTTGGTTTCATTCTCAAGATCGTCTCGAGAAGTAGTCTAGGAAGTTCATTTCCTAGAGAACAGAAGTGAAAGGAAATGTCAGAAATGACAGAAAATGCTGCCTTTATCTGTGCAGGAACATACGTCTTTTCCACATATGAATAAGCAAGCTACATGATCAATCAACACTAGTTTCTTATGAACGAACAGCTACCTTCAGTGAGAGCATCTTGAATGTCCTCTACCCTGACATTCATTGCCTTGAAAACAACTGCCAGGTTGCACGATTTCTTAAAATCAAGAAGAGAAACATGCTGAGGTGAAGGGTCTGCCATGGCAAGTTCCTTGTCCTTGGTGTTGTTTCTGTTGCCAGCGCCATAACCAAACAATGCCGCTATCATATCCTCGTTCACACTGCAAAATGCATTTGTCAGATACAAGCCTCAAAATGCAGACAAATGGATTAATAACTTGTTGCTAGTGTAAAACTTACTGAAAAGAACCAAACTTGATGTCATGCCAGGCCATCGACTGGTTAGGATTAGCAAGAACTTTGTTCCAATAGAATGGTCGAAGTTTGGGTCTTGGAGCACCCACTTCAGCTTCAGATGATTCACTGGTCTGCTCGCTTGCAGATGATCCTTCAGAATGACTTGACTCAACAGGTGACAGCTGAGGAAATCTTGCTAATGAGCCTTTGGGAGGTGCAGGTGGGGGAGGACCAGCCTTCCTGATAGGAGGAGGCGGTGGTGGAGGCGGCGGCGGCGGCGGTGGCGGAGGCATTGGTTTAGGAGCATCACTTGTGTTGTTCTGTGTTCCTCCAGTAGCTTGCACGGGAGTTGACGCATCATTTGAGGTTTTAAAACAGCATGGAAAGCACCGACTCATGCTGCCTCCGGCCTTAGAAGTCCTGACCCCTTGCTCATCCTTGTGAAGCTGACTGGAGGATGCATGAATAACGGGTGACGATCCTGCATGAAATTGATGCTATATTATATAACACCACACCAAGAACGATCCAACATAGGTTCACAAGAAGGGATATTGCCTCACCTGGCGTGTTAGCCAACTGCATGTGAAGAAGAGGATGGTCATCTCGAGGCTCGCCAACAGAGACCTTGCTCTTGTTGCATCCGCAGCAGTAGAAAATCAGAAATGCAGCAATGAATGAGAACGCCGCCGTCGGGAGCACGACAGTCAAGACCAACTTTATGTAGTTGTGCTGCTTATCCGAAGGTGAGACTGGAGGAGGCACTCCTCGACGCTTCTTTGCAGGTTTATCTTCAAGACGTCGGCTGCGAGGTTCGGGGTTCGGAAAATTGGTAGGTGTAAATGGCGGCTCCATCAGAGAAAGAGGAAACCGAGCTTCACCTCCAGAGGAAGGAGAATCTCCAACCATTCGATCAGCCAAATGCCGTCTTCTTGGATAGAAGTTTGAACCAAGCAAGAACTGCTGGTCCTCGACATTGTTGATAAGTTCTTGTGACATGCCCAAGCTGATATAATTTGCGCGGATACAGTCACGAGTAACAGAAGACTTGTCAGGTGGAAGAAGGGCCAGGAGTTCCATAAGCAGCGTCGTCTTCAGTTCACTCTTTGAAGAACGGCTCGGCAGTTCATCATAAGCAAACGTCTGTCCAGTGCCTAATATTTCCTCCGCACCAACTATGTCTTGCAAGCAAAGCGACCATATTCTGTCCACCTGCATCCATCAATGAGACATCCTAAACAGTAAGGATTATCTGCTGCCTCAGAAAACATAGCAAACAGTAAAGATTACTTGTAAGCAAATTTGCCATATTTTACCAGACAAGAAGTAAATTTAATGGTAAATGCTGACTGCTAATTGACTAAAGGTCCAGATGCAGCCTGTGATGCTCATACTCAAAAGTTCTTGTGGAACTCAATACTCTTTCCGCGAGTAAACAACGGAGGCCAAAATTTTTAAAGAACAAGATGAAAGGGACTCGTACTCAAAAGTATTTTTTTAAATCAAAGCAAAGAAATCTACAACTAACTGTACTATTACATCCGTCCCTATCCTACAGGAATGAGAGTACTTACGAGATCCCCGTCCAGAACCAGCGAAGGCGGAGCAGAGGTTGAAGAAGAGGAGGGAGGCCGCGTCCATCCAGACACGACATGCACCCCCTCCTCCTCCCATCCCCCTCTCGACGGCGCGACCAATACCGCCGCCACCGCCGCCAGGAGCAGCACCACGAAACCCATCCTCCTCCTCCTCATGGCCTCCTAGCCGCGACCTCTCAGACCATCATCCGTCTGGTTCCGCCCTCGCGGAGTGGCAACATAGAGAAAGATTGATCTTGGGGCCGTTGGGCGGCGGAATCGCCGAGGAGGAGGGGTGGGTGCCGTTCGTTATAGAGCACTGAAGACTCCCAGTGTCGGTCGGCTCGCACTAGCACCGGATTCTGGTAGAAGTGGTAGGGGAGTCAGCATCCTGTGGCGTTCGTTGTTTTTATGGAAAGATGTGGATGCCTACTTTCTTACTGCTTGGAATTGGAAGTTTGGCGTGACGGCACCGGTGGAGGCCGCGGAGGCGCTGACTTCCATGCCGTCCACGTGACGGTCACGCGAGAGAATCGAGCGCCTGCCAAGGAAGAAAAGAAACCAGTACGAAAGGCAGGGCATTTCTTCGCGGCGACGACGGCGAGGCCCTCATGTGCTTAGATTTGGATTCAGATTTTGCTCGGGTTGCAGCTGTTGCCGCACGGGAGATTAAGCGGTGAAAATTTTTACCGAGTTGACTGACTGGGGAGAAGGGGAGGAGCGAACCTTCTCGGCCATTTGTCGCTGGCGCCGGCGAGGGCGATGGACTCCGTGCGCCGGCGACGGCCTCGCCGCAGTTCGGCGGTGCGTCCCCTTGGCCCGCCTCCGTCCCGCCGTCTAACCGGTTCACGTTCACGGGGAGACGAGCTCGTTCCGGCCCGTGGGCCTAGACCCACTGGACTCAAAAAAAGACCTGGTCAATCCGATTGAGAAGCCCTCGCAGGGCTGTAGGGCCCGGACCCGGACCCAGGCCCATCGTCACGGCCCGAGAGAGCTGAGCTTCCCTTTCTCCAAAAAGAAAAACTACTCCATTTTTTTTTCCTGGAAAAAAGGAGAGAGCCGGCCGGCCACCGTCCGCCACCTGGATACACCTGGGCTGGGGGCATGTGGACTGGAGAAGAAGAGACGCGGAAATGCACACTACTCTCGCTCGCTAAACAAAGAGGGAAAATACTAGAATATACGCCCCGAGAGAGAGAGAGAGAGAGAGCGCCGAAAAAGTCAGACCAGCTAGCTACGCTAAGCTATATTCGATCCGCCGCCCACCGTCGCCCGAATCCGCCGCGGCGATTATCTGGGACCCACATACACCGCCTCCGCGCCGCCCCACGCGCCTCTCCGGCCGTCCTCCTCCACCAGGTAAAGCCTCGGCGGGTGCTCGCTAGCTCGCTCCGCCGGCCGGAGAGATCTGCTGCCGGCCTCCGCCGGTTGCTTCTCGACCTAGTAGTGCCTTCTCGCCTTTTTATCTTATCCCGGTTGCTTCCTGGCCGGCTAGTCGATCGCCCTGTGGAGAATAGGGGGATTTCGCTGATGCGGTTGGTGCGCCGTACAGATGGATGGATTTCGGTGCTGGCCCCTACGGGCTACGGCCCTCCCTTGTTCTTGTTCTCATAACCGGAAGAAGAAGCTGATGGCTAGATTCTTTATTCTATTTTGTTTAATTTTGGATTAGCTCTTTACTGGAGCACCCGGAAATCCTGTAGCACCAGACCTTCTCGGGGTGTCTAATTTCATACCGCTAGCTGGCCGACCTGATTAGTTTCCCAATTGTTGCCATTTCAGTGCCTTGGCTGGTAGGATAAGTATTTTTTTTCACCAATAATGGCAGTACGCTTCTTCTTTGGGCCAATTAACCGCAAGTGCTACTCCCTCCGTTCCAAATTACTTGACCCATATTTATCTAGACACGGATGTATCTAGACACTAAAGATACATCTGTATTTAGACAAATTCAAGTCAACTAATTTGGTACGGAGGGAGTATGTATGTAGGCTTGCAAAATCATGATGAGATAGGCAATACAGTCCCTGAAAGAGTTATACTGGATTTTCTTAATTTTGTCATGGGCTTCTGAATATGCTTGTAGTACGCTTGTAGCAACTTGATCCCCATTTGTGTTACATTTCGGTCCATATTTGTTCTGATCTGGCATGCTTATTTTTCATTGCAGTTCTGGGCTGGTGACACCGGAGCAGATTTGTCTTGGAAAACTCGGAAGTGCACCGCGGAGTTTGGCCAGGAATTTCCTTGTTGAGTTATCACAAGAGTGGTGGCTCCATACTGGTTCGGTATTTGTGTCTACAGCTGGCGTCTGGAGCACTGAAGAAGTGAAGAGTGCGGGATATCGTCGTGGTAGGCCACGTACCTATTAATAGACCGCTGTAAACGTAGTGCATAGTGGACGCTGAAAGCACTATTCGGCTTTCTAAAGATAGATTGCTACAATGGACGAAAGGAGGACGATTTTGATGGACCGTTATGAAATCGGGAGGCACTTGGGCCAAGGGAACTTTGCCAAGGTATATTATGGTCGGAATCTCGCAAGTGGACAGGCTGTTGCGATAAAGATGATCGATAAGGAGAAGGTTTCGAGGGTTGGGCTAATGGTGCAGATAAAGAGGGAGATCTCAATAATGAGATTGGTAAGGCATCCCAACGTCTTGAAACTTTTCGAGGTGATGGCTAGCAAGAGCAAGATTTACTTTGTTTTGGAGTATGCCAAAGGTGGAGAGCTTTTCAACAAAATAACCAAGGGAAAGTTAAGTGAGGATGCTGCAAGGAAATACTTCCATCAGCTCATCAGTGCCGTGGACTACTGCCATAGCAGAGGTGTTTATCATCGCGACTTGAAGCCGGAGAACCTACTCCTGGATGAGAATGAAAACCTTAAAGTCTCTGATTTCGGGCTAAGTGCCCTGGCCGAGTCCACGAGACAAGATGGCCTCCTCCATACCACCTGTGGAACTCCAGCTTATGTTGCCCCTGAAGTGCTTAGCAGGAGAGGCTATGATGGTGCGAAGGCTGACATATGGTCCTGTGGAGTAATTCTATTTGTGCTGGTGGCTGGTTTCCTTCCTTTCCATGACACAAATCTTATAGAGATGTATAGGAAGATCTCCAGGGCTGACTATAGATGCCCTCGCCCTTTTTCAGTTGAGCTGAAGGATCTACTTTACAAGATTCTTGATCCAGATCCAAGCACTAGAGCTTCTGTTTCAAGGATAAAGAGAAGCGCTTGGTACAGGAAACCCGTCGAGGTAAATGGACTGAGGATTAAACAAGAAACAAGAGACAAGGTTCACAAAGGTGAACCCACAACCTCTGAATCACCAGAAGGCAGCAATTCAGAGGTTAACCAAGAAGCGTCATCAAGCCTCACAAACTTGAATGCCTTTGACATAATTTCTCTCTCAACTGGATTTGACCTATCCAATTTGTTCGAAGAGAAGTATGGCCGGAGGGAGGTCAGATTTACCACTAGGCAGCCAGCAGAGGCTATATTTGCCAAGCTGAATGAAGTGGCCAAGAAATTGAAGCTCAAAATCAACAAGAAAGAAAACGGTGTCTTGAAATTGGCAGCACCAAAGGAAGGAATGAAGGGCATTCTTGAGTTTGACGCGGAGGTGTTTGAGTTTGCTCCTTCTTTGCATTTAGTTGAATTAAAGAAGACCAATGGAGACACTATAGAGTATAAACAACTGATGAAAGATGAGATAAGGCCCGCACTTAAGGATGTGGTTTGGGCGTGGCAAGGCGAGTCGCACCTGTTCCCTGAGAAATTTATCCGAGGAGAGCAGCAGCAGTCACCTTTGCCATCGCAGCAGCAGCAGTCACCTTTGCCATCGCAGCAGCCACAGGAGTAATCGGCCCCATTGCCAATCTGCTACCACAAAAGCACAGGGGACGAGATGCAGCCACTGCCGCCATGGCATCAGCAGTACCTACCAAAAACTATTGTTGGCAGCACCTATAAACCATGCGGAGCGTTGCAACGGCCAGTACCAGTTTGCCGTCGCAGCAGCTGCATGATGTGTTCGAACAGCCAGTGCCATATGACTTGTTGACAGACATGTCACTGGTTCATCAGGTTTACCCTGTGTTAGTAGATCAGTTGCCTACCATTTGGCATTTCCCCCCTTCTTTTTAGCTCCTTTTGTATTGCTGTATTTTCTTATGATGTTGTATATTCCCTCTTTGCCGAAAGCACGCTCAATTTTGGGGACCCTTGTGGACTGCAGAAATTTGTGTTCGGTGTGACTGAAGATATTGAATAGCCATAACAGAAACATTGGCATGCAGCCATCACCATATCTAGAACACTCTGAACTAGGTAATGGATGTACCTATGTGATATGCGGAACCCGTGTGAGTGCGAACAAACATCTATGTGGATTCTGGACATTGACCAGAACTACTGTATATGGAGCCTAGAAATTTATTTTTCTGGTTAAAAATTGATTGGTCATCTTTCCAGTTTTTTTATTTTGAACGTTCATCAGCTAGTGCCTTATGAAGGAGCTATATATCATGATTATATGATTAAATCATTTTTTATTTAGAAAATGATTATATCATCTATGTGTCTGATAGCGAAACAACATCTTCTGGTACATCAGAAGGAAGTGCCTTGCTATGTAAGACGTTGGAACCGTGCATCACTGCTCACCAGATATCTGTGTTTTCAATAAATTGTCATTCCATTACAATATCATCAAGAACAAGAGAAAGAACGAATATCCTACTTTGGGATTTCGATTGAGCATCTGATCATCTAATCGGTCATTTACGAACCGTTGTTGATGTTGGGAACATTGTCTGTGAGGGTTTGAAACCTTCATGTTATATCGGGTGTGATTCGTGTTCCGATCAGCGTTGCGCTGATGGTTTGAAGCAAACCTCATGGTCTCTCCATAGTCAGGTATTTTCAGGTTCCAAGTAAGAATCCCTTCTATCATTTGGTTCATTTCGCTTGCTGTGCACTGAATCAAATAGGTTTACGACTTGGTAATCTGACCGACGTGGCTTGACACGCCGAGTTGACAAGGGAGAAGGCGTGACTTACGACGTGGAACCCGTGTGTCCTGGGTTGTGTAACTCAGACATGCTGTACAGTTTTGTACTGCTCTCAGTACTTTGTACTCAGACATGCTGGAGTATTCATCATCCCATTGCCGAGAAACATTGAGGGCTTCTTTGATCTGCAGGATAGTATAAACGCAGAATTGCGCTCGTACGTCCACCTGGATCTTACAGGGTTTTGTTTTGCATCAAACTGCGTTTGATTGCACCATAGAAAATCTAAGGATTCTGTACATGAAGTTGAAGTGCCATGGAATCCTTAGAAAAAAAATCTTATGGGATTAGTCCTATGAATCAAACAACCAACATAGGAAAAATTCTAGGATTATAATCCTCCACTATGCCTATGAAAATCCTTTGAATCAAATAGGCTATGATAATTCGTGGAGAAAGAAAATTCACTTTGTGCAGTACAAGCATGGCATGGCATTAGGACGGCCTTCAGAACTCCAGTGATGGTTTTTTTTTCTTTTGGCGAAAAACTCCAGTGATGTTTTTTTTTGGCTGTATGGTAGGACAGGACAAACGATACTAGGCAAAGACTAGGAAGACGCTTGGCATCCGGGAAGTGAAATGGTTTCAAAATCTGAGATGGGAGAAAATAGACGAAGAGAAGCAAAGGCATCACTGGCGCGATGAACCAATCATCGGATCTTGTTGCGGTTTGACCAGCATTGCACTCAGTTACACATTTGCTTTCTCTAGCGGCAGATCTATCTTCTCCCTGTGGAATCTTGCACATCTTAATATTAGGGTCTTTTCTATTTATATATGTGATTGTAATTTTTTGTGAACAAGAGAGGCATTTATAGATTAGAAGAAACACATTTGGTATTACTACCTTTCAAGAGACCGACGCTTCGGTCTGAGCCCCATGGGCATGCATTGTGTGGATTCCCACACTGAGCGAATGGAGCGACGCTTTGTTTCTTAACTCATATTTCCAACTCAAAGGTTTATGTTGCCTCTTCGAAGGAGGTTACCTCGAAAACTGAACTAAATGGGCGATATGCATGGTTTGAAAAAAAGAGAGGGAAAATTGATATTTTCACAAGAAAAAATGGTAGGTCTTATGACAACATCATGTCATGCGTCGGACAAAAAACGTCGGTCTTATTAGTGCCACAACCTTTAATTTTTTAAATCGCATTGAATTTCGACCAAGCCGATATCATCTCCATGTAGATGCTTTTCCAACCTTGATCATCGTCGTTCTCTTTAGTTGATCGTGCACGCCCCTGCCCGATCATCGGCCATTATTGATCATCCCTCTAGGCAGTGGCGGAGCTTGAAAGAAATCTCTGGAGGGGCGAAGCTGTAAAAAAAAAACTCAAACACAAAATCATACGAATACAACAAGTTAGATATTGCAAATATAGAGAACTTATACAATTATATTGATCTTCTCCACGGTAGCTTACAAAATACATTTCTAATTTTAATTATATATATAACCTACTCCATACCAAAAGGAACTATACCAAAATACCATTTAACCATGGACCATTATGTTCACTACACTCTACAGCAACACTACACTACAGGTTAGCTTTTCGTTTCTTTGCACCCTTAAAGTGCATAAGAACATCTTCATAGCTGTACTTCTCTGTGATTTCACTCTCTATTTTTACTAGCAAGCTATTGGCTAGATAATCATCTTCCATGGTATTACGTAGCCTTGTCTTAATGATCTTCAAAGTTGAGAATGCTCGTTCGGCACTTGCTGTAGAAACTGGAAGAGTTAGAAGCAATCGCAACAATAGATCAACCAAATTGTAGATAGAATGTCTCCCTGTCTCAAAGAGATATCGACAAAGATTTGCTAAGGTTGACACATTTTTCAACTCTTTATCATTGGAGGCATCCACAACAAAGTGTTTTAGTTGCTGCTCCAATCCATAGATTTCCTGTTGGGTGAAATCTGCTGGATAATATTTCTTGACTAACTCACAAATATCATCAGCTTTGAAAGATCTAAATTTGTTTTTAGGGATCAGGGTAGCACTAGTGGTCAACAGATCCAGTACCTTGTCGTTGAACCTGAATTCTAATTCATGTAGCTGAGTATCAAGTGTTGCACGAAATACTTCCACCCGGAAATAATGCTCCTTGGTAAAATGATCTGGTTGGCGACGAGCACGACCACCACGCAGAATGTAAGTTTCTCCCAAATCTGGAATATCAATGGAATGATTTACGCAGAACTCAACAACCCTATCAAAAAAGGCCTCCCAACCATCATCTGATCTCATTTCATCAAGACGAACCTTTGTTGTGAACACTAGACGCATGGCATTTACTATGTCCTGTGATTTCTTTTGCAAAGCTTGACCAAGATCTTCAGTTATCTCCATTATTTCTTCCATCAGATATAAGACAAATATGAACTCAAAAGAGGACAAATAGTTGAAAGAAGTGTCTCCATCTGCACGAATTGAGCCAGCTGACCCATCAGATGCTATATTTTGAAGTACTGAATTTACTGCATTAAACATTTTCTTTAGGCTGGATACAGAACCTAAGTGAGACCCCCATCTAGTGTCTCCAGGTCGTTTTAGTGTGCAGATCTGGTTTGCCCCTTTACCAGTTTCAATGTCATCAATAGCTAGTAACTGAGCTAGTTCCTCCAACTGGGCATCACGAAGCTCATCATGGCGCTTTGCAGAGGAGTCAACGGTGTTTACAATAAAAAGAAGTTTCTGGAAGAATTGAGCAATAGTGACCACTTCCTTCAATGCAGACACTAGCGCAAGTTGCAATCGATGAGCATAGCAGTGGACATAATACGCATACGGGCATTCTCTAAGAAAAAGAGCTTGCAAGCCATTGAACTCCCCCCTCATATTACTAGCCCCGTCGTACCCCTGCCCACGAAGGTTCTGAACATCAAAAGCATGTTTGGATAACACAGAACTCAATACCTCTTTAAGTGTTGCGGCTCTGGTGTTCGTCACATGTATCAAGGCAAAGAACCTCTCTTGCAATATACGATCTTCATCAACAAATCTGAGAACCAATGCCATCTGCTCTCTTTTTGCTACATCACATGTCTCATCCACTAGAATAGAAAACTTAGAATTCCCGATCTCTTCACGAATATGTTTCCTAACTTTAAATGCATAAATACCCAAAATCTCCTGTTGGATTTCATGTGATGTGTACTTTGAATTGCATGGAGCATTCTCCAAAATAACTTCAGCAATCTCAGGATTGAATTCTGCAAGGAGCTTTAACAATTCAATAAAGTTCCCTCTGTTCTTTGAATCTGGAGTTTCATCATGGCCTCTAAATGCACAAGATTGTGATGTAAGCCACTTAACAGCTGCAATTGATACTTTCACCCTCAGCTGGTTTCTTTCTATATCCCTCTGGTTGCCCACTGCTACAACATTTTCTAAATGGCCTTGCTGATTCAAGAAGTCATGGCATGCTTTGGTTGCATTATTATGTTCAGAGCAAGGTTCAGAACCTATGTGGTTTAAGAAAGCACATTTCTTTCCATCATGGACATTCTTCCAGTTTACAAATCCTTGCACTGTAAAGACATCTGAACCACCTCTCTTGTTTTTGTTTTTGCCGAACAAGAAACAATAGAAGCAATATGCACGATGACTGTCCTCCGAGTACTCCAACCATGATGGGAAATCCTTGAACCAGCCATACTTAAAGCGCCGTTTGCGACCTTCTGGACCATAAGCTTTATAATTCGTCAAACGGGGCTGCATAATACCAAGCTTCAAATATGCTCGCCGCACATCGTCTTTTTGATTAGGTGGATATTGCCAGATCTGTGGACGTAGTGCTGGATCCCGCTGCAAGAATTCAATCCCTTGAAATAGTACTTCATTTGTTTGAGTTTGATGGCTTTGTCCTTGTTGTTGAGGCATCGAAGGATCTGGTCTGTTTTGCCCAAATTCGAGCAACAACAGAGGAGGCTGAACACAGTCCGTTGGCTGAATAGGCATTGCTTCGGTTGCTGTTGGTTCATCAGCTGAATCATCTCTCTTTCTTTTGAAAAATGCATCAATAGTTTTCGCCTTAAGCATCACTGCCTCCCTCTCACTGTAAAAGACATTTTCTATTCAGTACAAAATGGAAATGGATAAATCCATGACGAGATGACCTAATTAGAATTTTCCTCAACTAAGGTGAAATAAACTTCAGAGTTCAGAATCAAAATAATTGAACATTCTACAATTTCTAGAGGGGATAGATAGACAGAGATCCAGCGAGCAGTGTTGACTGAGTCCAAATAACTTTGACAGAGTTAGCTAGCTAGCTTGCTAGGACGCCCTGCCCAGAGGGGAGAGATAAGAGATTAACTAGGTACAGGAGCAAAGCAAGATCCAGCGAGGGCAGCTGCTCACCGGCTCATTGAAGCACTACACGGCGCCGATGTTGCCTGATGTTGTCCGCAGCAGAGCCCTGAGGCCGGACTGGAGCGGCTAGCCCTAGCCGGCTGCCCGCCCGCCAGCGGCCAGCGGCTACCCCCACGCGGCCACGCCGGCGACCCACAACAGCCGGTCTGCCGGACGCCGGTGCCCCACCCCCACGCTCAGGCGTCCGCGGTGGCAGGTCAAAGGGGATCGATTTGGTCGCTGCGACACTAGTGGGCGGTGGCTGGATTCGTTCGTCTCCTGTCAACGAAGACTAGTAGTTGATAAATGGGCCTTCTGGTTGTGGGCTTTATGTAATACATAGGGGTAGTAAAAAAATTTCGTTTTCGCTGGGGGGCGATGGCCCAGGTTCGCCCCCACGTAGCTCCGCCCCTGCCTCTAGGACAGAGAGTCGGCAGTTCTCCTCTTGTGCAACCCTAATTACCACAACTATATCACCGTTGTCTCCTTTGTTGGCATCGCCGCCGAGCACCCAACAGTAACACTTGAAGGAGGTGCTTTTGTCTCATCTCGAGCGATGATCACCTCGGTCAATTAGCAGCGTAGGGCTTCAGTTTTCAAATTACAATTAAGAGAATGAAATATGTTTTTTTTCCTCAAGAAAAGCAATACACCATTTTCTATTTCTTGTACATGATTATTTTCTGGATAAGAGCGTCCCTCCATTCCTCTTGTTCAGCGTAAGCCATGGCCTGGGAGCAATCAACATCGCCGCCGGCGGCGAACTCATCGCCACCACCCGCTCCGACCACCGTAATCTCTCTCGACGAAGATCTCCTCCGCGAGATCTTCCTCCGCCTCCCCTCCCTCCCGAGCCTCGTCCGTGCCGCCCTCAGCTGCCGCACCTTCCTCAGCGCCGTCCGCTCGTCCCCCGCCTTCCGCCGCAACTTCCGGGAGGCCCACCTGCCCCCTCTCCTCGGCCTCTTCTTCGACCCCGAAGTCCCCTCCATCCCCGCCTTCACCCCCCTCCGCCGCCGCTCCGACCCTGACCTCGCGGCCGCCGTCCGCGGCGCCGATTTCTTCCTCACCCGCCTCCCCGCCGACGACGACACCTTCCCGGGGTGGGCCATAGAAGGCTGCCGCGACGGCAACGTCCTCCTCCAGAACTGCAGCCTGGAGCAGTTCGCCGTCTACAACCCTCTCGCGCGGGCCCTGGATCTCATCCCCGTGCCGCCCGACAAGATCTTCGACGGCGCCCGCGGCGACGCCAAGTACCTTGGATGCTACATCCTCTCCTCCGAAGAGGGCAGCGAGCCTCTGCGCCTGGTCTACACCTGCCATGACAAGTCGCGGGCGCGTGCCGCCGTCTTCTCATCGGAAAGCAGGGAGTGGCAGATCTTCCCGTGGTCGGAGGCTGTGACGCCAGTGCCTGAAGACGAGCACTGGCTTAAAGTTGGCACAATGGTGAATGGGTTCGTCTACTGGATACACACAAATGAAGCCTACATCCTCGTGCTGAACACATCGACACTACATTTCTCCCAAATGGATTTGCCGTCAACCTTGGTGGCGCGAGATTTCGTATTCAGGGTCGGCGAAAGCAAGTATGGGAAGCCTTGCATTGTGTGCCCAATTGATTTCGAGCTTTTTGTCTGGGTCCGGGGAGCCGAGGATGACGGCATCGAGAGATGGATATTTGACGAGAGGTTTCCGTTGCAGACCATTGTCGAGGTCACCGAGAGCACACTTGTGGAACATGGTGACCTGAAGGTTGTGGCCACTATTGGTGGATTTGTGTACTTCTCTACCATGGAAACGTTCCTTGATGGTCATAATCCTAGTTGGTTCATGTCTCTATGCATGGAGACGGGGGAGCTGGGCACTCTCTTTCAGAGGAGATTCGACGGCCATCCCCATCCCTACATCATGGCATGGCCTCCTTGTTTGATAGACAACCAGGTGCACCCTCAACTCGAAGGTGCTTGATGGAATGTGGACAAGGTATCATAACATTTCCTTCGTCTGGCCACTAGATGGTGTTGTCCAGTAGTGTTATCTTTAAGATGACAGTGAAAAAGACATTCTATTTGAGAAATGAGCAAATCGGACTATGTATATTTGTAGCATTTGCCAAATGCTTGCTTGTGTTTTTATGTGGCTGCATTTCTGAACTGGTTCACATATTGCATTCAGCCTCCTTTGAGACAGAGATTCCACATTCAGCCTCTCTTGTTATTTTGGTGAAATCCTTGTGTTGTGTAGCCAGTTGTACTGAATTTGACACTCTTCACGGGTAAATGCTTGTAAGAGGTTCTGCTTGTTATATTTGTTTTCTCCTATTCAGTCCCTTGTTTTATTTTCCCGTCCATACCTTAATATTTGAAATGAAATACCCATCTATATACTTGAATACAGTATTCCAATATGGGACTCTTCCCATGAAATATTTTACATTTGGAACTCCTGTTGATGAAATTAAATCATTAAAATAAGAAATTCGGCTTGGAGACCCAATCAGAATAAGGCAGAAAATAGGTGGCAAGGGATGATCTTGACTAATGGTGGTTGACTTGTTCTTGATAAAGCATTCCTTCGCAACATGCCTCTTTACATGTAGGGGTTAGAAAGGGAATTGAATTTTCCAGAGCATAGTTTGCTATGGTATTGAATACCAAGATATTAGGAAATATCATTCAGGAGGCTGGCATATATTTGTAGACACAAAAAACAGAGGATTGCCATGTAAAGTTTGGGGTTTTGGTTCTTCAAACAATTAATAAGGTCTTACTAGCAAATTCGCTCTGTAAACCTGAAATAGAGGATTGCTTTGGCAGGAAGTTTTATCAGAGAAATATGTGAAAACCAGTACATTACTGGTATCAAACAAAGAAATGGGGATTCTTAATTTTGGTCAGGTATCCCTGATATCAAAGATTCATCCTATAAGCATTGCAGAAGAATTGTTGGGGATGGAACTAATACCAGATCCTGAAAGGATTGGTGGCTGGATAGCGAACCTCTAATCTCTTTGTTTGTCCTTTCATACGCTATATGATATCTGTTGCTATCTCTGTTTCTGAAGTGCTAAATGAGGGGTGGGATGCCATGTTTCTAAAGTAAGGCGAATGATCTACAGCTGAAACAAAATGGGTCATATGATCATGTCCCTCCTAAGAAGAGGATGGAAGGTGACCATTGATCCTTTATTTCTGCCCTGTTCACTTGTGAGGTTTATGTGGAATATAATCTGATGTGCTTTTAATATCTACTATTTTGGCTGCACAAATTTAGAAACAGGAAAAATTGTTAGTTACTGTTGGCATTGCATCAATTTTTTTGAACAATCTGGTGTTTTAGAAATCAAGCTTGCTTTGAACAGAAGATAATTTCTTATCCTTTCGTGATTCTTGATGTGGTGAGTCATTGGCTAAACTTCTGATTCTTGATGCAGACAAAGTTAGAAAACTGAGAAGAGCTGAAGTGGGGGATAGAATCGTTTAGAGAAGCAGAAAATGAAGTCTTCAGGACAACCAATTACTAGTTTTTGTAAAAAACGTAATACGATACTTCAGTTTGGTCCATTTAGGTAAGCTTCTGTAATCTTCAAAAAATTGTTGTTCTATATGAGTATGTTTTGTGTTGTGCTGCCTTTGCCTTTTATTTATTTATTTTGCTAAAACTCCGTAATGTAAGATGTATTTCTTGTAATTTCCTACAATTCCGTTTTGGCCGGTCTCTTCTTTCTAGCCGGTTGGCCGTCCAAACGTGGTCTTGAATGATAAACCACGCCAAAAAATAATGCTCTGGTGGTGCCCAATTAGTCCACAGCGCCGGCTGCTTCATTTGCGATGTGACCGGAGCGCCAAGCTGGCTTGCTGAAGCTCTGAATTCATCACAATCTGGAGTTCTTAATCTAGAGGTCGAGATGCTACAGTGGGTGGTACTTTTAACAACGAAAAAAAGAGCGAAATGCTCAAAGCGGATTCCGATGCCTTTGCGCGAGCCGTGATGATGGCCAGAAGCTATTTCAGTTTGTGCCTAGATGATAATGATGAATGGGCAGTCGTAGGTAGAAAGTTTGAGGTAATCTAGAGTCGGTGTCCAGGTTCTGGATAGCAGACAAGAAATGCTTACATTTTAAGTTTAGTCTCGAGCGCTGTTTCTAACTGGACGCTGTGGAAAACCCAGAATAGTTTTGTTTTGTTTTCTAACAATGCGCAACGGAATTTGGCTGTAGGTTGTTTGCTTAGACTCATCTTCGCTACTTCCTGTTTGGAAGCTTTTGGTTTATTACGCTGAACTGGGCTGCTGTAAGTCTGAATACGCTGCTGGTTTCTTTTCTTGAATGAAATGGTGCTGGGGAGCGATCCTTTTTTTATCTACAAAAATATCGAGGTAATGATGAGTGGGCAGTCCAGATAGCTAGTGCACGTCCACATCTATCCATGTAATAGTCGAGGAAAAACTGCGTTGTACCACTAATAATTGGATATGACCCTGATGGAACAGCCCACCGACCTCCGTCTCCTCCTCATCCCCCGTATCTGGACTGGATGCAGCGCCAACGCCAATGTAAAGAGGTAGATCTCACCCTATCGGGAACGGAATTCCAAGCGTGCTGGCATCGCAGCCCGTCTCCTCCTCTCTCTGTTTGCTGGCTACAGTCAGAAGCGATCAGTGGAGCTATCGCGGCTTAGCCAGGTTGCATCCATCCATACAGGGACTCTCCAGGTAATTACAGTTTCGTTGTTGTTTCTATCATGGCTTCTCTCTTCTGTTGCAAGATGGCCTAGCTAATGTTCCAAGAACCTTCCAGCTAAAAAGCTTGTACTCCATCGTCGCAGTCGGTGTATACGATTGCTGCAAATTTGCTGTGTGCGACTGCCATCTTGTTATACTCGCGCTGTCAAGCCTTAATTCATGGTCTTTAATAATTTTGACAAAATTAATTCATGGTCTTTAATAATTTTGACAAAATTATTCAAGACCATGAATTTTGAGAAATAATAAGAGTCATTCTTCTGTGAATGTTAGCCAAAGCATTGGGATTTGGGAGCAGTTCTACTGTACACCTCCCAACTCCCAAGCACTGTAGAAAATAACATTTGGGAGTAATCATAAATAACGTGATTGCCCATGCTTCAGAGGTACCGTGGTAACAATAGCACATGGACCATGAAACTAATGCTAAATATGATGTCCTGGAGCGCACACTACTCGATGCAAGTGCAGAGCCGACTAATGTGCCTTTATCACTTTTGAAAGACATCACAAATGGTTTCTCTCATGATCGGCAAATTGGCAGTGGTGGCTTTGCGGTGGTTTATATGGTATGTTATGTCTCAACTCTGAACTGCCCCATTCTTAATCATATAGTTGATCTGCAACTCATATCGATGCTGACCAGTCATCTTGTCACTACAGGGAATACTCGGGAATGTGACGGTCGCCGTGAAAAGGCTGTGGAGGAATCTCGCTATCGTGATTTCGTAGGTTCTCGATATGTGGAGGAATCTGTCACAGAAATCAGAGGGAGACATACATTTGGAACAAGTAAGAGTATGCATGGAGATAGCGATTGAGTGCACTGATTATAACCCAGCAAAGAGACCAGCTACAGAACATATACTCGATAGGCTTAATGAAACAGAAATTACGGGCAGATCCATCAAAACTAGTGGGAGTACTTCATCAGTGGTGCAGGTAATTCACCAACTGCATATGATTTAAGCTACCACCAGTCTCATTTTTGAGACCTTGTGTACGTTTCCATTTGCACTTGTGATAATCCCAACTGGTGGATGAGGTGATGTTTCGTTGGTTATTCAACAGGCAGAAGAGGACTCCAGGGAGCGCATAAATGGACATCCAAGGTTCTAGGAGAGACAAGTGATGAGGTGAGCTCTCCCCTAGACCTACCTGTAAAACCTTAAATATGGACTTGCAAACTAGAAACACTAACAAGAGCTTATGAAGCGTGGATCTCTTTTAGGCCCAAAGAAAACATCGAAACGTTTCTTGAGGAGGCGGATCCATGTATACTTGCTGAACTAATGGTGAACTTGATATACTAGTGGATGTGGGGTATGGAAGTTGATGACTTTTGGCTTGTTACCGAAAAAGGCTTTCGCCCCGCTTTATATATAAAGCAACCACCACACATTACAACCAGCGACAAGAAAGGAAAAGAAAAGAAAAAGAAAATCGACAAGATACAAACACTACGGAACAGCGAACGCCGGCCTCATATCATGCCAACAACGCGAACGCGACAAGGGAGCAATTCATCACCGGAGGAAAGCCACGCTCCATCAACTCCCAAGGGCCCCTGTTGTCCCACCTTCCGCCGCTGCCTCCGAAGAGGGCACCCCTGCCCTCTCGTCCTGGATCGAAGGACGCCGTCCCTGTCAGGAGGCAGAATCGCTCACCCCTGAGCCCGGATGGACTGGCCAACAAGAAGCCAGGGAAAGGACGACAGCCCTGGCCACCTCACCTCTCATAGGAACCCATATGTCGCCACCGTCTCCGGCCAAGACCAAGAAGCCCACACCACTGTCGAGCAGGAACACCACCGAAGAATAGGCAGAGCACCACCACACCGAGCCCCTAACCCCCTGGACACCCAAGGTGGCGCCTTCATGAAGTAACCGACGCCGAAGCGCCGTCACCACCCAATCAAGAGATTTTAGGCTTTCGCCCGGGACCAGGGGCGGAGGGCGGGGAGGTCTCGATGTCGCCCACCAGAGGGAGAAACGGTGCCGAGAGCGTCGCCAACATCGTGACCGGCACCGCCGGTCAAGGGTTTCCCCCGACCCCGAGCCCGAACCTCCACTGCAGCGCCAATCATCCAAGCAAGATGCCCAAGGCTTGACGCATGACCGCTCCCGCGACCGCCCCCTCCCCCACCACCACACCCGCCGCCGCAGACCTCGCCGTCGCCTCCACCGCTACCACCCCTCCTGCAGCCCGCCTCCTGTCGACGGACTCACCCCTCTCCCCACCCTCCGAGATCTCGCGGGCCGTCCCTCTCCATGGAGCCGCCCCCCAGATCCACCGGAGTCCGGATTGGGGAGAGAGAAGGGTACCAGATGCCGCTCCCGCATGTCTACCAGGCATTCCCGGAGATGCTGTAGCCGCTCAGCTCCATCTCGCCGGCCATCCAGAGGGAGACGCGGGGGAGACGGTGGAGGGAGAGGGCGATGCGGATCCGCGACGACGCCCTCTCCTGGTCCCTGTGCTCCCGCGAGTGGAGGGAAGCGGAGAAGGACTCAGATCCATACTCCCGCAGGTATGCTCAGATGTGCAAAGCTCATGTGGATCGAGAATTGCTGAATCTGGCCTTGCGAATCTACTTCGTGGGCGATTTCGCGGAGAAGCGCAGGATGCCGCATCCATCGGAGCCCCCGATTGCATTTGTCCACTGGGCGAAGGGAGAAGTGAAATCGGGCGATCCCCGCCGTGTAGCGAGATGGGAATGCTTGACAGGCCTCATGCCCACCAGCGTGCCCCCGGAGCCGGAGCAAGTGGATCCCCTGCCTTACCTGTCGCCCAAGCCTGCAGAAGATTGACCTCTGTTCTTCAGCACTCACCTGCCGCGCTGACGGATGGGCATTTCTGCTTCCTGAAGGATAATATCTGGGAGCTAGATGAGAAGACGCTCCCATCCTCAAGCAAATCATCTGCATATCATCAAGGGCATTCCTGCGCGCGTCGAGCATATTTCCGCACTGGAAATCGTGATGTGATGCAGGTGCAAGCAACTCAGACAGGTCTGACAGTGCCGTTCGATCCTGGTGATCAACAAGAGAGCTCGATTTGCCGCTTCCCTGACTCTGCTGCAGAATCCATGGTGACCCGGGCTGCAGTGCAGAAGAGAAGAGAAACTCCAATTGAGGCTGTTGATTCTGCTTTCAGTCCTACTCTGTTAGTGTTGCAACAAGGAGGAGGGTTCAAATTCCTTCAGAAAGCGCGGAGAGCTGAGAAAAGGTTGCAAAAAAGGGCTGACGGAGCCGCCACCGAAGCAACCTCGCTGCCTCGCTGCCATGGTGACTTGGCTGAGGACTTCTAGAGCCAACTCTGGGCTCCTATAAATACCACCCCTCCTGGAAACCCTAAGGGCACTTCCAACTCCCCCCCTCCTCCCACCGCCGCCGCCATCAAAGAGAAGCTCCTACCCATGGCGGAGAGTGGCCGGGGGCGTGGGAGAGGCAAAAACAAAGGAGGGAGAGGTGAGATCGGCAACAACTGGCGGCAAGAGCCGCCCCTGCAACCTCAGATGGGAGGGCCACCGCAATTCTTCGGCTATGGATTCCAGGGAGGCCTCCCCCCATGGGGTTTCCCAGGACAATTCCCACCTCAGTTTCATCAGCAGCAGTGGGGGGGTGGTCCGGTTGCGCAGTGGTACGGGCCGCCTCCTCCTCAGATGGGGCAACAAGCTGGGCAGAATCCTAATGCCCTCCCGGAGCACTCGGCCGGAGCGTCAGACACCCAGACAAGTGGCAGATCTCAGAACAAGGGCCAGCAGAAGAAGAAGCAGGACGTCCAGAAGTTTGTCCCTGCCCCTGCATCTGGTCTGTTGGCCTATTCTGATGTGGTTTGCTATAATTGTGGAGAACCAGGACATCACTTGGACAAGTGCATCAAGCCCAAGAGTTGTTTCATCTGCAAAATGGTCACCCACAAGGTGGACAATTGCCCAGTCAGGAGAAAGCCGCACAATTCTGCTAGATATGTGGGAAGCGCTGCCCCTGGTTTGGGTTTCTATCACATTGATGCTCCTGAAGATAATGCTCAATACCATGGTTCTCTGAAGAATGTTGGCATTGTCCTAGTTGAGACAGGTGAGGTGTCCAAACAGGAGCTTGCCAGTGAGTTTGCTGACATCTACAAAACAAACTGGCCTTGGCCTATCAATGCTCTTGATGATTGGATCTTTCTGGTCAAGTTTCCACCTGAGATTGATGTGGTGCAAGTTGCTGGATACCCCTGTTTTGGTCTCAAAAAAGACAATGTCACAGTCAATGTAGAGGTCTGGAAAGGCAATGTAGAGGCTGAAGATGACCTCCAGGAAACTTGGATCAAGATTAGAAAGATGAACCCAAAGTGGTGTGAATGGTCTATGCTTGATCAAATCACTTCTACTTTGGGGGTGCTGCTGGATGTTGATTGGCAACACAATTTCAAATCCTTCTATGAAACTGTCAGAGTCAAAATCTCTTGCAAAGATCCCTCCAAAATCCCTGCAGAGACATTGTTTGGTGCGCATGGTAAGATCTAACAGGCTGTTGATTGAAGTGGAACCACCCTTGTCTGCTACTGAAACAGCCACATCCACCAACCCTTCTTCTGAAACTTATGTGTCTGCTGCTGAGCCTGGAAACAATATCTCTGAAGATGCTGAATCCAACAGAAGCTCTAGGGCTGGATCTGATCATGGTCCTGCAGCTGGCTTAGGAACTTCTAACGTCAGGGGGCAGTCATTGGGACACAACCATTTGCTTGAGAATGTCACCCCCACTTCAGTCATGAAAAGCCACTTGCCTGAATCTCCATACTCTCCTCAAGTCAGCAACCTAGAGAGGCTTCTGAATTCTGTACAAGGAGATGCTGATGGTTTTAATTTGCTCAGAGAAATGGAGCTGCTAGAAGATGATGACCTGATGGACTTGGAAGGATCTGTGGATCTCCAAGAAGACCAAGAGGACCCTCACTCTCAAGATACTGACCTCCCTAAAATTGTGGACTCTCAATATGATGCTGACTTCCCTGCTCTGCCTAAAGACATGAATCCTCCTAAATGGGGTCCTGTCCATGCCACTAGAGCCAGTTCTAGGGTGGCAGGTGACAAGAGAACTATCATTGAGAAAGCTAAACAAAACAACTCAAAGAGGTCCAGAATCTTGAAGTTCAAAAACCCCTGGGTATGAAACATAAATCCTTTTCCTGTTTTAATGATCCTTCTTTTAATGCCATTGCATCTAAGATTGGTGTAGATGTTAACTCTCTCAATGATGACAATGGTAGTAATGCCCCTTCTGCTGCTGATATATCCCAAAACAGAACTGAAGGTTCTGTTGCAAGGAATATATCTGTTAACAGCAACCCTAGTATAGATTGCATTGATCCCCCTGCTGAATCTAATGAGGGGATCTGGTCTCTTATTTGCAAACATAGACGGGGCAAGCACCCCAGGAACAAAAGTTCCCCATGAATGCCCTCTTCTGGAATGTTAGGGGTATTGCAGCCCCTGGTAGGAAAACTCTAATAGTTGATACTATTAATAAAACTCATGCTACTGTCCTAGGTTTCCAGGAAACCAAAAAAGAGGAATTCTCTAACTCTTATCTTAAATCCCTTATTGGCAATAGAGATTTTGCATGGCATACACTTCCATCCAAAGGATCTGCTGGGGGCATCCTGATGGGAGTGGACTTAGACACTTTTGATGTTGTTTCCTGGTCTCATTTAGATTTTTCTATTAGCTGCCTAGTCAAGTTGAAAACTAATGGGCACACCTTTAGGATTATCACTGTTTATGGCTCTCCTTATGAGGAAGGAAAAGGAGCCTTTATTTCTGAACTTCATACTTTGTTTTTAGATGCTCATACTCCCACCCTGATTGGAGGAGACTTTAATCTAGTTAGGAATGCTGGGGATAAAAGCAATGGTGCTATTAATCATAAGTGGAGTGATAATTTCAATGCCTGGATTGAGATCTGGAGCTTACTTGAAATTAAGCTTTCCTCTAGAAAATTTACCTGGTCCAATAACCAGGTAGATTTGATTATGTCTACCATTGATAGAATCTTTTGTGACACAGAATTAGATGGTCTTTTCCCCCTCTCTACTTGTAGAGCTTTGCCCAGATGTGGCAGTGATCACACTCCCCTGCTCTGGGACTCCGGGGTTAACCAACTTCCCAAAAACAGCAGTTTTAAGTTTGAAAAATGGTGGCTCCTTAGAGAGGATTTCTCTGAATTAGTCAGAAAAATCTGGTCTGAGCCCACTGGGAGTAGCTGTCCCCCGGAAAGTTGGCAGATTAAAGTTAGGAGATTTAGGAAAGCTACAAAAGGCTGGAACTCTAATGAGGAAGCCAAACTTAAGAGATATAAGAGGATTCTTCTCCTTGAATTTGACTCTCTAGATATTAAGGCTGAAACCTCTGACCTCACTGAGGTTGAGCTTGCCAGATTGAACTTTGTCCATGGGGAATTAAAGAAAATCTGGCTCCAAGAAGAGGTCAAAGCAAAACAAAGATCTAGGGATAGGGATATCAAAGAGGGGGACAGAAACACTGCTTACTTTCATGCTGTAGCTAATCAAAGGAGGAGGAAAACCCTCATACACTCCCTTGATGGCCCTGTCACTGATACTAGTGACATGCTAAAAGTAGCCAGTGATTTTTACAAAGACCTTTTCAAGAAAGAAAACCCTTCAGGTTTCTCTCTCAAAAAGGACTTCTTCTCTGCCTCTGAAAAAGTTTCCCAACTTGAAAATGAGATGCTTGAAGCTCCATTTTCAGAGGCAAAGGTTAAGGAAGCTGTTTTCAGCTCCTATCCAGATGGATCCCCTGGTGGATGGGATTCCTTTTTTCTTTTACGAACACTTCTGGGACTTGATCAAAAAGGACCTTATGGACCTCTTTCAAGTCTTTCATAGAGGGGAGCTCGATATTTTTAGACTGAATTTTGCAGTGCTTTCTCTTATCCCTAAAGAGCCTGAAGCCACCTCTATGAAAAAATTCAGGCCTATTAGTCTGATTAATTGTAGTTTTAAAATCTTCTCTAAAGTGCTCACCACTAGGCTCTCTAAAGTTTTGCAGAGATTGATTGCTAGCAACCAATCTGCATTCCTTAAAGGGAGGTATATCCTTGAGAGTGTAGTCACAGCTCATGAGGTGCTCTATTCAGTCCACTCTGGGAATAAGAAAGGCCTGGTTCTCAAATTAGATTATGAAAAAGCCTTTGACAAAGTGGATCTTAACTTACTCATGGAGCTACTGGAACTCAGGGGCTTTGGTAAAAAATGGTCTAGCTGGATTCATCAGCTTACTCATGGGGGGTCTGTTGGAATCAAATTAAATAGTAGTGAGAGTGATTTTTTCCTAGCTGGTAAAGGCCTTAGGCAAGGTGATCCTATGTCACCTTTCCTTTTCAATTTGGTGGTTGATGTCCTCACCAAAATGTTAAGTAAAGCTGCTGACCACAGCTTAATTGCTGGCTTATGCCCTGAGGTGTGTCCTGGTGGCATCATCTGCCTGCAATATGCAGATGACACCATCCTTTTCTTAGATAATGATCTAGAACATGCTGGTAACCTGAAAACTGTTTTGACTTGTTTTGAGCAAGTTTCAGGCATGAGGATTAACTACTCCAAAAGTGAGCTCATTCCCATCAATATGGATGACCAGGAATTAGCTGGCTTTCTTGCTGTTTTAGTTTGTAGTAGGGGTAACTTCCCCATTAAATATTTAGGCATCCCTCTTCATTATGATAAATTGAGGAGAGAAGACATCCAACCCCTTTTAGACAAAATCATTAAGAGGATTGCAGGGTGGAGGGGGAAGGTCCTCTCTTACAGAGGGAGGCTGATCCTCATTCAAGCCTGCCTGGCTAGCATACCTGTGTACCTTCTTTCCTTTTTCAAATTCCCAAAATGGGCTGTTAGTCTCATCAACTCACAGATGTCCCATTGTCTGTGGAATGACTTTGAAGGACACAGGAAGCTTCACCTAGCCAACTGGGGACTGGTCTCCATGAAAAAAGACTTTGGAGGTCTGGGAATCCCCAATCTACAAGAGATTAATATCTGTTTGCTAGGGTCTTGGATCAAAAGATACTATGATGTAGACGAAAAACCCTGGAAGATGCTTATTGACCACAAGTACTTGGCCAATAAACCTAACATTTTTGCCTCCTCCTCCAACCAGAAAATCTCTAGATTCTGGAAGGGGTTGAAGTCTATTGTCCATGCTGTAAAATTTGGATACAGATGGAGCATTGGGGATGGAAGCAAAACTAGTTCTGGGAAGACACTTGGTTTGGCACTTCCCCTCTAGCAGTCCAATTTTGGCCTGTCTACTCGGTCTGCAATGAGCAAAACAAATGTGTTAATGAGGTTTGGGATGGACAGTACCTTAAGCTCTCATTTAGAAGGAACTTTGATGACAGGCTTATGGAACAATGGTTCCAGCTGGAGGAAATTGCTAGAAGTATTGTCCTTTCTGATGAACCAGATTCTTTGATTTGGCAGCTAGAAAACAAAGGACAATACTCCTCTAGCTCCCTCTATCATGTTATTAATTTTAGGGGGGTCCAACCTGTGTTTGTTCCAGCAGTCTGGAAATTTAGAGTTCCCCCTAAAATACATGTCTTTCTCTGGCTCCTCTCTAACAACAAATTGATGACCAGGGATAATCTTAGGAAAAGACATATTATCAAGCCCCTTGATTGTGTCTACTGTTTGGAACAAGAATCTTGCTCCCACCTTTTCTTTGAATGCATTGTAGCCAAACATCTTTGGCTCTCTATTATAGATCATTTCAAAACTCAGATTGGCTCTTCTTTTGAATCTGTAGCTAGATTCTGGATTGCTAACAAAAAACACTCTGTCTTGAATACTGTTAGTTCAGCTGTCCTTTGGTGTCTCTGGAAATATAGAAATGCTATGATTTTCAATAACACCACTTGGATTTCTGTTCCTCAGGTTTTGAGATTGATCATGAACACAGTGAGGAACTGGGCGATCCTCTCTGCGGGACCAGACAAGGAGAATCTGATGTCCTTTGTGGGGCATCTTACAAACTACATCCAGAGACCTTTGGAGATCACAGGTGGCTGATCACCCCTCCCCCTGCGCTGGGCCTGGACCCTTGGGAAAAGCTGAAGATCTCTGGAGACGATGAAGGACTCCTGTCGCCAAAGAAGAGAGACATCCACAAAGCTGCTCCAACCAGCCCGGTGTCTACTCTTATCGCCTGCTGGTCGCCGCAGGCAGACGCTGCTCCACCTCTGAAGGCCATGAAGGCGTCGCTGGATGATACCTGTATCCTTTAAGTTCATCTCCTTAGCTCTTCTTGAGACTTTGCCCCTGCTGGGTGGCTTCCTTTGTAATAATGCTACTTTCGCTAGTTAGCTCGTTTGCTGTTTTCTGCTTTTTGAACTGCTCTTTTAAGAGCTGCTGTATCAGACTTGGGGTGGTTTTGGTTTCATTCTGAGCAATGGAACCGGGGAGGTGCTCCCTGTTCTTCTAAAAAATTATTGACTTCCAAAATAGGAATTCTTGAGAGAACAGATAAATAGCATCTGAGCTCATATTAGCTCTTTCAAAGATAATTTTGGAAACTGCATTGCCTACTTTGATTTAACAATTTTCTGGCTTGAAAAGGCGTTTGTCGTTTTCATAACTCACCAATGTAATTCTGTAGGTACTTGATATATCTTGGAATAGGTTGGAGAAAATATCACACGAAGACACACATCTGGAACAAGTACGTGGTGAAATTGGGATAGAGTGCACTGAAAATAGCCCACCAAGGAGATCAGTTACACGGCATACAACTGAACTTGATGGAACAGAAAGTGCGGAATGGTCGACCGAAACTAGTGGGAGTAGTTCAGCAGTTCATCAGGTAAGTCGACCAACTGCATCGACTTTCTCTCAGCAGTCTCATTTTTAAGATCTCGTGTACATTTCCAATTTCACTTTTGATGTTCCTAGCTGGTGGATGAGGTGATGTTTCATTGGATATTCAACAGGCAGACAAGGACTCCAGTGAGCTGCATCCATGGACATCAGGAGACATAAGCAATGAGGTGAGGTCTCCCCTAAACCTATTTGTAAAAGCTTAACCACTGCTTAAATCTCGAGTCTTTGTGTCGTTACAGAAAATTACGAGTGCTGAAGTAATAAATAAATGTATGCTAACTTCGCTGAAAATAAATAAACTGAACCTCTTTTAAGAGTGTGCATGCTCTCCAGTGCTTTTTTGAGATTCTGAATACCTTAGTTCGTTTTACCTCATATGTATGTATTTTGTACAACTGAATTCGTAGAGTGGGCATAGGAGGACATTTTTGATGGGTCGTTATGAAATTGGGAGGCGGTTAGGACATGGAAACTTCACGAGAGCATATCTTGCTCGGTACCTTTGTACTGGACAAGCTGTCGCAATAAAGATAATTGATAAGGACAAGGTGCAATTGGCGCAGATAGAAAGAGAAGTTTCAGCAATGAGAAAGATGAGACATCCAAACATTGTTGAAATTTTCGAGGTAATGGCTGCCAAGAGCAAGATTTACTTTGTATTGGAGTTTGTTCCTGGTGGTGAGCTTTTCAAAAGAATGTCCAAGGGGAAGTTCAGTGAGAATGTCGCGAGGAGGTACTTTCACCAATTGATCAGTGCCGTGGAGTACTGCCACAGGCAAGGTATTTATCATGGTGATTTGAAGCCACAAAACCTACTTCTTGATCAAGATGAAAATCTAAAAGTCTCGGGTTTTGGTTCCAGTTTCACATCTGAACCCAAGAGGCGAGATGGCCTCATCGACGCCACTGGTGGAACTCCATCTTATGTTGCTCCTGAAGTACTTAATAGGACAGGATCTGATGGTTTCAAGGCTGACATATGGTCATGTGGAGTAATTCTGTTTGCGCTTGTGGCTGGTTACCTTCCTATCCCTGACACAGATCTTGCGGAGATGTGTAGGTTGATTCGCAGAGCTGATCATAGATGCCTCCTATCGTTTTCTTCTGAGTTGAAGGACCTACTGTATAAGGTTCTTGATCCAGATGTAAGTACTAGAATTTCTATCTGAAAGATAAAGATGAGCGCTTGGTACAGAAAATCCATCGCTGTAAGTCCACATGAAAGGAGAAACAAGATTTACAATGGTGAACCTGCAGCCTCCGACACAATAGAACACAGTAATTCTGAGGGAGTTCAAGTCTTGCCAATCCATGGAGCCTTGAATGCATTTGACATCATTTCTCTCTCAACGGCATTTGACATATCCAATTTATTTATAGAAAGATATGACCGGATGAAGGAGGCATTTACCACTACACAGCCAGCGCATACAATACTTGGTAAGCTAAATGAATTGGCCAAGCGCTTGAGGCTCAAATTTTACAAAGGAAAAGGAGAAAGTTTCTGTTACAACTCAGAAGGAGAGGATATCTTGATATTGGCAGCACCAGAGCAAGGACTGGATGGATTCGTTCATTATTGTGTACATGTGTCTGAGCTTGTGCCTTCTATCTTATTAGTTGAGCTAAGCAGGTACACTGGAGACCATGTAGAGTATAAACAGCTCATGAAAGATGAAATAAGGCCTGCATTCAAGGATATTGCTTGGGCGTGGTTCCCGCTAGCAGGATGAGCATTTTTTTTTTCTTGCGGAAAAGCAGTATGAGCAATTTATGCAAAGAGGGCAGAAGCAACAATCATCTTTGCCATCACAGCAGGGAAGTCATATTGTCATCATCTATAAACCACACATCCAGTTGAACTGTCTTACCGGTTTACCATTTCGCTCCCTGGGCGACTCGTGCCGACAGCCAGAATCACCAGTTATTGTCATGTTGACCTACATATCTTTGGAATATCAGGTTTATCCTGTTTCAATGTTCCCATCGCCTACAATATCACACTTTTCCTTCTTTGGGTTATTTTTTACATATATGCATCTTGTTCTGACATTGTATATTCCTTGTTTAGTGTACAGACTAGTGTACATGTTTCAGTTTTGGAGCTTGTGTGTAGTGCATAAATTTGTATTGATCGTACTAAAATGTTCAATTACCACAAAAGAAAGTTGGCTGGCAGACGTTATAACATGTACGGACTGCGATATATGTCAACCGTGTGACAGATTGCAAAAGTATCAAACTACTTCCCACCCTGCGATCCCACGTCCTCCTAAACAGTCCGCCTCCTTCGATCCCCGTCCTTCCCGATTTTCTGGGCTCCTCCTGATTAGTCCTCCCCGCACAAAAATAGGTAAAAGAAACGGCGACCTCCCACCCTTCGATCCCACGTCCTCCCGAACAACCCCCTCCTTCGATCCCGCGTCCACACCATTTTTTTCCCTGGACAAAAATAGGTAAAAAAAAGGCATTGGTGGGGGATCAAACCCACAACCCACATACTAAATTTAGCAAACAACATCCAGTTGGGCTAGTCGGCTTTACTGATTACAAACAATTTACACACTAGTTGTATCTTGTTGAGAAGAGATTGAACAAAAAAAGACAGTAACTTAAAATTCAACCGGCAGCCTCACTTGTTCGGGTATTAGGACTATGCACCCTAGTTCCATATTTTTCCTACATGTTTCACACCGGTTCACATAGTTCACAAACCCGGGTGTCCCCTTCCATCCTTTTCAGATGCAAAATACCACGATGTCTGCACGTAAGTTATCATGTATGGGGTTCATCTTTTATCATGCTAATTACAAAGAAATTACCGGGCTATGTTTTTGAATAACCTTTTCCCCTTGGTCAAATATTACCGTGGTGTTTGTAGTTAAGTTATTAGGTATGCGGTTCGTATATTACAATGCTATTTAGATAGAAGTTACCGCGGTATAGTTTTCAACAACTCCTCCTCCCCCCCCCCCCCCCCCCCCCACAGAGTAAAAAATGTTACCGTAGTGGTTGTACTTAAGTTATCAGGTATGGATCTGGTTTATTACCATACAATTTACATAAAAATTATCGCGGGTATGTTTTTCAACAACTTTTCTCCCTTGGTCAAATTTACCGCGGCGTTTGTACGTAAGTTATCAGGTATATGATTCGTATTTTACCGTGCTATTTTCATACAAGTTACCGGGGATATGTTTTTCAACAACTTTTCCCCCTTTGGTCAAATTTACCTAGGTGTTTGTATATAAGTTATTGTCCATGTTGTTCGTATATTATCATGCTATTTTTACATAAGTTAACTTGGGTATGTTTTTCAAATAACTTTGTTCGTTTGGTATCCAGTGGCATCTTGAACACCTGCATTTGGAGCGCTGGATTTGTTTGAGCCGCGTCCAGACTTGGGCACGATGGTGCCATTCCAGCAACAATGCTCAACTTCCCCATCTGGGTATCATTGTACTTGAACAACCGCGTCCAGACTTGGGCACGATGGTTCACGCACGGCCGCTCGCGAGCCCTCGAGCACTTTCGTCGTCAACCTTCCATCGTCTCGACCCCTTCTCGGCGCATGTGGCCGCGGCCACCCTCGAGCACCTCTGTCGCATCACGAGAGCGCGGATCCGGACGTACCGCGGCGACTGTGGTGGATCTAGCAGCCGGCTGACCTGGCTGCTCGATTTGGGGCCTCAGGTAGGGTGATAGGGTGAGGGAAGGGGAGGTGGATATGCTAGGGGCAACGGCGGAGGACGACGCAAGACGGTGTTGTCGCCGGTGTAGGCGATAGCTGCTGGTTTGGGGTTGGGGAGTAAGTCGAAAGAGAGGACGAAGAAAGGGCGCGGATGGGTTTCCCCCACGAATCGAGCGGGGATGGAGGAGGGCCGCGAACTCCGTGTGGATCTAGCGATCGGGATCGAAGGGCAGCCAGGTCGTTCGGCAGTTTTGTCAAAACGATATGGTGTGCCAGATAGATATTTCGTAGAAATTATTAGGGGATATATTTTTCAACAATTTTTTTCCTTCTTGGTTGAAGTTACCGTGATTTTTGTATGTAACTTATCGGGTATACGGTTTGTAAATTATCGTGCTATTTTCACATATGTTATCGGGTGGTTATTGATACGTCCATTTTGCATCATGCTTTTATATTGATATTTATTGCATTATGGGCTGTTATTACACATTCTAGCACAATACTTATGCCTTTTCTCTCTTATTTTACAAGGTTTACATAAAGAAGGAGAATGCCGGCAGCTGGAATTCTAGACTGAAAAATGAGCAAATATTAGAGACCTATTCTGCACAACTCCAAAAGTCCTGAAACTTCACGGAGAATTATTTTGGAATATATAAAAAATATTGGGCGAAGAAAGCACCAGAGGGGGGGGCACCATCCATCCACAAGGGTGGGGGCGCGCCCTACCCCCCTGGGCGCGCCTCCCTACCTTGTGGGCCCCCTGGCAGGCCTCCGGTGCCCATCTTCTGCTATATGGTGTGTTTTGACCTGAAAAAAATCAAAAGGAAGCTTACGGGACGAAGCGCCGCCGTCTCGAGGCGAAACCTGGGCAGAACCAATCTAGGGCTCCGGCAGAGCTGTTCTGCCGGAGAAACTTCCCTCCGGGAGGGGGAAATCAAAGCCATCATCATCACCAACGATCCTCTCATCGAGAGGGGGTCAATCTCCATCAACATCTTCACCAGCACCATCCCCTCTCAAACCCTAGTTCATCTCTTGTATCCGATCTTTGTCTCAAAACCTCAGATTATTACTTGTGGGTTGCTAGTAGTGTTGATTACTCCTTGTAGTTGATGCTAGTTGGTTTATTCGGTGGAAGATCATATGTTCAGATCCTTAATGCTATTCAATACCCCTCTGATTATGAACATGAATATGCTTTGTGAGTAGTTACGTTTATTCTTGATGACATGGGAGAAGTCTTGTTATAAGTAATCATGTGAATTTGGTATTCGTTCGATATTTTGATGAGATGTATGTTGTCTTTCCTCTAGTGGTGTTATGTGAACGTCGACTACATGACACTTCACCATGATTTGGGCCTAGGGAAAGGCATTTGGAAGTAATAAGTAGATGATGGGTTGCTAGAGTGACAGAAGCTTAAACCCTAGTTTATGCGTTGCTTCGTAAGGGGCTGATTTGGATCCATATGTTTCATGCTATGGTTAGATTTATCTTAATTCTTCTTTCGTAGTTGCGGATGCTTGCGAGAGGGGTTAATCATAAGTGGGAGGCTTGTCCAAGGAAGGGCAGCACCCAAGCACCGGTCCACCCACATATCAAATTATCAAAGTAACGAACGCGAATCATATGAGCATGATGAAAACTAGCTTGACAGTAATTCCCATGTGTCCTCGGGAGCGCTTTGTTTTATATAAGAGTTTGTCCAGGTTTGTCCTTTGCTACGAAAAGGATTGGGCCACCTTGCTGCACCTTAGTTACTTTTGTTAATTGTTACCCGTTACAAATTATCTTATCACACAACTATCTGTTACCGATAATTTCAGTGCTTGCAGAGAATACCTTGTTGAAAACCGCTTGTCATTTCCTTCTGCTCCTCATTGGGTTCGACACTCTTACTTATCGAAAGGACTACGATAGATCCCCTATACTTGTGGGTCATCAAGACTCTTTTCTGGCGCCGTTGCCGGGGAGTGAAGCGCCTTTGGTAAGTGGAATTTGGTAAGGAAACATTTATATAGTGTGCTGAAATTTACTGTCACTTGTCACTATGGAAAATAATCCTTTGAGGGGCTTGTTCGGGGTATCTTCACCTCGACCGGAAGAGCAAAGAGTTGCCCCTCAACCTACTGAACCTACTGAAAATATTTATTATGAAATTCCTTCGGGTATGATAGAGAAACTGCTAGCTAATCCTTATGCAGGAGATGGAACATTACATCCTGATATGCATCTAATCTATGTGGATGAAGTTTGTGGATTATTTAAGCTTGCAGGTTTGCCCGAGGATGATGTCAAGAAGAAGGTCTTCCCTTTATCTTTGAAGGGAAAGGCATTGACATGGTATAGGCTATGTGATGATATTGGATCATGGAACTACAACCGATTGAAATTGGAATTTCATCAGAAGTTTTATCCTATGCATCTGGTTCATCGTGATCGGAATTATATTTATAATTTTTGGCCTCGTGAAGGAAAATTATCGCTCAAGCTTGGGGGAGGCTTAAGTCAATATTATATTCATGCCCCAATCATGAGTTCTCAAGGGAAATTATTATTCAGAATTTTTATGCTCGACTTTCTCGTAATGATCAATCCATGCTCGATACTTCTTGTACTGGTTCTTATATGAAGAAGGATATTGAATTCAAATGGGATTTATTGGAAAGAATTAAACGCAACTCTGAAGATTGGGAACTTGACGAAGGTAAGGAGTTAGGTATAAACCTTAAGTTTGATTGTGTTAAATCTTTCATGGATACCGATGCTTTTCGTGATTTTAGCACTAAATATGGACTTGACTCTGAGATATTAGCTTCCTTTTGTGAATCATTTGCTACTCATGTTGATCTCCCTAAGGAGAAGTGGTTTAAATATCATCCTCCCATTGAAGTAAAAGTAGTAGAACCTATTAAAGTTGAAGAAGAAACTATTACTTATAATGTTGATCCTATTGTTCCTACTGCTTATATTGAGAAACCGCCTTTTCCTGTTAGAATAAAGGATCATGCTAAAGCTTCAACTGTGGTTCGTAAGAGTAATATTAGAATACCTACACCCCCTGAACAAATTAAAGTTGAGCCTAGTAGTGCTATGGTTAAAGATCTCTTGGTCGATAATATTGATGAGCATGTTATTTATTTCTGTGGTGAAGCTGCTAGAATTGCTAAACTTGATATTAAAGATAAACATAGACCCGTAGTTGGCATGCCTATTGTTTCTGTTAAAATAGGAGATCATTGTTATCACGGTTTATGTGATGTGGGTGCTAGTGTGAGTGCAATTCCTTATACCTCATATCGAGAAATTATGAATGATATTGCACCTGCTGAGATAGAAGATATTGATGTTACTATTAAACTTGCCAATAGAGATACTATATCACCAATTGAGATTGTTAGAGATGTTGAAGTCTTGTGTGGGAAAATAAAATACCCTACTGATTTTCTTGTTCTTAGTTCCACACAAGATGATTTTTGTCCCATTATATTTGGTAGACCTTTCTTGAATACTGTTAATGCTAAGATAGACTGTGAGAAAGAAATTATTACTGTAAGTTTTGGGGATGTGTCTCATGATTTTAGTTTCTCTAAATTTCGTAGACAACCCCATGATAAGGAATTGCCTAGTAAGGATGAAATCATTGGTCTTGCTTCTATTGTCGTGCCTCCTACTGATCCTTTAGAACAATATTTGCTAGATCATGAAAATGATATGTTTATGAATGAAAGAAAGGAATTAGATGAAATATTCTTTAACCAAATGCCTAGTTTGAAACACAATTTGGCTGTTGAAATCCTTGGAGATCCTCCTCCACCCAAGGGTGATCCCGTGTTTGAGCTTAAACAATTACCTGATACCTTGAAATATGCTTATCTTGATGAAAAAAAGATATATCCTGTTATTATTAGTGCTAACCTTTCAGAGCATGAAGAAAAGAAATTATTGAAAACTCTGAGGAAGCACCGTGCCGCTATTGGATATACTCTTGATGATCTTAAGGGCATTAGTCCCACTCTATGTCAGCACAAAATTAATATGGAGCCTGATGCTAAACCAGTTGTTGATCACCAACGACGGTTAAATCCTAAGATGAAGGAAGTGGTAAGAAATGAAATACTAAAACTTCTGGAGGCAGGTATAATTTATCCCATTGCTGATAGTAGATGGGTAAGTCCTGTTCATTGTGTCCCTAAGAAGGGAGGTATTACTGTTGTTCCTAATGATAAGAATGAATTGATTCCACAAAGAATTGTTACAGGTTATAGAATGGTAATTGATTTTCACAAATTAAACAAAGCTACTAGAAAAGATCATTACCCTCTACCTTTTATTGATCAAATGCTAGAAAGATTATCTAAACATACACATTTTTTGCTTTCTAGATGGTTATTCTGGTTTTTCTCAAATACCTATGTCAAAAGAGGACCAAGAAAAGACCACTTTTACTTGCCCATTCGGTACCTTTGCTTATATACGTATGCCTTTTGGTTTATGCAATGCATCTGCTACCTTTCAAAGATGTATGACTGCTATATTCTCTGACTTTTGTGAAAAGATTGTTGAGGTTTTCATGGATGATTTCTCCGTTTACGGAACTTCTTTTGATGATTGCTTAAGCAACCTTGATCGAGTATTGCAGAGATGTGAAGAAACTAATCTTGTCTTGAATTGGGAGAAGTGCCACTTTATGGTTAATGAAGGTATTGTCTTGGGGCATAAAATTTCTGAAAGAGGTGTTGAAGTTGATAAAGCTAAAGTAGATGCTATTGAAAAGATGCCGTGTCCTAAAGATATCAAAGGTATAAGAAGTTTTCTTGGTCATGCTGGTTTCTATAGGAGGTTTATTAAAGACTTCTCTAAAATTTCTAGGCCTCTCGCTAATCTCTTGGAAAAAGATGTTCCTTTTGTTTTTGATGATGATTGTGTAGAAGCATTTGAAATACTTAAGAAAGTCTTGATTTCTGCTCCTATTGTTCAGCCACCTGATTGGAATTTACCCTTTGAAATTATGTGTGATGCTAGTGATTATGCTGTTGGTGCTGTTCTAGGACAAAGAGTTGATAAGAAATTGAATGTTATTCATTATGCTAGTAAAACTCTAGACAGTGCCCAGAGAAATTATGCTACTACTGAAAAAGAATTTTTAGCAGTTGTTTTTGCTTGTGATAATTTCAGATCTTATATTGTTGATTCCAAAGCAACTGTTCACACTGATCATGCTGCTATTAAATACCTTATGGGAAAGAAAGATGCTAAACCTAGACTTATTAGATGGGTTCTCTTACTGCAAGAATTTGAATTGCATATTATTGATAGAAAGGGAGCTGAGAACCCCATTGCAGACAACTTGTCTAGGTTAGAAAATGTTCTTGATGACCCACTACCTATTGATGGTAGCTTTCCTGATGAGCAATTAGCTGTCATAAATGCTTCTCGTAATACTCCATGGTATGCTGATTATGCTAATTACATTGTTGCTAAATTTATACCACCTAGTTTCACATACCAGCAAAAGAAAAGGTTTTTCTATGATTTAAGACATTACTTTTGGGATGACCCACACCTGTATAAAGAAGGAGTAGATGGTGTTATTAGACGTTGTGTACCTGAGCATGAACAGGAACAGATCCTATGCAAGTGCCACTCCGAAGCTTACGGAGGACACCATGCTGGAGATAAAACTGCACACAAGGTATTGCAATCTGGTTTTTATTGGCCTACTCTCTTCAAGGATGCCCGTAAGTTTGTCTTGTCTTGTGATGAATGCCAGAGAATTGGCAATATTAGTAGACGTCAGGAAATGCCTATGAATTATTCACTTGTTATTGAACCATTTGATGTTTGAGGCTTTGATTATATGGGACATTTTCCTTCCTCTAATGGGTATACACATATTTTAGTTGCTGTTGATTACGTTACTAAGTGGGTAGAAGCTATTCCAACTAGTAGTGCTGATCATAACACTTCTATTAAGGTGCTTAAAGAAGTTATTTTTCTGAGGTTTGGAGTCCCTAGATATTTAATGACTGATGGTGGTTCACATTTTATTCATGGTTCTTTCCGTAAAATGCTTGCTAAATATGATGTCAACCATAGAATTGCATCCCCATATCACCCTCAGTCTAGTGGCCAAGTAGAATTGAGCAATAGAGAGATTAAATTAATTTTGCAAAAGACTGTTAATAGATCTAGAAAGAATTGGTCTAAGAAACTTGATGATGCATTGTGGGCTTATAGAACTGCTTATAAAAACCCTATGGGTATGTCTCCGTATAAAATGGTTTATGGAAAAGCATGTCACTTACCTCTTGAACTAGAACATAAAGCGTATTGGGCTATTAAAGAGACCAACTATGATTTCAAACTTGCCGGTGAGAAGAGGTTATTTGACATTAGCTCACTTGATGAATGGAGAACCCGGGCTTATGAGAATGCCAAGTTGTTTAAAGAAAAAGTTAAAAGATGGCATGACAAAAGGATACAAAAGCGTGAGTTTAATGTAGGTGATCATATTTTGCTATACAACTCCCGTTTAAGATTTTTTGCAGGAAAGCTTCTCTCTAAATGGGAAGGTCCTTACATTATCGAGGAGGTCTATCGTTCCGGTGCCATTAAGATCAACAATGTCGAAGGCACCAACCCGAAGGTGGTAAACGGTCAAAGAATCAAACATTATATTTCAGGTACTCCCATAAATGTCGAGACAAATATTATCAACACCGTAACACCGGAGGAGTACATAAGGGATACTTTCCAGAATGTTTTAGACTCCGAAAAGGAATAGGTATGTGGTACGGTAAGTAAACCGACTCCAAAACTGTTCTAATGGCAATTTTCCCCGTTTTGGAATATTTAAAAAATTAGGAAAATTAAAAGTAGTCCGAAAAGTGCACGAGGCAGCGACAAGGTAGGGAGGCGCGCCCTACCCCCCTGGGCGCGTGATACGTCTCCAACGTATCTATAATTTTTTATTGTTCCATGCTATTATATTATCTGTTTTGGATGTTTTATATGCATTATTATGCTATTTTATATTATTTTTGGGACTAACCTATTAACCTAGAGCCCAGTGCCAGTTTCTGTTTTTCCTTGTTTTTTAGCTTCGTGGAGAAGGAATACCAAACGGAGTACAAACGGAATAAAATATTCACGATGATTTTTCTTGGACCAGAAGACACCAAGGAGACTTGGAGATGAAGTCGGAGGAGCCACGAGGCGGCCACAAGGGTGGAGGGTGCGCCCAGGGGGGTAGGGCGCGCCCCCCTGCCTTGTGGGCCCCTCGTGACCCTCCTGACGTAATTCTTTCGCCTATATATTCACATATATTCCCAAACCACCAGAAGCATCCACGAAAACACTTTTCCACCGCCGTAACCTTCTTTACCCGTGAGATCCCATCTAGGGACCTTTTCCGGCACCCTGCCGGAGGGGGATTCGATCACGGAGGGCTTCTACATCAACCCTATTGCCCTTCCGATGAAGCGTGAGTAGTTTATCTCAGACCTACGGGTCCACAGCTAGTAGCTAGATGGCTTCTTCTCTCTCTTTGATTCTCAATACAATGTTCTCCTCGTTGTTCTGGGAGATCTATTCGATGTAATACTTTTTTGCGGTGTGTTTGCTGAGATCCGATGAATTGTGGATTTATGATCAGATTATCTATGAATATTATTTGAATCTTCTCTGAATTCTTTTATGCATGATTTGATATCTTTGTAATTCTCTTCAAACTATCGGTTTGGTTTGGCCAACTAGATTGGTTTTTCTTGCAATGGGAGAAGTGCTTAGCTTTGGGTTCAATCTTGCGGTGTCCTTTCCCAGTGACAGTAGGGGAAGCAAGGCACGTATTGTATTGTTGCCATCGAGGATAAAAAGATGGGGTTTACATCATATTGCTTGAGTTTATTCCTCTACATCATGTCATCTTACTTAATGCGTTACTCTGTTCTTTATGAACTTAATACTCTAGATGCAGGCAGGAGTCGGTCGATGTGTGGAGTAATAGTAGTAGATGCAGAATCGTTTCGGTCTACTTGACACGGACGTGATGCCTATATTCATGATCATTGCCTTAGATATCGTCATAACTTTGCGCTTTTCTATCAATTGCTCGGCAGTAATTTGTTCACCCACCGTATTATTTGCTATCTTGAGTGAAGCCTCTAGAAAAAACCTATGGCCCCCGGGTCTATTTTCCATCATATAAGTTTCCGATCTACTATTTTCCATCATATAAGTTTCCGATCTACTATTTTGCAATCTTTTACTTTCCGATCTATAAACCAAAAATACCAAAAATATTTACTTTATCTTTCATCTATATCTATTAGATCTCACTTTTGCAAGTAACCGTGAAGGGATTGACAACCCCTTTATCGCGTTGGGTGCAAGTTGTTTGATTGTTTGTGCAGGTATTCGGTGATTTGTGCGTTGTCTCCTACTGGATTGATACCTTGGTTCTCAAACTGAGGAAAATACTTATCTCTACTTTGCTGCATCACCCTTTCCTCTTTAAGGGAAAAACCAACGCAAGCTCAAGAAGTAGCAGGAAGAATTTCTGGCGCCGTTGCCGGGGAGATCTACGCCAAGTCAAGACATACCAAGTACCCATCATAAACTCTCATCTCTTGCATTACATTATTCGCCATTTGCCTCTCGTTTTCCTCTCCCCCACTTCTAAAACGATTTTCAAAAAGATTTGCCTTTTTATTCGCCCTTCTTCCGTTCGTCTTTTTCGTTTGCTTTTTGTGTGCTCGTGTGTTGGATTGCTTGCTTTGTCACGATGGCTCAAGAGAATACCAAATTATGTTATTTTTCCAACACTAACAACAATGATTTTATTAGTACTCCGATTGCTCCCGCCACTAGTGCGGAATCTTATGAAATTAATGCCGCTTTGCTGAATCTTGTTATGAAAGATCAATTTTCCGGCCTTCCTAGTGAAGATGCCGCATCCCATCTAAACAATTTCGTTGATTTGTGTGATATGCAAAAGAAAAAAGATGTGAATAATGATACTGTTAAATTGAAGCTATTTCCGTTTTCACTTCGAGATCGTGCTAAAACTTGGTTTTCACTTTGCCTAAAAATAGTATTGATTCATGGAATAAGTGTAAAGATGCTTTTATTTTCAAGTATTTTCCTCCCGCTAAGATCATCTCCCTTAGGAACGATATTATGAATTTTAAGCAACTTGATCATGAGCATGTTGCACAATCTTGGGAGAGGATGAAATTGATGATACGAAATTGCCCTACTCATGGTTTGAATTTGTGGATGATTATACAAATTTTTTATGCCGGATTGAATTTTGCTTCTAGAAATCTTTTAGATTCGGCCGCGGGAGGCACTTTTATGGAAATTACTTTAGGAGAAGCTACTAAACTCCTAGACAATATTATGGTTAATTATTCTCAATGGCACACCGAAAGATCTTCCACTAGTAAAAAAATGCATGCAATTGAAGAGATTAATGTTTTGAGTGGAAAGATGGATGAACTTATGAAATTGTTTGCTAGCAAGAGTGCTTCTTTTGATCCTAATGATATGCCTTTGTCTACTTTGATTGAGAATAATAACGAATCTATGGATGTGAATTTTGTTGGTAGGAACAATTTTGATAATAACGCGTATAAAGGTAATTTTAATCCTAGGTCGTTCCCTAGTAATTCCTCTAATAATAATTATGGTAATTCTTACAACAATTCTTATGGAAATTATAATAAGATGTCCTCTGATTTTGAGAATAGTGTTAAAGAATTTATGATTTCGCAAAAGAGTTTCAATGCTTTGATTGAAGAAAAATTGCTTAAGATTGATGATTTGGCTAGGAACGTGGATAGAATTTCTCTTGATGTTGATTCTTTGAAACTTAGATCTATTCCACCCAAGCATGATATTAATGAAACTCTAAAAGCTATGAAAACCTCTATTGATGAGTGCAAAGAAAGAACCGCTAAGATGCGTGCTAAATAAGATTGGTTTGTAAGAACATGTTCTTCTAGTTTCTGTGAAAATAATGATGAAGATCTTGAAGTGATTGATGTGACTCCTATTGAATCTTTGTTTTCCAATATAAATCTTGATAAAGATGGGACTGGAGATGAGTCAACTTTAGTTAAAAGGCGTCCCAATGATTCGGAGTTTTTAGATCTTGATGCAAAAATTGATAAAAGTGGGATTGGAGAGGTCAAAACTTTAAGTAGCAATGAACCCACTCTTTTGGATTTCAAGGAATTTAATTATGATAATTGTTCTTTAATAGATTATATTTCCTTGTTGCAATCCGTGTTGAATTCTCCTCATACTTATAATCAAAACAAAGCTTTTACTAAACATATCGTTGATGCTATGATGCAATCTTTTGAAGAAAAGATTGAATTGGAAGTGTCTATCCCTAGAAAACATTATGATGAGTGGGAACCTACTATTAAGATTAAGATTAAAGATTATGAGTGCCATGCTTTGTGTGATTTGGGTGCTAATGTTTCCACGATTCCAAAAACTTTATGTGATGTGTTAGGTTTCCGTGAATTTGATGATTGTTCCTTAAATTTGCATCTTGCGGATTTCACTATTAAGAAGACTATGAGAAGGATTAATGATGTTCTTATTGTTGCAAATAGGAATTATGTGCCCGTAGATTTCATTGTTCTTGATATAGATTGCAATCCTATATGTCCTATTATTCTTGGTAGACCTTTCCTTAGAACGATTGGTACAATTATTGATATGAAAGAAGGAAACATTAGATTTCAATTTCCGTTAAGGAAGGGCATGGAACACTTTCCTAGAAAAAAAATTAAATTGCCATATGAATCTAGGGGCAATTCCAGTTCTGCCCCTAACTAGAACCCACTACTCAGTTTTGCCCCTAGTTTTCGGGTATGCTCAGTTTTGCCCCTCTGCCGTCAAGTCACCGTATAGAAATGCCCTTTCGTGCCTTTACCGTCTGGTCAAAGGGCTTTGACCGTCTGGTGAACAGTATCAAAAAAATCTAAAATTTTGTGGGATCAAAGATACTCAGGTGCGCAAGGTGCGTGCAAATTTTCGTGCTGTTTGGACATTCCAGGTGCTCGTGGCAAAGGAAAATAGTAAATCTGTATACCTGTGAACAGTAAATCCAAAAAAAATAGCAATAAAATTCAAAAAAATATGAAATTTTTTGGCATCCAAGATGCTCGGGTGCACAAGGTGTGTGCAAAATTTTGTTGTGGTTAAACATTGTAGGAGCTCGTGGAGAAAAAAACAAAATTTGGCTCAGAAAAAAACTTTGAAAAATGCACTATTTTGTTTATTTTGCTAGAGCTCCTCGCATGTCATTTGATCACAAAAACTTGCAAGCACCTTGCATACCCAAGCCTATTTGATGCCAAAAAAATTCATATTTTTTTGAATTTTCTTGCTATTTTTTTCGAATTTACTGTTCACAGGCGTACAGATTTACTATTTTCCTTTGCCACGAGCTCCTGGAATGTTCAAACAGCATGAAAATTTGCATGCACCTTGCGCACCTGAGTATCTTTGATCCCACAAAATTTCAGATTTTTTTGATACTGTTCACCAGACGGTCAAAGCCCTTTGACCGGACGGTAAAGGCACGGAAGGGCATTTCTATAAGGTGACTTGACGGTAGAGGGGCAAAACTAAGCATACCCGAAAACTAGGGGCAAAACTGAGTAGTGGGTTCCAGTTAGGGGCATAAATGTAAATGTCCCATGAATCTATTATGAGAGCTACTTATGGATTGCATACCAAAGATGACAATACCGAGATCTATTCGTGTTTTTATGCCTAGCTAAGGGCGTTAAACAATAACGCTTGTTGGGAGGCAACCCAATTTTATTTTTATTTTTGCTTTTTGTTCCTGTTTTGCTTTGAATAATTCATCTAGCCTCTGGTTATATGTGGTTTTGTGTTTTAATTAGTGTTTGTGCCAAGTAAAACCTTTGGGATGGCTTACGGTGATAGTTGATTTGATCTTGCTGAAAAAAAAACTTTTATGTCCAGTCACACAATTTTAATAATTCACTGGAGGGTTTAAAAACCCTGAATTTTTTATAAAATATTTATATAAAATTTTAATCTGTTTTCCTAATTTTTCAGAATTTTTGGAGTTATATAAGTATTATAACAATTCGGATCTTCACAGACTGTTCTGTTTTTGACAGATTCTGTTTTCTTTGTGTTGTTTGCTTATTTTGATGAATCTATGGGTATCGGGGGGTATGAACCATGAAAAAGTTAGAATATAGTAGATATTACACCAATATAAATAAAGAATGAGTTCACAACAGTACCAAAAGTGGTGATTTATTTTCTTATACTAACGGAGCTTATGAGATTTTCTGTTGAGTTTTGTGTTGTGAAATTTTCAAGTTTTGGGTAAGGATTTGATGGACTATGGAATAAGGAGTGGCAAGAGCCTAAGCTTGGGGATGACCAAGGCACCCCAAGGTAATATTCAAGGACAACCAAGAGCCTAAGCTTGGGGATGCCCCGGAAGGCATCCCCTCTTTCGTCTTCGTCTATCGGTAACTTTACTTGAGGCTATATTTTTATTCACCACATAATATGTGTTTTGCTTGGAGCGTCTTGTATGATTTGAGTCTTTGCTTTTTAGTTTGCCACAATCATCCTTGCTGTACACACCTTTTTAGAGGGACACGCATGAATCGTGATTTATTAGAATACTCTATGTGCTTCACTTATATCTCTTGAGCTAGGCAATTTTGCTCTAGTGCTTCACTTATATCTTTTTAGAGCACGGTAGTAATTTTATTTTATAGAAATTTTTGAACTCTCATGCTTCACTTATATTATTTTGAGAGTCTTTAAACAGCATGGTAATTTGCTTTGGTTATAAATTTAGTCCTAATATGATAGGCATCCAAGAGGGATATAATAAAAACTTTCATATAAAGTGCATTGAATACTATGAGAAGTTTGATTCCTTATGATTGTTTTGAGATATAGAGATGGTAATATTAGAGTCATGCTAGTGAGTAATTGTGAATTTGAGGAATACTTGTGTTAAAGTTTGTGATTTTCGTAGCATGCACATATGGTGAACCGTTATGTGATGAAGTCGGAGCATGATTTATTTATTGATTGTCTTCCTTATGAGTGGCGGTCGGGGACGAGCGATGGTCTTTTCCTACCAATCTATCCCCCTAGGAGCATGCGCGTAGTACTTCATTTTGATAACTAATAGATTTTGCAATAAGTATGTGAGTTCTTTATGACTAATGTTGAGTCCATGGATTATACGCACTCTCACCCTTCCACCATTGCTAGCCTCTCTAGTGCCGCGCAACTTTCGCCGGTACCATACACCCACCATATACCTTCCTCAAAACAGCCACCATACCTACCTATTATGGCATTTCCATAGCCATTCCGAGATATATTGCCATGCAACTTTCCACCGTTCCGTTTATTATGACACGCTTCATCATTGTCATATTGCTTTGCATGATCATGTAGTTGACATCGTATTTGTGGCAAAGCCACTGTTCATAATTCTTTCATACATGTCACTCTTGATTCATTGCACATCCTGGTACACCGCCGGAGGCATTCATATAGAGTCATATTTTGTTCTAAGTATCGAGTTGTAATTTTGAGTTGTAAGTAAATAAAAGTGTGATGATCTTCATTATTAGAGCATTGTCCCATGTGAGGGAAGGATGATGGAGACTATGATTCCCCCACAAGTCGGGATGAGACTCCGGACGAAAAAAAAGAGGCCAAATATAAAAAGAAATGAGAAGGCCCAAATAAATAAATAAATAAATAATGAGAGAAAAGAGAGAAGGGACAATGTTACTATCCTTTTACCACACTTGTGCTTCAAAGTAGCACCATGATCTTCATGATAGAGAGTCTCCTATGTTGTCACTTTCATATACTAGTGTGAATTTTTCATTATAGAAATTGGCTTGTATATTCCAATGATGGGCTTCCTCAAATTGCCCTAGGTCTTCGTGAGCAAGCGATTTGGATGCACACCCACTTAGTTTTCTTTTGAGCTTTCATAAACTTATAGCTCTAGTGCATCCGTTGCATGACAATCCCTACTCACTCACATTGATATCTATTGATGGGCATCTCCATAGCCCGTTGATACGCCTAGTTGATGTGAGACTATCTCCTTCTTTTTGTCTTCTCCACAACCACCATATCCTATTCCACCTATAGTGCTATGTCCATGGCTCACGCTCATGTATTGCGTGCAAGTTGAAAAAGTTTGAGAACATCAAAAGTATGAAACAATTGCTTGGCTTGTCATCGGGGTTGTGCATGATTTGAATATTTTGTGTGATGAAGATGGAGCATAGCCAGACTATATGATTTTGTAGGGATAAGCTTTTGGCCATGTTATTTTGAGAAGACATAATTGCCTTGTTAGTATGCTTGAAGTATTATTGTTTTTATGTCAATATTAAACTTTTGTTTTGAATCTTATGGATCTGAACATTCATGCCACAATAAAGAAAATTACATGGATAAGTATGTTAGGTAGCATTCCACATCAAAAATTCTGTTTTTATCATTTACCTACTCGAGGACGAGCAGGAATTAAGCTTGGGGATGCTTGATACGTCTCCAACGTATCTATAATTTTTTATTGTTCCATGCTATTATATTATCTATTTTGGATGTTTTATATGCATTATTATGCTATTTTATACTATTTTTGGGACTAACCTATTAACCTAGAGCCCAGTGCCAGTTTCTGTTTTTCCTTGTTTTTTAGCTTCGTGGAGAAGGAATACCAAACGGAGTCCAAACGGAATAAAATCTTCGCGATGATTTTTCTTGGACCAGAAGACACCCAGGAGACTTGGAGATGAAGTCGGAGGAGCCACGAGGCGGCCACAAGGGTGGAGGGCGCGCCCAGGGGGTAGGGCGCGCCCCCTGTCTTGTGGGCCCCTCGTAACCCTCCTGACCTAATTCTTTCGCCTATATATTCACATATATTCCCAAACCACCAGAAGCATCCACGAAAACACTTTTCCACCACCATAACCTTCTTTACCCGTGAGATCCCATCTAGGGACCTTTTCCGGCACCCTGCCGGAGGGGGATTCGATCAGGGAGGGCTTCTACATCAACCCTATTGCCCTTCCGATGAAGCGTGAGTAGTTTATCTCAGACCTACGGGTCCATAGCTAGTAGCTAGATGGCTTCTTCTCTCTCTTTGATTCTCAATACAATGTTCTCCTCGTTGTTCTTGGAAATATATTCGATGTAATACTTTTTTGCGGTGTGTTTGCCGAGATCCGATGAATTGTGGATTTATGATTAGATTATCTATGAATATTATTTGAATCGTCTCTGAATTCTTTTATGCATGATTTGATATCTTTGTAATTCTCTTCGAACTATCGTTTGGTTTGGCCAACTAGATTGGTTTTTCTTGTAATGGGAGAAGTGCTTAGCTTTGTGTTCAATCTTGCGGTGTCCTTTCCCAGTGACAGTAGGGGCAGCAAGGCATGTATTGTATTGTTGCCATCGAGGATAAAAAGATGGGGTTTACATCATATTGCTTGAGTTTATTCCTCTACATCATGTCATCTTACTTAATGCGTTACTCTGTTCTTTATGAACTTAATACTCTAGATGCAGGCAGGAGTCGGTCGATGTGTGGAGTAATAGTAGTAGATGCAGAATCGTTTCGGTCTACTTGACACGGACATGATGCCTATATTCATGATCATTGCCTTAGATATCGTCATAACTTTGCGCTTTTCTATCAATTGCTCGGCAGTGATTTGTTCACCCACCGTATTATTTGCTATCTTGAGAGAAGCCTCTAGTGAAACCTATGGCCCCCGGGTCTATTTTCCATCATATAAGTTTCCGATCTACTATTTTCCATCATATAAGTTTTCGATCTACTATTTTGCAATCTTTTACTTTCCGATCTATAAACCAAAAATACCAAAAATATTTACTTTATCTTTCATCTATATTTATCAGATCTCACTTTTGCAAGTAACCGTGAAGGGATTGACAACCCCTTTATCGCGTTGGGTGCAAGTTGTTTGATTGTTTGTGCAGGTATTCGGTGATTTGTTTGTTGTCTCCTACTGGATTGATACCTTGGTTCTCAAACTGAGGGAAATACTTATCTCTACTTTGCTGCATCACCCTTTTCTTTTCAAGGGAAAAACCAACGCAAGCTCAAGAAGTAGCAGCGCGCCCCCCACCCTTGCCGCCACCTCGTGTGCCCTTCGGATTCCGTTTTCTTGCACAATACTTATTTTAGTCGGTAAAAATTCATTATATAATCTCCCGAAGATTTTGACCACCGTACCATGGCAATATCTCCTGTTCTTGTTTCGAGCTGTTTTTCTGACAGATCCAAATCGCCATGACGTCTCCAAGCGCCCCCAAGGACAAGTTTTTCGAGAAGGTCATCAACCCTTATCTCGCGGAGGTGCTGCAACACCCTCAAACCATTGAGCTATGTGAGGGGGTGCTGCACATCCGTGATACCGAAGGGCCTAAGAAGACTGGAATTGTGGAGACAAGGCTCAAAGCAGTGGAGCAGCAAGTCTTCAAGTGCCAAGGGATGGTGGAACGCGGACTCAACGCCAACCACATGATGATCGATGAATTTACTAGTGGTCACAAGCTGGATGCCGAGAACATTGGGGAGGCCATCTTCAAGCTTCATGAGAAAATCGAGCATCTCCAAGTCCAGATCTATGACCTGCAAAACCAAAACTATGAGTATGAATATAGATTTAAGAGGATGAGTTTGGGTGCAGATTTGAGGATCCCGGAGACTCGTTCATGTTTTTACGATGGTGAACCTATGCCTTGGAAGACGGAGGATAAGATTTTTTTCATCATCAACAACTCCATCACCACCACATCCGAAGAAAGAGATCTAAATACATGGGTATGGGCACTCCCCTTGGCAACTGCCAAGCTTGGGGGAGGTGCCCCGGTATCGTATCACCATCACACCTTTACTTTTATCGTTTTTCCTAGTTCGATCTTTTGGTTATATCTTGATCTAGTAGAATAAAGTTTTAGTATGATCTAGCTTTGAGTTTTGCTTTATGTTCCCTCTATGTAATCGAGTCCGAGAGATATATAATAAAGAGTAGTTTTGAGTTGAGGGCTTTGCTTTCTTGCTATGATCTTGAGGGAATAAATAAAAGAAGAATAAAAAGAAATAAAAAGATCGTATAATGATCTTATGGAGAGTAATGACTTCACATATAAAGAGTGTGATGAATAAAAGTTGTTGATAGTTGACAAACATAGTTTTGGTCATTGTTGCAATTAATAGGAAGTAATAAAAAAAAGAGATTTCACATATAAACATACTATCTGGGACATCTTTTGTAATTGTGAGCACTCATTAAAATATGACATGCTAAAAAGCTGATGTTGGACAAGGAAGACAACATAATGGGTTATGTTTTCTAATATTCGAATAGAAGTTATAGTGTCTTGGATCCTTCAACATGTTGAGCTTGCTTTTCCCTCTTATGCTAGACAAATCCTTTGCACCAAGTAGAGATACTACTTGTGCATCCAAATATCCCTTAAACCAGTTTTGCCATGAGAGTCCATCATACCTATCTATGGATTGAGTAAGATCCTTCAAGTAAGTTGTCATCGGTGCAAGCAATAAAGATTGCTCTCTAAATATGTATGATCTATTAGTGTGAAGAAAATAAGCTTTATACGAACTTGTGATATGGAAGAAATAAAAGCGACGGACTGCATAATAAAGTTCTTTATCACAAGTGGCAATATAAAGTGACGTTCTTTTGCATTAAGATTTTGTGCATCCAACAATAAAAGCGCATGACAACCTCTGCTTTCCTCTGCGAAGGGCCTATCTTTTACTTTTATCTTCTACCCTTATACAAGAGTCATGGTGATCTTCACCTTTCCTTTTTACACTTTTTCTTTTGGCAAACACTATGTGTTGGAGAAAGATCCGGATATATATATCCACTCGGATGTAGGTTATCATAAAGTATTATTGTTGACATTACCCTTGAGGTAAGAGGTTGGGAGGCGAAGCTATAAGCCCCTATCTTTCTCTGTGTCCGATTGAAACTTTGAACCCATAAGTATCGCGTGAGTGTTAGCAATTGTGAAAGATTAAATGATAATTGAGTATGTGGACTTGCTAAAAAGCTCTTGAATTGACTCTTTCTGATGTTATGATAAATTGCAATTGCTTCGATGACTGAGATCATAGTTTGTTAGTTTTCAACGAAATTTCCGATTCATACTTTACCTTGTGAATGAATTGTTACTTTAGCATAAGAAATTATATGACAATATTTGTTGCTGTTCTAAAGATGATCATGATGCCCTCATGTCCGTATTTTATTTTATCGACACCTCTATCTCTAAACATGTGGACATATTTTTCGATTTCGGCTTTCGCTTGAGGACAAGCGAGGTCTAAGCTTGGGGGAGTTGATAGGTCCATTTTGCATCATGCTTTTATATTGATACTTATTGCATTATGGGCTGTTATTACACATTCTAGCACAATACTTATGCCATTTCTCTCTTATTTTATAAGGTTTACATAAAGAAGGAGAATGCCGGCAGCTGGAATTCTGGACTAAAAAGGAGCAAATATCAGAGACCTATTCTGCACAACTCCAAAAGTCCTGAAACTTCACAGAGAATTATTTTGGAATATATAAAAAATATTGGGCAAAGAAAGCACCAGAGGGGGCCACCAGCCATCCACAAGGGTGGGGGGGCGCGCCCTACCCCCCTGGGCGCGCCTCCCTACCTTGTGGGCCCCCTGGCAGGCCTCCAGTGCCCATCTTCTGCTATATTGTGTGTTTTGACCTGGAAAAAATCAAAAGGAAGCTTACGGGACGAAGCGCTGCCGTCTCGAGGCGAAACCTGGGCAGAACCAATCTAGGGCTCCGGCGGAGCTGTTCTGCCGGAGAAACTTCCCTCCGGGAGGGGGAAATCAAAGCCATCGTCATCACCAACGATCCTCTCATCGAGAGGGGGTCAATCTCCATCAACATCTTCACCAGCACCATCCCCTCTCAAACCCTAGTTCATCTCTTGTATCTGATCTTTGTCTGAAAACCTCAGATTGGTACCTGTGGGTTACTAGTAGTGTTGATTACTCCTTGTAGTTGATGCTAGTTGGTTTATTCGGTGGAAGATCATATGTTCAGATCCTTAATGCTATTCAATACCCCTCTGATTATGAACATGAATATGCTTTGTGAGTAGTTACATTTGTTCCTGAGGACATGAGAGAAGTCTTGTTATAAGTAATCATGTGAATTTGGTATTCGTTCGATATTTTGATGAGATGTATGTTGTCTTTCCTCTAGTGGTGTTATGTGAACGTCGACTACATGACACTTCACCATGATTTCGGCCTAGGGGAAGGCATTGGGAAGTAATAAGTAGATGATGGGTTGCTAGAGTGACAGAAGTTTAAACCCTAATTTATGCGTTGCTTCGTAAGGGGCTGATTTGGATCCATATGTTTCATGCTATGGTTAGATTTATCTTAATTCTTTTTTCGTAGTTGCGGATGCTTGCGAGAGGGGTTAATCATAAGTGGGAGGCTTGTCCAAGGAAGGGCAGCACCCAAGCACCGGTCCACCCACATATCAAATTATCAAAGTAACGAACGCGAATCATATGAGCATGATGAAAAATAGCTTGACAGTAATTCCCATGTGTCCTTGGGAGCGCTTTGTTTTATATAAGAGTTTGTCCAGGCTTGTCCTTTGCTACAAAAAGGATTGGGCCACCTTGCTGCAACTTAGTTACTTTTGTTAATTGTTACCCGTTACGAATTATCTTATCACACAACTATCTGTTACCAATAATTTCAGTGCTTGCAGAGAATGCCTTGCTGAAAACCGCTTGTCATTTCCTTCTGCTCCTCGTTGGGTTCGACACTCTTACTTATCGAAAGGATTACGATAGATCCTCTATACTTGTGGGTCATCAGTTATGTTTTTCAACAATTAGTTACATCATTGGTAAAAGTTATCGGGGTGTTTGTATGCAAGTTACTGGGTATGCGGGACATATATTACCATACTATTTACACGTAAGTTAGCGAGGGCATGTATTTCAATAACTTTTTTCCCTGGATCAAAAAGTTACCAAGGTGTTTGTATGTAAGTTATCGGGTATGCGATGTTTATATTATCATATTATTTGCACAAATTATCGGAGGCACGTTTTTAACACCACTTCATTGGGTCAAAGTTATCGATGTTTGGACATAATTTATTAAGTCTGTGAAGCATACATTATCATGATATATGCATAAGTTAGAGAGGTTATTCCCCACAAAAAAAAGTTAGCGAGGTTATGCTTTTCAGCAACTATTTCCCCAAAGTCAGAGTTACCACGGGATTTGTGTGTAAGTTATCAGGTGTGCGGTACGTATATTACCACACTATTTATCCAAAAAATGACGGCGGGTATGTTTTCAACAACCCTTTTTTCTGGGGTCAAAATTGTTACCACGGTACGTATATTACCACCTTGCTGCACCTTAGTTACTTTTGTTAATCGTTATCCGTTACGAATTATCTTATCACACAACTATCTGTTACCAATAATTTCAGTGCTTGCAAATAATACTTTGCTGAAAACCGCTTGTCATTTCCTTCTGCTACTCGTTGGGTTCGACACTCTTACTTATCGAAAAGATTACGATAGATCCCCTATACTTGTGGGTCACCAGTTATGTTTTTCAACAATTATTTACATCATTGGTAAAAGTTATCGGGGTGTTTGTATGCAAGTTATTGGGTATGCGGGACATATATTACCATACTATTTACACGTAAGTTAGCGAGAGCATGTATTTCAATAACTTTTTTCCCCGGATAAAAAAGTTACCAAGGTGTTTGTATGTAAGTTATCGGGTATGCGGTGTTTATATTATCATATTATTTGCACAAATTATCGGAGGCACGTTTTTAACACCACTTCATTGGGTCAAAGTTATCGATGTTTGTACATAATTTTATTAAGTCTGTGAAGCATACATTATCATGATATATGCATAAGTTAGAGAGGTTATTCCCCGCAAAAAAAAGTTAGTGAGGTTATGCTTTTCAACAACTATTTCCCCCGAATCAGAGTTACCACGGGATTTGTGTGTAAGTTATCAGGTGTGCGGTACGTATATTACCACACTATTTATCCAAAAAATGATGGCGGGTTTGTTTTCAACAACTCTTTTTTCTGGGGTCAAAATTGTTACCACGGTAATTTTCAACAATTTTTTCTGGGGGTCAAAACGATCTTCATTACCTACTGTTTTTTTTACCACTCACAAACTGCTCAACACGAGCATGGCAAAAAAAATCAGAGATACAAAAAATTGGGCAAAACTAGGGATCGATCCCTTGTGGCCTGGGCTATGATTCATAGCACTAGCCACTTGGTACTAGTGAGTTTCAAGTTATAAAATCAGCACGAGTTTTTTTATCAGGTAAAGAGCCACCAGGCTTCACCTAGTCTGCAGCCATGGTTGCTGCTCGCGACGGAGCTTCACCGTGAATTACCAGCCTTCCCTTTGGCGTCTTGGGGGGAGTTATTTACCCAGAACCACCACACTTGGGGCTAGGGTAACAGGTCAGTACCAGATTTCAGCCATGTCACAAAAAACCACCAACTCTGAGACTAATCGGTAACGCGGAGCACTGACGGGCCGATTTGGCCGCGTAAACAGCGAAACCGACAGGTGGGACCCACCTATCGGGTCGACGTGGCTAGGGCTGACGGACGACGTTAGACGGAGTGCGACGGCCGTTTCGCTGCCCGTGTATTAGGTCACACACCCGCCGTTTGCCTCTCCAATCCCCGATTCAGTTTCCTCCCGCGCGTTCCTCCCGCTCTACTCATGGCGACTAGCTCCGGCGGCGGCGATGGCGGAGAAGGTGTCGACGGCTCCGACGGCGGTGGCCGTTCTAACGGTGGCCGCCGCCCGCAATGCGACCCCGATGGCAAGTGGGGCCCCAACCCCGATGGCGATTCGGACTCGACGACGGCTTGGGGAAAAGCTGTCCTGCCACCGCCGTCCCAGTATGCGGAGGAGGCAGAGAAGGCTGTTGCGGAGGCAGAGAAGGCGTCGGCGGCGGCTGATTCGTTGGGGGAGGAAGTACCCCCCTTGCATCCATCTCAACCCAGGTAAATCTCAGTGCCTAGGGTTAGTTCTAGCTGTACCTAGGGTTAGGCCTAGTTGATTGTAGCAATATTGTGTGTTCTAATATTGTGCTGAAAATGTCATAGTTTTTATTGTGCTACTGAATGAGGAACTGCATTTTATTATCTGAATATTATACATAGATCTTAATGACATTTTATTATCCTCATACATAGATCTTAGTGAATGAGGAACTGCTTATTAATGACATTTTTTCTGTTATTTTTGCTGTGAATATGTCATAGTTTTTATTGCTGTTATTCAGTGTTGTTTGTACTGAATATTTTAACTGTACTGAAAATGTTGTTATTTTGTTACAATCTTGTGTAGGCCTGAGGAGCCATGGTCATTATATTTTCAGTTTCCTTCTAAAGATGCTTCCAGAAAGTATGCCCTTGTGAAGATGTATGAGAGAGACATCACTTATGGCAGTTTGCTTAATGTGATGGTTAGAAATGGATATGGAAGTGATGACAGTATTTGCTACCTGAGGAAGGATGGCATAGGGCTGCAAGGGATATCTGTCATCACAAACAACACTGAAGTGGATGATATGATAAATCAATTTAAAACCAGTCAGACATTGTGTTTGTATGTTAAAGAGGGGAAGTTAAATAGGAAGCAAGCAGCAGTAGAACCTGAAGAAGTGGACCCAGCTGAAACAATTGTAGATTTAACAGTGGACCAACCTATTGTTTTTTGCTGTTAATGAGTCAGGTGTTGTGCACAAAACAACAAATGATTATGTTGGCTCATCATATTTTCTTGGTACACAAGAAAGTGTGAACTATATGCCAATAAAATCAGATCCTCCACCATGCCAGCTTCTTCTTTGGACACAAAATCACCCAATTGAGCCAGAGAAGGCAGATGCAGAGCAGAAAAATAATGCATTGCAGCAGGTTAACACTCAAGTAAGTGTTAATTATGCAGATTTCCAGTTTGATACAGATGAGGAGGAGCATGCAGCAAATGAGGACACATCTGATGAAGATGATGACTCAGTATTTGATGAAGACTTTGTAGCTGATCTGGACATCCCAGATGCAGAAGAAGAAGAATCTGATTCCATGGATTATGAAGCAGAAGATAGTGTGGCCAGAGAAGAAGAACAGAGGAGGACAGTAGACAGTGATCTGAAAGAAACAATATCAGACATTAAGAGGAAGAGAGCTCAATACATGAGTAGTACACACTGTGAAGGGGACACAGACCCTGAAGATTTATATGACATAGACTTGGAGGAAGAGGGTGATGACTGTCAAGAGATTGCAGTTCCTGATCCTGTTGAGAAGAAGGTAAAGAGGCCTGGGCCTACAAGCAGGTCCCACTCTAGTGCTGCCAGAAGCATGAATGAGGACTGGTATCCATCTTCAGAAGAGGATGATACAGGCTTTGAAGCTGATGATGATGGCAATGAACCAATGTCCTTTGTAATCCCCTCTGGTAGAAGGAGCAGAGCTAAGAAAAGACCACCCAGGGTCTGGTATGATGAGGAGAGGCTGCATCCAGAGCAGCAATTCCAGCTCAGGCTTTGTTTCAGAGATGTTTACCAATTTAGAGAGGCTCTTGTGAATTTGCATGTGAAACAACTCAGAAGATACAAATATCACAGAAACTGTAGTGATAGGATAATAGTGTGCTGTGATGGAGAGGGATGTCAGTTCCACATGGTTGCAGCAAAGATCAGTAATGAGCCCACTTTCTGCATTAAGAAGATGATATTGGAGCACACATGTCCCACCCAATCTGAGAAGACAAGGATTAGCTCAAAGTGGCTTGGCAACAAAATGCTTGAAACTATCAGATCAGACCCCAACACAACTGTACCTGCTATAGTTGATAAGGCAAAGAGGCAGTTTGGTGTTAAGGTGCCTAAGATGATGGCATGGAGAGCAAAGAGGAAAGCAAAGGAGATTGTGCTTGGAGATCACAAGAGGCAATACAAGAGGCTGAGAGATTATTTGGAGACTGTGAAAGCTACAAATCCTGGATCAAGATGCATTATCAGTACTGTGAGTGGAAAAACAAGAGAAAATCCAACTGCAGGACCAAGGTTTCATGGTCTTTTTTTCTGTTTGAATGCATGTGTTGAGGGATTTTTGAATGGATGCAGGCCATTCATAGGCCTAGATGGTTGTTTCATTAAGTTAACTAGTGGGGCACAAATACTAGCTGCTACTGGAAGGGATGCAAACAACAATATGTACCCCATAGCATTTGGAGTGGTTGTAGTTGAAGACACACCAAATTGGTCCTGGTTTTTGACTCAACTCAAGTATGCCCTAGGAGGGACTGAAGAGGGAAAATTTGGGAAGTACACATTCATGTCTGATAGACAGAAGATGAGTTCATCTACATCTTCACTTGTCCCTAAATTAGTAGTATATCCTCTTCATTTATTTGTTGTGCATTTAGTTTAATTAGTTCAATAATTTGTTTTGCATTCAGTTTAATTAGTTCATTAATTTGTTCTGCATTTAGTGTGATTAGTTCATTAATTAGTTCAACACTTACCCTAGTTGGCATGTGTCGAGTGGTAACGCATCTTGTCGACACTTAGGTCAAGATAGCCTAGGTGACCCTTATAGGTCAACATAGGACAAGCTACAACAATTAAATGCAAATAATAGTAGTACAACAGTTAAATTGAATTAAATCAAAATAATATTACTACAACAATTAAATTGAATTAAATCAAAATAATATACTAGAACAGTTAAATTGAAATAAATCAAAATAATATACTACAACAATTAAATTGAATTCAAAATTCAAAATCCTTTGCAGGGTCTGTTTTGATAATTTCTTTCAAAATTCAAAATTTGTTTTGATAATTTCTTTCATTTTAACAAATTCAAAATCCTTTGCAGGGTCTGTTGAATGCAGTCACATCAGTCTTTCCAAACTGCCCTCATAGGTACTGCTTGAGGCATATTTATGCCAACTTTCAGAGAGCAGGATTCAGAGGAGAAGACTTGAAGAAATGCATGGATGCAGCTGCATATGCTTACATTGAACATGACTTTCAGTTGGCAATGGAGAGCATGAAGGCTGAGTGCAAGGCTGCTTGGGAGTGGATGTCAAGGATTCCTCCAAAAGCTTGGTCAAGACATGCAATGGATACTAACTGCAAAACTGATCTGGTGGTCAATAACTTAAGTGAAGTTTTTAATAAGTACATACTTGATGTAAGGAACAAGCCAATTGTGACCATGATCAATGGGATCAAGGACAAATTTCTGGTAAGGTATCAGCAAAAGAGAGAGGGTGGACTAGTTTCAAGATGGGAAATTGCACCAACTTATGCTGAGAAGTTAGAGATGAACAAGAGATATGCAAGGGACTGCAAATCATTGATAGTTGGACCAGGTCTTTTCCAAGTGAGTAGTGGGGACAAGACCTACTCTGTTGACACTAACCTGAAAACATGTGGCTGTAAGAAGTGGGACATCTCTGGAATTCCTTGCAACCATGGTTGTTCTGCCATCTACAGGTCCAAACAACTACCAGAGGACCATGTAAATGTGTTCTTCAAAAAGGCTATGTACTTGGAGTCATACAAGCCTATAATTTACCCAGTTCCTGGTCCTGATTGTTGGGTGAAAACTGCAACTCCTGACATGGACCCACCTCAGTTCAAAGAAGACAAGAAGGGACCAGCAGAAGAGAAAAGGAAGAAAGGCAGGTTTGAGCCTCCTCAAGCAAAGCAGACACCAAGGATGGCTACAATAACTTGTAGTAACTGCAAGTTGCAGGGCCACAAATACACAAGTTGTGCAAAGCCATTGAGGCCAGATCTGCAAATTAGGAAGAACAAACACATGGTATGTTCTTTTTGAGTTCCTTCTCTGTCTCATCATTCATTAAGTATCACTGAAATGTATCCAACAAAAATAATTGCAGGAAAACAGGACAGCCCCTGCATGGCAGCAAGGTGGAAGCTCAACATCTGGTACAACAACTCCTAGGGGTGCAAGCTCTACATCTGCTTCAAGGGGTTCATCTGCTGCTGCTTCAAGGGGCAACTCTGCTAGAGCTGCTGGTTCATCTGCTAGAGCTGCAAAATCTTCTCCTTCTGGTGCTGGTACTGCTGCAAGGAGAGGTGCAAAAACAGGTGCAAGAAGCTTCAATCCTCCAAGAACTACTGCAGAAGCTTCAACTAGCCAGCCAACAGGAAATAGGTCCAAAAGGACAAGATACATGAGCAAAAGGATGGAGGGGTACTTCTATGCCAGTGGGAACTACTGAGAGTTCTTGTTTAACTATGTATCCAAGTGCATGTGTGCTCCATCAGGCACTAGAGCACTTTATCTATGCCAAGACTACATTTGAACTTATGTAATGCTATGTTGAACCTATGTGTGGCACTAAGAACTACTGCTGTGTAATGCTATGTTGAACCTATGTATGGATCTTGGTTTTATGCTATGAGGAACTGCTATCTATAATTCTTGTGTACTGCTATGTTGGCTTGCATGATCATCATATATCTATCTATAATTATGTGCTTGCACTGCTATATTTACTCTGTACTGCTATGTTGTTTGCGCTCCCTGATCATCACATTCTGTGCATAATAATAATGCCATAAGTTCCTGGTATACTCATGCCATAAGTTACTAGTATGTCAAATTATTCTGTGCACAATAATTTGACTATCACACCAGTTTCACCTGGAGTGATATAAATATAAAAGAGTACTCAATATAATACAAGAGAGTACTGCAAATTAAGTTCAAATTCATGCCATAAGTTCAAATTCTAGACTTGCAGATAAACTGCATAATTCAGTACAAATTTAACCATTGAAACAGTACAGTGCACTTCTAGTTAGGTCTGATTATTCAGTGCAACAGAGCACAACTACACCAGTACAATACCACATTACATAATTAAAATTCATCACAGATCTCCTTACACTTCTTGATCTTGTCCTTGTAGCCATGCTTCTGTTTCAGCAAATCAGAAATGATGTACTCCAGCTTTTTCTTCTCTTCCTTTAGTTGGTCTCTCTCTGTGAGCACTTGGTCTCTCTCTACCACAAGCTTGTCCCTCTCCTTCTCTGCCTTTGCCTTGAGTAACTGATGTAGATTTGTGCAACCATGGTCTGCCAGCTTCTTCTTCTCCATCTCCTCTTTCAGATCATTGAGAGCCAACCTAGCATTGCCCAGCTCAGTAATAGCATCCTCCTTGTCAGCCACCATTTTTGCAAAATCAAGTTTGAAAAATCTCAGCTCTTCCTCCATCTTCCTCTTTTCTCCAACTACTTTGAAATTGTGTTCAGCAAGCTGAACATTGTCTCTCAGCCTGTCCTTGTTTTCTTTGTCATACATGCTCCATAATTCAGTTAGGCAGAACTGCATATCCACTGACCACTCAGGGTCTATCCACTCCAGATAGTTGCACTTTAGTTCAGCCTATAATTCAGAAAAAATATTCTCAATCATACTACACAAGACATGTTCTCAATAAGAAATTGTGATCATTTAAATGCACAAACAATTAAGAAAGCCTATGAAATTAATATGTGTTGTCAATAAGAAATTTTTGTCAATTTTAACAGCAACTATGTGTTGTCAATAAGAAATTTTTGTCAATTTTAACAGCAACAATTGTGTTCAGCAAGCTGAATATGTGTTGTCAATAAGAAAGCCTACTAAATATATATTGTCATTAATTATAACAACAACTATATTATTTCCACCAAATTATTTAATATAGCATAATTTCCTACTGGCACTAACAATGTTGTACACTACTAAATTATTTGGAGCAAATTACACTGGCAGAGCATAATTTCCTACTGGCAGAGCATCATTTCCTACTGTGAGAGCATAACCACCAAATTATATTCAACTGTGGGCAGTGACAATTCTTCACACTAATAAGCAGAGCAAAATTTCCTTCTGGCATTTGAATGGAGGAAAAACTAACTAAGATTAACTAAATACAGTACTAACCAACATACCTTCTCCTCAGCACAAGCAAGAAAACGTCGGCCAGTGTCCGTAGATTCAAATGCTACTAGCCCGAGGCAAGGCTCACGATGCAGACAGCAAGAGGAGAGCTCATGAGCAATGCCACTCCATTCATAGCATGTGATAGTCCTAGGAAGCTTAAAACCAAAGAGATTGAACAAATCAGCGAGTTGGTAAGAAATCCCCAACTCAAGAACCCTAACCCTAAATGCTGGAATCCCCAAATGAAGAGACGTACCTGGCTAGTCACTGACTCGTCGTCCGAAGAAGAAGAGCTTGACCCCTCGCTCCAGGAAGCCATGGCGGACGGGCGGACGGCGGCGAGACGACGGTGGCGGCGCCGGCGGTCGTCGAGGTCGAGACAGAGGGGTCGGATGTGCTCTGGTGCGGTCTGGTCCGACCAGCGACCCGCGCGGCCCACTAATACACGGGCGCGGAAACGGCCGTGACCCTCCGTCTAACGGCGTCCGTCAGCCCTCGCCACGTCGACCCGACAGGTGGGTCCCACCTGTCGGTTTCGCTGTTTACACGGCCAAATCGGCCCGTCAGTGCTCCGCGTTACCGATTAGTCTCAGAGTTGGTGGTTTTTTGTGACATGGCTGAAATCTGGTACTGATCTGTTACCCTAGCCCCAAGCGTGGTGGTTCTGAGTAAATAACTCTCTTGGTGGTGCACGGGGGTGAGGATGAGCACATGCATGGTGCAGCGGGGCGCGGCCTTGCGTGTCTGGTGTGTGTGCACCGGCCGAGCTCCCATGCTCTATCAAGCTCGTGCATGGCGGTCTGTGCTCGGGTGCATACGACCAGGGTGAGCAGGAGGAGGAACGGCGATTCTCACCGCGCTCGAATGCGAGGTCGACTTGGACAGAGGCAGACGCGGAAGCCGGTGAGGAGACACTGATTGCCGGAAACGGCTCCGCCGAGGAAGAAAACGACAATGGCATGGTCAGTCCCAAGCTCATGTGGACGGGCTGTTGCGCAGGAGGACGGCGGACGTCGCAACGGAGCTTCCCGTCGACGAGGTGGAGGAAGAAAAGGACCACAGCGGCGGAGCGGAATTAGCCCCGCAGGTCAACGCCCAGGCCACTCACGCCCGCAGTCGAGCAACTGCCCCCGCGCATATCGCCAGCAGCCGCACGATCCTGATCGAAGCACCCCGAGGTCGTGTGGTAGTTTTGCAATCTGCCACACGGTTGCCACATACATATACAATGATGTAATATTTTTTTGAATTAAGGATATTCCTGAAATCGGATAAAACAAACATGCAGGACCGCAGTATCGGTTCCCAAGTTTAAAAAAAGCCAACAACTATAATGGATGTAATATGAGATGTAAACATGCACATCTCTATTCTGTATATGCAGTGTATGCCTAATCTAGGATATCACTGTTATAATTTGTCAGATAGTAAAGATGGATCTTCCGGGGCATCAGTGTTATAATTTGTCAGATAGTGAAGATGAATCTTCCGGGGCATCAGAAGAAAATGTGTTGCTGTGCGAGATGTTGAAATCATGTATAATCTGTAGGGGCTGGATAATAAAAATGTGATGCACAAATTCACCAACACGTCAAAATGCACAGTAAACAAACCCCCTTCATTTGTAGTGAATTTTGGGGGTTGCTTCAACCAATAAGTATGCAGCGGAATAAACTCAAAATAACATGCACATGTGACACATGATTTAACATGAAAAAACCTCCTAAACTTGACGAGTAAAACCATGGCTATGGACCGACTGATTCACACGACTTCACTATGAGAATTTTGAGTATAGAGTCTTCTCTAGAACCTCTATAGAGATTTACAACACACTCTCTACATTGCCAACCGACAACAACCATAAAAGACAAAATTTCAGCAAAGCAAAGTAACACAGCTTCTAACCCCTTCTGAATTTTGCAATGCTCTGAAACATCTGAACCAAACAACGCCAAATTCGGCAGATAAGTAGACATATGAGTTGGTATGCCTAGACGTGTTGCTCTCTTCAGCCTAACGATTGGAGTGGTCAGGTATCATTTGGCAACCACGGGTGCCTGTTTTGTCGCGTACAAAGATGTTCTCAGGGGTCACCATTTATTTATAAAGAAAATAATACAATACTTCGCATGTTATCCATTTAGGTTGGCTTTGATAATACCCCAAAACTGTTGTTTTATATGAGTGTTTGTTGTGTGTTGTGCTGCCTTTGTCTTCTTTTATTTTGTACTAGGATATTGCCCGTGCGTTGCTACGGGCAGAAGGCAGCAAATGCCTCAAGTACGTTAAATTTATCCTCTCGCATCTCATCTTTTTATCGACCACTGTGATTCCCAAGCAAAGCAGGATTAAATTCTCAATGTCATATTTAAGTACCTAATGAAGAGAAGCTAATGATATGTTGCAACAAGGCCTAAATTTTCTCATGGTTCCACATAAATTATGTTGCAACATGACCTAAATATTCTCCTTGCAAAAAGATAAAGCGGCATATCTCTTATCGTCCCTCCTCCCCATTCACAACTATTCACTTCATTCGTCCTTACTCTAGTATTATTGTCACTTTGAAACATCTTCATCTCGCCTTACCATCGTTTGAGACCTTTTTAACTTCAGCAAATCAATGAAATGGCCCTCATGTACCATGAGAGATGTCAGCATGTCGTATGCTTTAACAACAAAATGGTCCTCACCTACCCAAAGAGATGATGGTATATTGATTTCTTATCTATGAATAATGAAGATGCATGCAGTGCAATGTCAATGTTTGTCTCTCCATCTTTGATCGCAACAAATATAATTTTTTGTTGCTGAATGCCCGCGCAACTGTGACATACTTGGGAAATTTTCATGTCACCATCTGATCCTATCGTTCTCTCGTGGGAGGCTCTATAATGGGGTGATGTCCAATGGATCCGTTATGATGCCTCCCCTTCCTAGCTTTTTTTTATACCACGGAATGATGAAAATATATATACGCGCATACCGATAAATTTTCTATTGTAATTTAAGTATCTATGTGGTGTGATTTTTTTCATTTATATAGCTAAATATATATTATCCCTCTAGCTTAATTTATCTTCGATAGTTAGCATCTCTTCATCCGCACAACTGAACGCGTTCAACTGCGACACTCACATGCAATGTCTACATCAGACGACACAAGCAAGTTGGGCGGTGTCGTCTCCCATCCACCCATTGGCCCACATTTACTCTTGTAATTGGTTTGTGGTCGTAAGAGGGAGAACCTACTCAAAACCGAACATGCGACCAAAAATCGATCATACGAAATTTTGTCACACCTCTACTGCAACATAGGTCTACATTGAGCAACCCACCTGCAACCTACGTCTCTAATCTTACTATCTCCACTCCTCTAGTCTCTCCCCCGCATATCGGACGACGGCTTGGACCTTAGCATCAACCTCAATCACTACACTAATACTTCCTGTGATCCAAATTATAAGATGTTTTGGCAGGCTAAAAAATTTTAGCCTACCAAAACATCTTATAATTTGGAATGGAGGCACTACTATATTTTGCATGTAACTTGAACAATATATATTTATTAGTGTACTTGTAGCAGCCGAACATGTCAAAGAGGGAAATCAACATCAAGATGATGGAACCTACATCACCTCTGAAATTTAACATGAACAATATTCTTGATCTCTATAAAAAAAATAAGAACCCTCCAGCCTGCTGAACGCCTTATTCAACTACCCGTATTCGCCCACAGACACTTGCTCTCCTACAAACATATATATAGATTCACCAAATGACCAAGAGGTGATGCCAAAAGGACGGGCCAGCAAGCACAGAATTTAAGTTGATCGACAAAACCCACCAAAAAGCTGAACACCATAACCCAGACCAAGCTTCCAAGTTCAAAACTGCTTCGGAATCAATGGAGAAACATGATTAAAAAAACAAATTCCTTGAAAAATATACTTCTTATCTAATTAGTTCTCCTTCTCATACAGCACTAACCTTCCAGCATTCGAGGGCAGTGATGACCTGCTGCGATACATCTTTAGCTCCACTTCCATTCATGACAAGCTTATTGTCATCTATGGAGTTTCATAATGTCTCTTAAAACATGGTGTGAATAAACAATCAGAAGGCGAGAACAAGTATTAGCTGCAAATAATCTATAATTAGGTGCCGCACCAATGTAACGTCAAAAGAAGATGCATTGTGGGAGACTCTACCATAAAAAAAGTACAAATTGTAGAAAAACATATATTCTGAATCATGCAGATGAAAGTTGTAAAGAGGTATACAATTCGAAGGCAAACCTGTATATAGTACAGCCTAATTTTCTATGTAGCATACACGATGAAACCATCCCATAGAGTCACGCATCGCCTCACACGATCAGAGGCTCAAGCCCGAACCCAAAGTAGAAAGGCATGCAGTTATATGCATCTCCAACCACTATGCATGTCTCAAAAAATCATTCCCTGATGTTGTGCAAGCACAATTGGTCATAGTCAGCTCATCCTGTTGGATACACTCTTCCAAAACCAAGCATAATAGTGATGATATTGCAACATCCACATCTGTATCAAAGAGCAACACTTTTAGTCCACATATTACATACCCAAAACAGAAGAAACGATTATTCAGATTTTTTTAAGTCGTCATTATGACTTTATGAGTAGAATATGGTAGTTAAAAAGCCATTTCATGTAAAATTGTACTATTAAATCTGTACAATTCAATGCTCTGGAGTTTAGAGACTATATTACTCTTACATACCATTATAGAAACAGGTCAGTGAGTTGTAAAAATTAATGGACTACAAAAGTTACAAAGGGTAAAATTGTCAGCTACAGTACTGCTCCACTTGCAACATAATATACTATGCCTTCATTAAAAGATTTTCTATACTATACCCAATTATTACCTCTACGAGTATCGCATGTTGCATGAAGCACGGGAAACTACATGTTAAGAATGACTCCAAAAATAGTGCAGCGTTGTTGTAAGTTTGAAAATCTTGGTGATGCAGCTGCAAGGAAGACTTCTCTAAAATGACTTGCACCAAAATAATCCATGTCACAAACTACGCTTACCTGATAATAATTCTAAGTGGATTCAACAAAGAGCAAACTTTTCAAAATCTAAAAAACTATCAAAATAACATATGGATATTTATTTAGCAGCTCACATTGTGAAGCTGCTAATTTAACGGAATCAATTCTCAATTCAATTGAATAATCTAGTCAAACTTATCCCAGCATTGTCTCCGGTACCTTAAAATGAAGTAACAATTGATATGTCGAAATCTTTAGCAAGGGATTAAATCGCTCAAAAAGATTGCGACCTGCATATAGATTTTTTGAATCTATAACAGAAGTACACAATTATATGTATATATAAAATGGTCAATAAAAAATCCGAACTTCCTACCGGGCCTCCAAAGAGGAAGAAGAAGAAAATCAATGCTCTTATATAGCTGGTGTCAACGATGTGCACCGTTTCCTGATACAGAAGGACGTTTTGCATGACATCCTTCAAGACATGAGCACATCTTCATATCACTTCATACTTGATTCTAGCATCCTCAATCCCCATGCGCACATCCTTCATGTCAATCTGAGACAACAAAACATAATAAGATTAGCCCAAAAAGTGGATCATATACCATGATGCTAGCAAAAAGCTTATTTACCTTTTGATCAGTTCGGACTTGGGAGAGCCAAATGCTCGTTCATACAAGAGAACATGACGTGTGAATCACAACATGACAGGAGCACAGAACACTGCAACTGCCGGCAAGCCAATGTCCTCTGCAGCAATCCCATCAAGGACCCTGCTTGCTCGCCGTGAAACCTGGTCATCTAGTCTCTGTAAACATTTAGCAAAAATCCCAGCCCAATTATCATTAGAAAGCATTCTCAACTCCCTTGGTCAGGATGATCGTGGAGCCTCTCCTGGAGTAGTTTGGCACCTGTAGAATCATACGGAAGCCATCGATTGTCAGATCACCTATGTGCTGTCATGGCCGTCGGCGAAGAGGTGCACCAGGAAGTGGATCGCGTTGGCATCGAGCCCTAGCCCCCAGCCCGACGAGGTCGTGGCCCTTGAGTCGGCGTTCATGTGTTCCCGAGACCTGGTCGTCGCGGCAGCCCCCCACCAGCTTTATTTCCATGAGGAGGTGCACGCTCTTCCCTCCCGAGACGAGCGGCGTTTGCCCGTTCCCGAGATCCAGAATATCAATCCCGCCGTCTGCCGCGTATTCCGCAGCCCCAGATCATGGCCAAGAGAAAAAGAGCAAAATAATGTGCGGAAGAAGAAATAGGTCGCATATACTATGGAGGAGATCGTCCATGTCGAGGATGACTTGTGAGACGGCGGCCATGGGCGCTGGCGCTACCTGACTGTCGCCGGTGTCCACTGATACCATTGGCAGGTGGAAGAGAGATCTAGGGGATTTCATTGCAGGACGCCACCACCTCCGATCCCTATGGACATGAAGCCGTCACCAGTCACCACCACCACGACGTAGGACGAACCATCACCAGGTGTCGAACTGAGGGAGTTAACGGGAGGGGGGAAGGAAGAGGAGAGGTGTGGCAGAAGGAAATATAATCTGAGGGAGTTACAGGAGGGAGTAGGGGAGAAGGGGCCACATCTCAAGGAAGGAAACGAGAAATTAAGGGGACGAAATTAAATAAGGAAATTGTGCGGCGTAATTGTTACGAGGATCGTTGAGGATTTTACTGGGCTGTACAGAGCCACGTATGTGCGCGCGGGAGCGAGCGAAAGAGGGGGACGAACGAATGACGTACAACATACCATCACCGCCGCAGACTCCCATTTAGGAGTAGAGATTAGAGACAAAAGGCAAAGATCAATGCATTAGGAAAGTTAGGATTTAGAATTGATTGTCATCAAACTGGATTTTATTGATTGGTAACGTGATATCGTTTCTTACCCGTTTATAACATGTCTAGTTAGTAAATTTTGAAAAGGTTAGGAAAATTTTCATTGTGAGGATAAAAAAACCAACGTGAGGAGATATGGTGGTGGGATGTGAGATGAAAATAAACGAGACAAAATATAACCAGACGAAAAAAAGCCGTGGACGCAATCCTACCAACTCAGATATTAGGAGTAGAGATAGATCACACTCGAGTTTACACCATATAGCTGTAATGTAATTGCCAGCATGGGCAGAATTAATTAATTCTGCATTTGTATCATTTTTACCACCGCCCTTTCAAAATACTCCCTCCGTCCGGTGAAGAGTGTACATCTAGCTTCAAAATTTGTCCACAAAAGAGTGTACTTCTATCTTCCCAATACACTTTAAAGTAGAAAAAAATACTTCTCTCTCATCACACGGTAACCAAGACCAATAGCAATCTACACATGGTCTTCTTAATTTCTACATGCACTTAGCTCATTGGAGGTTGGGTAATTAAAGAGGAGAGAGATGGTGTCTTGCACCTTTCCAATGCATTTTTTATTTAACTTCATAATTTGTCCTAAAATTTCTAGATGTACACTCTTCACCGGACGGAGGGAGTATAAGGCAGAAGAAACGATGATTCTTCTTATTTGCTTCGTTATATGAACAAATCCAGTGCATATTTAATTTTTATGCACGCCTCGTTTTCCACAAAAGCCGTTGCGCTTTGAACATGTTAGTTAGTTACCCCGCCGCGTCACATTTATTGCTTGACTAAAGAACCACCCGAGACAATCACGATCGCGCGATGCACATCCGACGGCTTCCGAATTGTTGAGGGATGTCCCTAAAATTGGCACGTTAGAGCAACTCCAACGCGGTGACCCAAATGGACACCTATTTTGTCCGTTTGGGTCATCCGTCCGCCTAGCGGACATGCGGCGGACAGGACGGACGATGGATGCACCCAATACGAGCACATGGAGCGAACGACAGCGGAGCTGCCTGTGTGGACGGGATGGGGAGTCGCGTGCGCATCACCGTCACGCTCGTCGCCGCCGCGTCCCCGCAGGCGCCCACGGCCTGCACCGCCGTGCTCGTCGCCGCCGCGTCGTAGCAGGCGCCCACGCCCTGCACCACAGCCGCCCGGCCTGCACCACCGTGCGTACTTCCCGCCAGCGGGGCACCCCGCCGCTGCCAACGCTCCCCTGGTGGACCCGGCTCGCCATGGCGGATGGGGAGAGGACGGCGCTGTGGATGGACGGGGGGTAGACGATGGCGTCGTCGTGAGGGCTGGGGGGCGTGGGGTAGTAGTTGGAGGAGGAGAACAAGGCGGCTGACCTGACCTCGACGGCGCTGACCTCCGCGCCCCCGCCGCCCCACCCTCCTCCGTCCCCGCGCAGCGTCGACGAGCTGCTCCGCCCGAGGTGCTGGTACTGCTGCTGGTCGCGCCTTCAGGCTGTCGCACCTCCTAGCGACTCCCGACGCCTGCTCCACGGCGACCGGAGCTCGTGACGGGGCTGCAGATGCTGAGGTCTCCCCAATGAGCGCGGCGGGCGGTGGAGATCTCCCCGGTGAGCGCGGTGGCGGGCGGCGGAGATCTCCCCGATGAGCGCGGCGGCTTGGCCAGGTGGGCTCGCTGGCACGCTGGTCCTCTGCGGTAGTTGTGGAGGCGGAAGCCCGCGGTCACTGATACATGGGACCAGGGCGGACGAGAGCAGACCACGGGAGCGTCCGCTTCTGTCCGTCGCTGACACATTTCTCACCCAAATTTGAGTCTAATTTGGGTCGGGGCGGACGATAAACGGACACGAAGCGGACGTCTTGTCCGTTTGGGTCGTCCGGTTGAGCCAAGTTTTTTCTCGGGACGACCCAAAAGGATAAAATGGGTCGCTGGGTTGGAGTTGCTGTTAGTCAGTTAACTTTGGCTTATAACACATACACGATTTTTCTCGTGACGGGGGGCCAAATTCTGGAAGTCCATCGACATGCGTCCATCCGAACCGCTCGATATACGTAATCCAAAGGATACAAACCCTGGCATATCCTAGCCAAAAAAGCTCCTCCCATTGGCTCCTCGTCGGAGCTCACCCCACCACCATGCTCTCCTCCTCCCTCATGCTGACCTGCGGCCACGCTCCCCTCCCCCGGTTCCGCAAACCACGGCGCCTCATCCTCGATAGAACCGCCGCCGTTCCCCAAACCAACGCCTCTCTCTCCACCTTCCCGCCCGGGCGAGGAGGAGCAGCCGCGCCGCGCCGGGGCTGGGCCCAAATCTGCCGGGATTCCTCCCGGCCGGGCGCCGATGCCGCGGAGCAGGACAGAGAGATCAAGAACGACTTAGCAACGGCGACCGTCCCCAAGATTGGAGGTGGTGGTGGCGGCGGCGGCGGCGGTGGGCAGCTCAGCGACTGGATAACATCGGTGCTGCTATTCGGTATATGGGCGGGGCTCATGTACTACGTCCTCCAGCTCGCACCAAACCAGACGCCAGTATGTACGGTTCTGCATATTCTCACCCTTTTCTTCCTCTGTAGGAATTTATCAACCATTGAACTGTTAATTGCTATGCATTTTGGTGAATTAAGTCGTTCTTTCAGTACCAGTGCCAATGCTAGCAGACAGTCCCACATGCATGCTTGTTAGAATCCTGATTAATATCCCGCAAAAAAGGAATCCTGATTAATCCAAAAGTGTCATACAAAGAGGTAGAAGCTAGGACATCATTATGCTGTTTATCCATGCTGTCTTTTCCCTGGCGATGTTGTCCCATAGAATAGGCAGCCATCTGGGTTGGATTGGCTGTTACCTGGTGATGCGCGTGTATTTTCTTGGTAATCCGATCATGGCAGCGGTCAGCATCGATAACAGAGATGGTTGGGACATTGGTGTTGATCAAAGATTCAGGGTTCTCACTCCCTAAAAAGGGGAAAATTGATTCATGGGTGAGATGAGCCACACATTTTACCACACCACCGGTAGAGTTTTTGATCCGTGAAGACGTCCTTGTAGTGAACAACGGTACCTTGATTCGCTAGGCTATTATTACGAGTTTGTGACTCTAGACGCTAAAACCATTATTGATGTGGAGCATCCCATGGACATCATCATGGACTCACCAAATGGACCAATGACACGAGCAGGTGCACGAGCCATCCAAATCGAGGTGACTTCACCCCTCTTTGAGCTTCCTATACATTTGAACGAGACTTGGCTACTACCTCAGACCAGAACCCTCTGTGTGCTTAGGTGTGATGGCATTGATCCAAAACGTAGTTTTGTTGAGATTTCTTGGGGAGCATAAAACATAGCTGCTTTGTAAGTGGATGCAATTGGCAGTTTCCAAAATAATTAAAAGGGGCATAATTTTGTAGGTGGGGTTTGAATTATCAAGATTTATGGGTTCAGGATTTATGGCGGAGAATTGGGAATTGATCAAATCTCCTTGGCAGGGCATGTTTAAGGATGCATGCCATCTTATAGATATAATTTCCATAAATTCAAGCATGCAATCAAATTAGGAGTGGCACAACTACTCGCTCCCCTAGTCTAGTTTAGCAGTCAACTTAGAGATGGCAAAACTAATCTAACCCATAATCCGTAACAGGATTTACAGTAACACAAGGCACTTTATGTGAATAGTATTGCTGCATCTGATAATCACTTACTAATTCTAAATTACTTTTGGTTGCAGTACAGGGACACATATTTCTTGCAGAAGCTTTTAAATCTTAAAGCCGACGATGGCTTTCGAATGAACGGAGTTCTTGTGTCTCTGTGGTACATAATGGGAATCTGGCCACTGGTGTACAGCATGTTGCTTCTTCCTACTGGAAGAAGGTAAATGGATCAGCAAATTTAGTCACAATCTTCCTCTTTTCCATCTCTACAGTTGCAGCAGAGAACCATACCATGTTTAATGTATAGTTTAATTTAAGCATTTCTTAATATATGGTTTAGCTCACGTAGCTGTTTTAAAATTATAGAAATAAGTTGTGTTGCTGAACTAAAATGGTTGTCTACAAAATTTTATCAAATCCACTGTACTCATGCTGCTCATATGTTCATGTAATCATCTTGCACTTCTCTTTGGATTTGAACGTAATCATAAGGCTAGAAAAAAACTCAAAAACTCGGAAGCTCCTGTTCCTTGGAAAAAGGCTAGCTTATCCTGAAAGCATGCCCTTAACGAGCTGGGTAGATAATGAGCGATGGTCACGAGTACGTACACACACTCACCCCTATGGACGCACGCACACACACCCTACCCTTATGAGCACCTTCGGAGACTGAGCCATCGGGCCTTGAACTTGACGAAGTCACCACAGGCACCTCGTTACCGACGCGAACGTCGCCTCCCACTGAAAGAACATTCCACCTTTATGAGGCACCAAAGCGTCAAACCTGGGGTTTGATCCCTGGTGGGCTGGGGGTACCACTGCCCTCATAACCATCCGACCACAGTTGGTTCTCCCGTCAATGTGTAACCCGAGGTGTCAAGTTATAAGGTAACCTCGAAGATAGCCATATCTGTTTAGGATTTGATCCCTTCATGTGTGTTTAAACCTGGCTAGCAGGGTTGTGCGTGTTGGGCAAGTTCAGTAGGCCGTTTTGGCGCGAACTCTTCGTAGAACTCTATATAAGGCGAAGCAATAGAAGGAAGAAAGTAGGTCTCTACCTTCGGTTTCTCTCCAGTCCGACCGTCCGTGATGCTCCTGTTGTTCGCAATGCTGCCGCTACGACTACGGGGGGTGTTAGAATATATTTGGTAGTTAGAGATTGCACGGGATTAGATAGGAATTGCTTCCATCTTATCTCTAGGAGCCATCTTGTCATCCATGTCTTGTACCTCTATATATACTCGCCCACGACGCTAAATAATACACAAACCGCATTACACCAATTCCTCCTCTATCTAAACCTCTTACAACCGTTGGGAGACCGAGGGTGCTCCGTTGCCTTGAGCAGGGCGTTGTTGATAGTTGATAGCCGGGCCACGCTGTCGCGTTTAGGAGGATTTCGTCGTCCGGGTGGTATTGTGCCGCGCTGCAAGATACCACATGATGTCTATTGGTGTCATGAACGCCACGGGAGATATGGTTGCACGCGACGTCTCGTTACCGACAAGGGATGCACATGACAAAGCGTTGGACGTAGTCGCCGCTCCAAGCGTCTACCGTCGGCGCTGCCCGAGGAAGCGCCGTGGGGAGCCATGGTTGGACGCGACGTCTCGCTGCCAACAGGGGATGCGTGTGATGATGCATTGGTGGTGCGACCTCGTGGCTGTCACCTAGGGAGCCAGTGGGCAGGGCACGCGTGAAGTTGCCGCGCAATCCGGAACTCACACTCGGGTTGTTCGTCCCCAAGGGCTTCGCGGTGCTCCAGGCATGTGTGGTCGCTGGTGCCATCAACCCGCAGGCTGTAGCCATATCTAGTGTGCGGAGGCACGGGTCTGACTCTGATGGCATGGGCGTGTGCTGGAGGGGACGTCGTGGTCCTGCCTAGGGGCCTGACCATGCTGATGGGGGTTGTGTTGGAGGACGGCAGGGTGAAGGCCTCAAGGTGGTGGTAGTCGGATTCGCGAGGTAGCTGCAACGACGATGACTTGCGAAGTGGCTGCAACAACGACCTGGTTGGAAGACCAGCTTAACGTGTGGGGATGTGCGTGTTGGGCAAGTTCAAGCGTCCCTTTCAACCCTTTTGATGGGGATCGAAGGAGGTGCGGCAGGGACCGGAAGCATATGATGACGTGGAACCTGCATCTGGCTTCTTCTCTGGCAGTATGGGTGGGCTTGGGGCTCTCTCACGCCAGGATCTGGCTAGCGAGACGTCGTCAGCCGGTAGAGTGGATGATGGCAAATGATGGATTCGTCGCAGGAATGCGTGTACTCCGGTGAAAACTCTCAGTCTATCCTTTTTGGCTTGAGCATGCAATGTCAGTGTGCAAGCTTCGTCCCTTGTTGAAGGTCTTGGCTCAAAGCTAGGCTTGGGAGATAAAAATCCCTTGTTTGACCTTTGATTGAACTCGTCAATATCGGCGCACGTATGTCGATTCCTTGTTGAAGGCTTTTGTCTAGGAGTAGCCCATTTAATTCGGTCTGTTGTCATAGGTTAGTTGTAGAATTGTGGAGATCCTGTCATGATGCAAATCCATTTTGGCCGGCCTCGGGTTTTTCCTTTTTCTTAAAACCGATTTGTTTGGCATTGATGTTATTCTTTGCCTGGCTTCAAGAAATAATCAATATTATATGTTTTTTTTCCATCAATTGATGCAGAGGCCAGGGGTGATATCCTCCTTTTCGAAAAAGTAATTATTTTGCACTAGCAGCATTCTTGTTGATGCATTTCTCGATCTACATGTCAAAACAAACATAAAAGATGTGATGTTAACCATCTGTATTGTTTTCTTCTTTTATAATTAAGTCACTGTATTATTTATGTTACAGCAATTTGTTATTGCAGTTCAAAAAGCAAGATTCCAGTCTGGCCATTCCTGGTGCTTTCATGCATTGGAGGAGCATATGCGTTGATTCCTTACTTTGTTCTGTGGAAACCTCCTCCACCTGCCATTGATGAAGATGAAATTGGACAATGGCCATTAAAATTTCTCGAATCTAAACTAACTGCAGGAGTATGTGCTAGTTTTTGCGTCTTTACATTCTCATACTCTTGATTTAAGTAGCACGCAACATCAGTAATGTATCTTCAAACCCTGGTCAACTTTTTCAATCGTTAAGAAGATTCTGTTCCAATCATGTTGCAGGTAATTTTTACCGTGGGCCTTGGACTGATTATATTTGCAGGCAAAGCTGGCGGTGATGATTGGCGGGAATTTTTTCAATACTTTAGAGAGAGCAAATTTGTAAGTTTTGCTTTATTCAATCTTTGGCAAAATATGAACAAAATTTTCGGAAATTCAATTTGGCTCCCGGGTCCCAAAAATAATTTTCAAATGTGAAAAAAATCAAGACAAATTTTTTTATGTGATCTTAGTCACATACAAATGCTACCTGCAAATTTTGAGGCAAAAAGGTTAAGCATTTTGGCCTGTGCCAAAAAAGCAAATTGAAGACCAAATGTCACCCCAAATTTGTTTTTTCACCGATGAAACACTGGTGCTCCGTTTCGCATGAAATTTGTCATGCATGCTTGCAACACTAACATGAACATCTACAAAAAATTTCAGAACCTTTTGATTTTTTTAACATTTTTTTAAATTTAGTGTTCCCTTCCCCAGAATTTTACCATGGCATATTATATAATAAGTTGTATCCGGCGCGCATGCAACTTTTTTTTTTTTGAGAATCACAGGCACTTGCATGTTTTTACGCCTAAATGCTTGCTCAATGTTGTCAAGTGACACTTGCAAAATTGTTTTTTTTTTTGTGGGGGAACACTTGCAAAATTGTTGCAACTGACTTCCTAAAAACTTCAGACTTGTTGCAGGTATACACTGTGGAACCTAAAGCCACCAATTTTCAATCATTATTCTATTAGTGCATTCAACAATCATAACACATCGAATGGTGTGGGTACATTAAAAAGTTGCATGAAATACTGGTTTAATGCACAAATGGACATGTGCGAAAAGGAAGTGAAAATCAGTCCTTTACTCTGTTTTTCACCATTCGAAGCTTCCAAATGACTTGTTTGCTGGATTTTGCAATACCATATTTGATATGGTTGCCATACCATATTGAAATGGAATTTGCATATCTGTTGCTTTAGAAAGCATGAAAGTTCTGAGGGCTGAACTAATTTCCATCCTCTGTTTTAAAAAGCAGAAAGGTTTAAAGGCCGAACTAATTTCCTGTTGTTTCATGTCATCTATCAGATTCATGCCACGTGTCTTGATTTTACTTTGCTCTCGACCTTCTCGCCTTTTTGGGTGTACAATGATATGACGTCAAGACGATGGTAAGAGTGCTAGTTCCAATGCTTATGACCTTATAATAATGTAGAAAAGGGAGTAACTTCACCTTGCCTGATGCAAACATGAAGATATACATGTGACAAATGTCACATTAGAGCAAAAGTTAAATAGTATAGCCAACAGCAACCAGCTATATGAAGTTATCACGTCACTTATAGCCAACTTAATAACTCACTCATACAATAGTTAGTCATACTTGTATGCTGTGTCATTACTATTTGACCCACATTTTTCCCTCACAAAGGGTGTTGCAGCCCGTGCTAAAGCTGCCTGTAAATCTACAACCCGCTTCTCCAACTAGGCAAAAAAAAAAAAACTAATGTGGCATCTCTTATAGCCTGTCTATGTCACCTCTATTTATAATTATTCTAATAGTTTTTTCATTCTGTTTCAGGAAAAATGGTTCTTGGGTTCTGCCACTGTCAGTTGTGCCTTTACTTGGACCCTCCTTGTATCTTTTGCTGCGTCCATCTCTGTCGTCTCTGCTAGGGGCAACCTCTTCATCGTCTGACAATGACAAAAATAACTAGAATGCAGCGACGGGCTAATTTTGGCCATGAGAAATGATACAATTTAGAAGATCGGTTAAGATTAAATTCTGGAAATTGCGTTCATTATCTTGACTGGGAGAGCTCTTCAGAATTGTCATGCCAGTACAGTATTTGCCTTGAAAAGGAAGTCTGGAGAATGAAGACGTTAATCAACACTACATCAACATAGCATGTGAATACCTCACAGGAAAAAAAAAATCAACAATGAAGCTTGTCAGGTAATCATGTGTGAACGCCTTTGAATTTTTTTCCTCAAGGATGAAGCCCGTCATGTGATCAGCAATATTTGTATACAAAAGAGAAATCTACCAGTGATATTATACTGGCATACTCTGTTTATGTACATATGTAATTTTGATCTTCGAAAACAGTATAGGCTATACGTTTGTATTTTTTTTCCTCAAACACGCAGGAGAGATGCATAGCGTTTCATCAAGAAGGAAAGAGACCATATTTGTGTTTTCCTAAAACAATTTCTCAGCGTTCTAGTAATAGCTATGGTGATTTTTTATTTACCGTGTTCTTTTTTTCTCCTTAAGCGTTTGTTAAGCGTCTTTCATTGGAGGTGCTCTTAGCGACCTTACTGAACACCTAAAAAGAACTGTGGAAACAGACCACCGAATGAAAGTATTACACTTCCAGGGTACCGGACAAGCAAGTCTTTGAACCCCGATGATCCTGCAGAACGCCATAGGACACTATGGATCGGAAGGAGTATTGTTCGGGTGCTTCCAAATCTCCCAAGAAGTTAAACTGAGAGTAGGGCGTTTTGGAGGCCAAGCTTCTAAGCCCTTGTACAATGTTGGGTGCTTAGGGAGGTGCTTAGAAAAATAAACTAGGTTTTTTTAAAGCATCAGTGCCTATTTCTACCGGAGAGACGACTAATTAAGTGTCTACCATGTACAAATAATTATATGTGTACTTTTTTTCAAAATAAATTTGAAAGGCAAAAAACTATGAATTTTGAATTTTTCAAAAATCAGCCTCAATAGAGCTCGTCCTTCATTTGGCATTTTCAGAGAATTGAGCTCTTGTCATGTGGGGCCAAACTTACAGGCACAAGGGCCATGCTGCACCAGGACTGCCCTAGTTTGTGTTCAAGTCTAGTACTTGTTGAGTCCATCTAGAGTTAGATTAGGTGTCCGGTCCCTAAGTCGAAGAAGGTCATCCTGTCGATTGGAGTAGGCGCCTCTGACATGGTATCAGATTCATCCACGATCTCAGCGGGTACCATGTGTCAGCCTCTGGCGCCATCGCCGCCGCGGCCACCACCCAGCACCCTTGAAGACATCATCGCCGAAGATCACAAAGGTGTGGTTGCCACCCTCCACAGCCTCTCCGATGACTTCCAAGTTACCGACAATGAGCGCCATGCTGACCGCACCAAGCTTGACACGGTGCTACAACAACTCTCCACCACACTCAAATGGGTGCAGGACCAAATCATCGAGACATCGCAGCAAGAACGCGCCCAACACCCCACTCCCCTTCTCCTTGAGTAGGTTATCTCGATGCCGCGCCTCGGTGGCTCTAGCGTCTTTCCCCGTTGGTCACAGGCAAATCAAAGGCGTTGCCAATGACAGCCCTTATGGACGAATCTGAGCGAGCTCCGCGCCTCTACAAGATTGATTTTCCCACGTTCAATGGGGAGTCCATGTCTGTGGCTGACCAGATGCAATATGTTCTTCCTCGGCCAGTGCTCACAAGAGTCAAACAAGACATGGTTGGCTTCCTACCACCTCACTGGCATTGTCGCGTTCTGGTACAACCACTTTGAGAAGATGGGTCGGCATGGGAGTGGATAGTGGACATTGCATGGATAGAATCAATTGTGTAATAGTCGTAACACAAGGTGGCAATAAGCTAGATGCAATTCATCAATCACATGTAGACATGTAATCTATATGTAGTTGTACGTGCTTGTAATAAGAACTTGCACAACATTTTTTGTCCTACTTCCGTTTCAGCGGGATCCTAATGGAAATTAAGGGTAATTAAGACACTCACATTAACAATCTATGAATACATGTAATCCCCAAATCATAGTCACCCCCTTTGATACCCTGATTATTGTCACTTCAAGGTCTCTGATTAAGAACTATAACAGATGCATGCAACTTGTAGATATGATCCAAAACACATGTATATTCAAGAACGTATAAATGGTCCAGATCTGAAATCATGGCATTCGGGCCCTAGTGTCAAATAATAAGCATAACAAAGTCATATCAAGATCAATCTCAGAACATACAGGGTACTAGGCATTAGACCCTATCAAATCTGACATCTACCATGTACATAAGGGATCCCATCCAATTCCAATCCACCCCATGTGCCTACAAAGAAATTACTCACACATGAGTGGGGAGATCATAATGATGGTGATGGAGAAGAGGTTGGTGATGATGATGGTGAAGAATACCCCTCTTTGGAGGCCAGATAAACCTTGAGATAGCCCTCCGGGAAGGTGAACTATCGTGGTGGCGGCTCCGTGTCACGGAAAATTCCGGAAAATTATATCGAGAATTTTCAGGTCGGAGGAAAAATATAGGTGCCATGAGGTGGTGTTTGCGAAGTCCTATGGGCACCACGCAGGCACACCACGCGACCAGGGGTGGCCGCGTGGGCCCCACATATGCCCCATGGCTCCATCTTCTGGCTCCATGGCTCTTTTCTCCTAAAATTTTTTCCTATATTTTTTTTTGATTTACTGGACACCTTTTCTGCACAAAAGATAACACCATGGAAAATTTGCTGAATACAAAGTTAGTCCGAATTAGTTTTTATTCAAATTATGAAAGTTAGAGGGCAAAAGCATGGCAAAATTGCTCAGAAAAGTAGATAAGTTTGAGACATACGTACTTCTACGCCGAGTTCATGGATTCGCCTTTGTCGAATGAGGAATATGTATATGAAACGGCGATGATGAAGGCGGTTCTTGAAAAACCGGAGTGTACGGAGGAGCATGTTATCAACTACAATGGTTCAACACTGGGACATTGAGTTTGAATCGACGTTGGGCATGAGGCATGTTCATCTATATGAGGACTACTTGGCCCTCGATGTGCTATTCAAGGGCCATTTTTGGCGATGATTCCTGTAAGTGCATCTAGTGCCCCTTAGTGATTTTGGTGTATTGAAGACTTATAGGTTAAGGGACTAATGTGTTTGTGAGTGTACACAGGTTCTATATGTCTATGAGGAGTTTGATATTTACGAAGAAAGTCGACCCCTAAAAATGAATGTCTTCAGTTGAAGACTTTGGTTTTCTTGAAGACTTTGAAAATGAGGAAATTGGTGTGACCTTGAAGACTTGATATTGATGCAAGGATTATGAAGCGTGAAGACTTTTGTTTTCATAGTTTTGTTTTCCCTTTCTTGAGTCATAGGAAACACCGTACTGTTAAAGGGGGTCGAGGTAAAACTAAGGAAAAGTTTCCAAGTGATGCTCAACTCAAATCCTACACCTACCAATCCTTTCGAGTGAAGCCATTGGAAATCTCATACAGTTCAGTCAAGTTCTTCAGTGACAGAGACGAAGTTCTTCTGTTCTCTGAGGAATTTGTTTTGACTGAGGAGTTAGGAATTCGCCAGTGCGGATTGCCTACAAGTGAGGAACATGATAGCCCTGAGGAATTTGAGAGCTCAAATTTCCGACCGTTGCTGTGCTATGCGCCAGCTGTCCAAAATATCCTACCCACCTAACGGTCATATCATTGAAGGACATTTATGTCTTATCATGTCGGGCTGCTCCCCGGCTATAAATAGCCGCCCCCTACAACCACTAGCTGGTTGGCTGCTCCGAGAGAAACTGACACTTGTCATTTAGAGCATCCCATCCTCCGAGGACTTTGAGCGAAAATCATCAAGTGAGGAAAAACCCAAACCCAACACCTAAAACCCAAAGTGATTGAGCATCACTGAAGAGATTGTTCCTGTGTGGAACCGACGCTTGTTACCTTTGAGGACTGTGCATCCTCCAGACGGTTAGGCGTCATGGTCTAGAGCATCCAAGAGGAATCGTGGATCACCGAGTGACCAAGTCTGTGAAGGTTTGAAAGTCACCTGTGAAGACTTACCACGAGTGATTGGGCGAGGTCTGTGTGACCTTAGCTCAAGGAGAATACGGTGAGGACTGTGTGTCCGGGACTATGTGTCCTCAGGTTTAAATACCTAGCCGCTCCAACCAGACGTACAACTGTCACAGCAGTTGGAACTGGTCTACCAAATCACTGTCTTCACCAAGCTACTGGTTCTATTTCCTCAACCCTTTCATTTCCTCGCATACTTGCTGTGTACTTGATCGTTACTGTTTGAAGACTTTGACTGAAGACTTTCTCAATTTCCTCATTCCTATTTCTTCAGTCACTTTGTCTTCAGCCTGCTTATCCTGTTTACACGCTACCTGTGCTCTATTTTTTTTCATTTCATCATGATGACTATGCTACTACTTTGTTATCCATGTACCTGAGTACTTATTCCGCTGCTTGTAGTTCGTTGCTTAGGAAATTCCTCAAGTAGTATTTCCTCAGCGACGAATTCATAAAAATCGCCTATTCACCCCCCCTCTAGTCGATATAACGCACTTTCAATTGGTATCAGAGCAAGGTACTCCCTTGTTCTGTGTGATTTTGGTTTAACCACCTGGAGTTTTAGTTATGTCGACTGAAGGCATGATCAAGGTCTCGGCTGGGTGTCCTACCTTTGATGGGACGGACTACCCCTACTGGAAGAATAAGATGCGCATGCATCTTGAGGCAATTGACAACGATCTCTGGTACATTGTGGAAAATGGCGTTCCCTCTGTCACTCCTTCCATGAATTCGGCTGATGTGAAGAGATTCAAGCAACTCGACTCTCAAGCGAAGAATATCATATGTGGCCATCTGAGCAAAGGACAGTACGGCAGAGTGAGTGCTTTGGAGTCTGCAAAGCTTATCTGGGACAGGTTGTCCAAGGTCAACGAAGGAATCTCAACTCAACGTGATTCTCGAGTTGACGTTCTTCTCAATCTCTTCAACTGCTTCAAAAGACTCGACAATGAGAATGTCCAGCAAACCTTTGATCGCCTCACTAGCATTTCAAACGAGCTTCAAGCACTGGGTGCCACTGACATCACCGACCATGAGGTGATGAAGAAATTGCTGAGGTCACTCGATTCTTCATTCGATACACTGGCACTGATGATTCAAGAACGTGGAGACTACAAGTCACTAGATCCTGCTGATATTCTTGAGAGGCTGAACACTCATGAATTCCAACAAGCTGAAAAGAGAGATCTCTACGGGCCAAGCTATGTAAGATTACGCGCACTGAAGGCCAAGGCAGTTTCCTCATCTGAAGGAGAAGATTCTGATAGCAGCCTTGGTGACCTTGAAGAACTAAGCCAGGAGCTAGCAATGCTCGTGAAGAAATTCCAGTAGTTCTCAAGGCATGGTCGCTTTGTAAAATCTTCAAAAGGTGATGACACAAGATCAGATTCCTCATCCCGTGATTACAAGAAGAGGACTTGCCACAAATGCAAGAAACCTGGTCACTACATAACTGATTGTCCTCAGTGGGCAAAGGAATCAAAGAATAAGAAATACAAGGATGATAGTTCAGATGACTCAAAGAAGAAGAAGAAATCTTCAAAGTCCTCATCATCAAAATCTTCAAAGTCTTCATCTCACAAGAAGAGCAGTTCCAAGAAGGCTCGGGCATTCATTGGCAAGGAAATGGACTCTGAAGCTGAATCTGAGGAACATGAGGAAGAGGAGGCATCTGAGGAGTCAGACTCTGGCGTGGCGAGCCTAGCCCTCGCTACTGCTTACGTCAGCAAGTCCATCTTCAACACTGAGGAAAATGGCTTCCCCAACACTGCTGATGACGGCAACGATGACTATGCTCCCACCTATTGCTTCATGGCAAAAGGTGCCAAGGTATTCAAATATCCCTCCTCTGAATCAAGTGAGGATGAATCTGATGATAACCTCAAACCCAGCTATTCCAAACTTGCTAATATTGCTGTTAAACAACAAAAGGCTTTGGAAAGGGTTCAAAATATGCTAGACAAAAGCGATGACCTGTTAAGTGAGGAAATGGATCGAACTCAAACACTGACTGATAATCTTCAGCAACTACAGTCTAAGTTTGACAACCTTTAAAGTCGTCATGAAACTCTCTTAGCCGATCATGAGAAGCTTTCTTATGAATTTCTTCAAAGAAAGCAAGATCTTGAGAAGCTAAGGGTGAGTCATGAAGATCTTCAGAAGGAAAATGATTCATTGCTTGCTCAACAGATCAGTTCTGCTCAGGAAGAATTTATTCCACCATGCTTGAAATGCATTGAACGTGAAACTGCTAATTCTTCACCTGAAAGTTCAAATGCTTCTATTGCTGCAAATTCTTCAACTATCTCTGTGGTCACAAATTCCTCATCTGAGGATACCACTAGTATCACTGACGAAAATGCAGGGTTGAAGGAATTGTATGTGACAGGCATGTACAAAAGCCTCAAAGGGCATCAGACTCTTTGTGATGTGCTCAAAAAGTAGATCTTGAACAGGAACCCTAGGAAAGAGGGTATTGCCTTTGAGAGAAAACTCAATGCTGATGGAACCTACTGGAAACCTGAGCAGTATCCCAAGACCTCATGGGTTGCTGCGAAGGGACCTCCCGTAGATCCATCCACTTTATCTGGCTTTACTTGTGAATCCTCATATTCATCTGATGAGTCATTTGACTCCAACTATAAACTGTTCAAAAATCAGAATGGTGAAGTATTTGCTAGATATGTTGGAACTAACTGCAGGAATGGTCCTCCTATGAAGAAAATCTGGGTTCCCAAAAGGTGCCTTGAAAGTCTTCAGGTGAATGTCCTCATGACACCACCTGTGAAGAATAGGAACCCCAGATCAAATTCTTCATATGGACCGAAGTCTTCATATGGATCCAAGTCCTCTTATGGATCAAATTCCTCATGTGGATCTAAGTCCTCATATGATCATCATCATGCTAACGCTTCTGTTTCGCAGGGAAAATCTAAGAGTTCTGATTATGTGCATTATTCTTCAAATCATTATGTTCATAAGTCCTCGAAGAATTTCTCTGCTTACTCATATGCCTATACTAATCCCTCTCCTGTGAAACGAAGCGCTTTGGCTTCAATGCCACCTTTCTCTTATGGAGCTCGCAGAATGATGAACTCTTTGCCACCCCTCCAGATGTGGGTGGTGAAGAAAAAGAACTAACCTCTTATGCAGGGTCAAGTCTCCAGACGAGCTAAATCGTCTGAAGAATTTTCTGGAGACCTGAAATGCTTGAAAGGATGCAAGCTAATCATGAAGAAATGATTCATTCATTTCTCACGTCCTCATACTGCTATATATACATATGTTGCATTAATTGATGAATTTCTGTCTGATGAAATTGATGTCATATTCTTCACTCTGAAGATATGTGTTCGTAAGATGCACTAATTCATCTGCAGGATGATTTACCCAAAGCTACTGAGTGGGTCCTCGACAGTGGATGTACTAATCACATGACTGGTGACAAGAGCTTACTGATGAACACTCCTTTATCTCCATCACATTTGAAGCATATCACCTACGCAGACAAAGGCAAAAGCAAGGTATTGGGTCTAGGTAGGGTTGCAATCTCAAAGGATCGACACATGGACAAAGTCATGCTTGTCGAGTCCCTCGGATTCAACCTCATGTCTGTCTCAATGCTTTGTGATCTTGATATGGTTGTTGTCTTTGGCAAATATCATTGCTTGGTGCTCATGGAATCTGACAATTCCAAAGTCTTCGAAGGCTTTAGGAGAGGAGACTTGTATATTGTTGATTTCTCTGCAGGACCACAGCCTGCCACTTGTCTACTTGCAAAAGCTTCAGAAGGATGGCTATGGCATCGACGACTGGGTCATGTTGGCATGAGAAACATACACACGCTCGTGAAGAAAAAGCACGTCATTGGCATTGAGGGTGTCAAATTCCTCAAAGATCATCTTTGTGGGGCTTGTGAGGCTGGAAAGATGACCAGAGCCAAGCACCCCTCGAAGACTATCATGACTACCTCTCGTCCTTTTGAATTGCTTCATATGGATATCTTTGGCCCTACTCATTATGCCACACTAACAAATGCAGCATCTCTATATGGCTTTGTTATTGTTGATGATTATTCTCGTTACACATGGGTGCATGTCATTACTTACAAAACTGAAGTGCAGGAAGTCTTCAGACGATTTTCCTCGAGGGCTTCGACAAATTTCGGTGTGAAGATCAAGCATATTCGGAGTGACAATGGGACCGAGTTCAAGAATACTGGTCTTGATGACTATCTTGATGAACTTGGTATTACTCATGAGTTATCTGCCCCATACACTCCTCAGCAGAATGGCGTTGTGGAGCGCAAGAACAGGACTCTTGTTGAGATGGCTCGCACCATGCTTGACGAATATAAGACACCTCGTCGCTTCTAGCCTGAGGCAATTGATACTGCATGCCACATTATCAACAGGGTATATCTTCACAAATTCTTCAAGAAAACCTCATATGAACTCCTCACTGACAAGAAACCCAATGTGAGTTATTTCAAAGTCTTCGGTGCAAAATGCTGGATTAGAGATCCTCATCACAATTCCAAATTTGCACCGAAAGCACATGAAGGTTTTATGCTTGGTTACGGAAAGGACTCGCACACCTCCAGAGTCTTCAACACCTATCACCACAAGGTTGTTGAAACTGTAGATGTGCGGTTCGATGAAACTAATGGCTCACAAAGAGAGCACCTACCTCCTGTGCTAGATGAAATGTCTCCTGAGGAATCCATCAAGCTAAAGGCTACTGAGCATGTCATACCTACTGAAGAATCTGCTGAAGAAGTCATTCCAGATCGTGAAGAAAATCATGCTGGTGCATCTGAAGAAAATGGCTCTGAAGAAAATGCTGAGTCAAGTCAAAGTTGTCAACCTGCTCATCCTCGCGTTGCAAATTGTAACACCCCCAGTGGTTAGCTACAGTAATTCCCCTTTTGATAATGCCATGTCAGCAAGTTCAACAGTGCCTAGTCATCATTTGCATCATATTGCATTTCAAACTCCAAATTCAAACTTCAAATGAATTCAAAGTGGAAAATAAAAGTTGTTCAAAACAGAAACTAAATTGTTCATTAAATAGCAAGTAAATCAGAGACAATTCTAAAATTGAAACCAGCATCATTGGAATTGAATAAGTGACTCAAACATCCTCAAACAGTGACTAAAGACAATATTTAATAACCTTTTATTTAATCTAAATTAAATACGAAATTATGTTTTGCCCAAACTAGTTTTTGGTGTTAGGGTATAATGCACTGCTAATTATGAGCTAGGTTACTAATTTTATAAAAGTCATTTTGTGGCCTAACTATTTGCAAAACAGAAAATATGAGAAAAGAAATAAGAAAAAGAAAATGAAACAAAAATAAAAAGAAAACCCCCTGGCCCCACTGGGCCTCTCGGCCCAGCTGGCCCGGCCGGCCCATCCCGCGCCACGGCCTATATGGCCTCACCCAGCCACCCCCGAAACCCTAGCTCGCCCCCACTCCCCCCACTCTCTCTCGCTCCCTCCCCCTCCTCGATCCAGATCGGATCGGGGTCGGCGCCAAACGCCGCGCTCGTCGCCCTCGTCTCCGTCGCCTACGCCGGCGCCCCCTGACGTCGCTGCCTCCCCGACGCCCGACGTCGTCGCCTCGCTACCGCACGACGCCACGCGCCGGCGCCGCCCCTTCGCACCTCGCCAGCGCCGCCTCCCCACCTGACCGCCCCGTCCCTGCCTCTCCCTCGCCGGTCGCCGTCGTGCCTCGCCGCCCCACTTCCCTACAGCGCATGTGAGCTCCGCCACCGCCCCGCTCGCGCGCCTTCCCCCCTCCCCTCGCCGCGGTCGCCGCACTCCGGCCGCGTCCCGGTACACGCTCGCTGCGCTCACCCACGCGCACCACCGCGCTCACCACGCCCGCCTGGCCCTCTGGTCGCCACGACCGTGCCCCGCGCGCGTCGCCGCTCGCCCCCACCGCACCCGTGCCTCGTCGGGCCGCCCGCGTCGTGGCCTCGCGCGTGCTCTCCGCCCGCGTCCGGCCGCGACCTCCCATGCTCGCCGCTGCCTGGCGCAACTCCTGCTGGCCCGCCTCGCCGTGGCCATGACGGCCGTGGCTGCGTGCGGGTGCGAGCACGCCCCGCCTGGCCACTGCTGGCTCTGCCACTGACCACGCGGGCCCACGGCCCAGTAAAAAAAATAATTAAAATAAATAAATAAATAAATAAGTGAATTAATTAACCTAATTAATTCTGTTTAATTAAATTAATCAATTAGTTAGCCTAATTAATCTATAATTAGTATAATTAAACCTTAGTTAACTAAACAGTCAATGACAGGTGGACCCCACCCGTCAGGTTGATCGTTGATGTCATGCTGACGTCAGCCTACACTATTTCGGATAATATTGATTTAAAATAAATAAATAATTCTAGAAAATGATTAAAATTTTAGAAAATCATAGTAAATAATCCGTAACTCCGATAAAAATACTTTGTACATGAAAGTTGCTCAGAAAAGCGAGACGAATCCGAATACGCGGTCCGTTCGTCTGCCACACGCCCCTAGCATAGCGAATGTGGAACTTTTCCCTCTCTTTCATTTGTCCGGAAAATGCCAAACTTCAAGAAAACATTCCCAGATGTTTTTCCCCTTCGCCGGTATCACCTATCTCTGCATTAGATCACCCCTAACACCGCGTATTGCCTTGTTATATTTTGTGATGCTATGTTTACTGTGTATTTATCTGTTTCCTCCCCCTCTTCTCTCTCGGTAGACCCCGACACCGACATCGTCCCCGAGACCAACACAACTCAGGAGCCCGATGACAACGTTGACGACCTTGCCCTTGCCGCCGAGCAACCAGGCAAGCACCCCCCTTGAGCATACCGATATCGCCTATTCTTTCTCTCTCATGCTTGCATTAGAATTGCTGCTGCTACTGCTTTACCTATTCTGATGCATAGCCTGTTTATTGTAACCTGCTATTGATACCTTAACTGCTTATCCTAAACTGTCTAGTATAGGCTGGGTAGAGACCTATCAGTGACCCCACTTGTCCCGATTGCCCCGCTGGATCATCAGAAGACTCGACGACCAGGCCCCAGCACCGCACATCACCCCCTTAGTTGTAACGACACTGCAGCGTTACTATCGAGTGCCGAGGGTGATACCTCGTGTAGCACTTCTGATGTTAACTCTGTAGAGTAGCTATTCGGTCGTGGTCATCGAGGGTGATTCCTCCTTCTCCACTTCTGATATGACCCTGTCGTGCAACACATCAAGTGTGAACCCATCGAGGGTGATTCCTTCGAGTTCACCTTGACGGATACATCAAGTAGGAATCCAACGAGGGTGATACCTCAGATTCCCCTGATGTTATGGACACACGGATACCAGGACTTTACACTGTTACTTGGAAAGGCGGGTCGACCCTGAGGGGTACCCGCGTGAGCCTAAGTGGCGAGTGTTGTGGAGACAGGTTGACCTAGAAGTTGCCCGAGATATGAATACGAGGCGTGGCCGGGCATTCTTGGCCCTTGCCGCAAGTCCTCGAGACGGGGCGACGGGGTCACATCGATCATGAGTCTTTGCTAGTTACCGCACTACCAATACACTACGATTTGGATATGTGATCTGAGTGGGCCTCTGGCCCGATAGCACTAACCATCACGCGGGAATAAATATGGGTACTCTGCATCGTGGTATCAGCCGACAGTTCTGTCAAACGTCCAGTTCAGCATTGTGGCCGGGTCGGATCGTGCCGTTGGCGCTGGTATCCACCCTGCTCGCAACGACCCGGAGTGCACAGGGTGACGACCCAAGACCCCTGAGCACTTAGGATGTAGACCGGCGGGGACCTCTCTGCTGAGCTCTAGGTAGGGTTGCGGTGTGTCGTTTGGCCGAGGCCGGGCATGACCCAAAAAGTGTGTCCGGCCGGAGTTAAGCGAGCGTGGTGGGAAAGTTGGTTCACCTCTGCAGGGAAGAACTAATCTATGCATAGCCGGATCCTCGGTAACGGACACTCGGAGTTGTATCCCGATCGATACAACTAGAATTGGATACTATGGCTCTGGGATTGCTTCTCGCAGGGAGTCGAGAAGGGATCTCAGGACGAGGTTGATGACTGTATGGCTCTGGGATTGCTCTCTTGCAAGGAGTCGAGGAAGGATCTCTGGGTGAGGTTGAGACTTAATGATACTACTACTTTATGCTGTACTAATCTACACTCTTCTAATGCTGCAAGACCACTGAAGATGCTAGTCTTTGATAGGACTAGTCCTTCTCTCTATTCTGGCATTTCTGCAGCCCAGTCCACATATACAGCCTCCCTTTGATAATGTTGCATATGTAGTGTAGATCCTTGCTTGCTGAGTACTTCGGATGAGTACTCACGGTTGCTTTGCTTTCTTTTTCCCCCATATCCTTTTGATGCAACCAGATGACGGAGCCCCGGATACAGCTGCCCACGCCGACGATCGCTACTACTACCCCGAGGGTGGATACTACTACGAGTTGGCCGACGACCAGGAGTAGGTTCGGAGGGTCCCAGGCAGGAGGCCTGCGCCTTTCGATCGTAGTGTTTTCTTTTGCCCCGCCTTTCTAAGGGCTTATCTGTTTCTGTTTTATATCTATACTCAGATATCTGATGCTTCCGCTGACGCTTGTACGCAAGCTTATGTATTCGAGCCCTCGAGGCCCCTGGCTTGTAATATAAAGCCTGTATGATTTTATTTGTGTTTTAGAGTTGTGTTGTGATATCTTCCCGTGAGTCCTTAGGCTTGATCGTGTGCATTTGCGTGTATGATTAGTGCACGATTGAGCCGGGGGCGTCACACAAATGAAGTGCAGGTTGAGAGAATCATCAATGACATCAACGCACCAGGTCCTCTCACTCGCTCAAAAGCTTCACATTTGTCTAACTTTTGTGGGCATTTTGCTTTCGTCTCTATCACAGAGCCCACCAAAGTAGATGAGGCATTTCTGGAGCCTGAATGGATTCAAGCGATGCAAGAGGAATTACACCAATTCGAGCTGAACAAGGTGTGGGAGCTTGTCAGGCGACCAGACCCACACAAGCACAATATCATCGGCACCAAATGGATCTACCGCAACAAACAAGATGAAAATGGCCTAGTGGTGAGGAACAAGGCTCGTCTTGTAGCTCAAGGCTACACACAGGTTGAAGGAATTGATTTCGATGAAACTTTTGCACCTGTTGCTAGACTTGAGGCTATTGGCATATTGCTTGCCTATGCTAACCATCATAATATCATCTTATATCAAATGGATGTGAAAAGTGCATTCCTCAATGGTAAGCTTGAGGAAGAAGTATATGTTGCTCAACCCCCAGGTTTTGAAGATCCTAAGCATCCTCATCAAGTCTTCATACTCAATAAGGCCCTCTATGGCCTCAAGCAGGCCCCTCGGGCGTGGTATGATACTTTGAAGGAATTCCTCATGAAGAAAGGCTTCAAACACGGTTCACTCGACCCAACTCTTTTCACCAAAACATATGATGATGAATTATTCGTGTGCCAAATATATGTTGATGATATTATTTTTGGCTGTACTAACCAACGTTATAGTGACGAATTTGCTTATATGATGAGTGAGGAATATCAAATGTCCATGATGGGAGAATTGAAATTCTTCTTAGGCCTTCAAATTCGTCAACAACGCAATGGCATCTTCATTTCTCAAGAGAAATACCTCAAGGACATTCTGAGGAAATTCGGTATGCAAGATTGCAAAGGCGTCAAAATCCCTATGCCCACAAATGGCCATCTATGCACCGATGAAAATGGTATAGACTTCGATCAAAAGGTATAGCGCTCCATGATTGGCTCTTTACTGTATCTATGTGCATCTAGGCCAGATATTATGCTTAGTGTTTGCATGTGTGCCCGTTTTCAAGCTACACCGAAGGAATCACACCATAAGGCTGTGAAACATATTCTTCGATATCTAGCTCACACTCCAACACTTGGATTATGGTATCCCAAGGGCTCAGCTTTTGATCTCATTGGATATTCTGACTCTGACTATGCTGGTGATCGTGTGGATCGCAAGTCAACATCAGGCACATGCCATTTCCTCGGACGATCTTTAGTATGTTGGTCCTCGAAGAAGCAGAACTGCGTATCACTCTCTACTGCTGAAGCTGAGTACATTGCTGCTGGTTCTTGCTATGCTCAATTGCTGTGGATGAAGCAAACCCTCAAGGACTATGGCATCAATGTGAAGAATGTGCCACTCTATTGTGACAACGAGAGTGCCATCAAGATTGCTCATAACCCAGTTCAGCACTCAAAGACAAAGCACATCCAGATTCGTCATCATTTTCTTCGAGATCATGTGTTGAAGGGCGACATCTCTATTGATCACGTGAAGACTAAAGAACAGCTAGCGGATATCTTCACCAAGCCCTTGGATGAGAAGAGATTTAGCAAGTTGCGGTGTGAGCTAAATATCTTAGAATCTTCGAATGTTCTTTGAAAAGGACACACATCCTAACACTTATGCAAAATTGATGACTTAGATGTGCAACACACGAAGAACGTTTTTCTTCAATCAATGAAGACTAACCCTCTAAGTGTGAAGAAATTAACAAAGAATTTGATTCTCAGAGCCCTACGACAATTGTACGCGGCGTCTGAAATCATCATTCTTATAAGGTGGGTCACGCCACCACAAAAGTTGAAAATCTTCAAAATTGAGTTTTTCTTCATTTTGCAAATTCTTTAATTTTCAAATTCTTCAACTTGCAAAGTCTTTAAAAAAATTCGACTGATGTTCTTCATTGACTATATATATATAATTGAGTTTTTCATGTCCTCAACAGCATTCACTTATTGCTAATTCTTCAAGTTGATTTTCTTCTAAGTGAATGTGATCGGATCCGTTCCCCCTCTATGCTAAACTCAACCCAGTCTATTCACAAATTCTTCATGTGTGTTCTATTTGAAACCTGTTCAAAATCTTCACTGTGTCCTTGACAGCTAAAGAATTTGCGAACGAAACGTTAAAATTTTCATATCTGAATTTTCAGATTTTGCCGCTCAAACCATTCCGCATCCCGCGATAGGATTAAACTACTCACCCACGATCTACCATGATCTCCATCTCTCTGTACGTGGGTGACACATGTCGTTAGAAGAGCAAGGGTCAGGGGCATGTTCGTCTAAAATTTTCGGAAGGGCAGTTTTTCACCGTGGCTATAAATACCCCCTCCCTTCCTCTGTCCTCATTTACTCCGCTCGACCACCAACTCGCTCGAGCTCTCTGACCTAGCGCCACCGCTACTCTCCATCGTCGCCGGTGAGGAAGAGCTTCACTGCCTCGACCTCGCCGCCGTCGTATTCGCGCCGGCCGCGGAAATCTTCACTCCGCCGCCGCCGTAGTTGTCTCTCACCACCAAGTTAGGGCGTGGAAGATCTGAACGGACGAACTTCTCCACTTCCACTTCCAGTTCGTCGTGTTCTTCGTCCAGGGTAATTAAAATCTGATTTTACTGCCCTACTTTGATTCTGATGATTTCACAAAATCTTCAAAAGGTGTTTATTCTTCAACTTCCCATTCCATAAACTCCCGAATGCTTCTGTATCTTGATTTGTTTCTCTAAGCTATGTTTTTCTTCAAGATTCCTCAATTGTGTGGATTTTCTAATCTATACAACTCTGGAACCTAAGTCAAGAACGCTTAGTGAAATTCCTCAAGACTCCCCTGGTCAAATTCCTCAAACTTGATTTCTTTTGAAAAATTTCTGAGAACGCATATGACCTCTCCAAATTCTTTGCACCTATACTCTGTTCACAGGTACAAAATGTCTGCTGCTGAATCACTAGGTTCTCATCAACTTAACTCATTTGCAGCGTTCCTCGAAGATAAGTTGCACACTTCCTCAGAAACATCAATTGTTTAAAATCCTCAAGTGAAGAAAATGGATGATGGTAAAAGACCTCAGAAGGGAGGAAAGAGGCCTGAAACAAACACTGCTTTTGAGATCCCTGAAGACATATATGATGAATATTGCACTCCTGATGAAGCAACTCATGGCAAAGAGACCAAGACTCAGCGCAAAGTGCGCATACAGAGAATTGAGAGAACATGGGCTAAGGAATGGAGGGAATATCGTTATGTTACTCCCAAGTACATGAAGAAATTCACCGTTAACCCTCCATGTCCAAGACCTCCATTCGCTCCAGGCCAAGAAGCTGATCCCTCAAGTATCAGGCGCGGTGAGGAATTTCCCTGTTGGAAATATGCCCTAGAGGCAATAATAAAATGGTTATTATTATATTTCCTTGTTCATGATAATTATCTATTGTTCATGCTATAATTGTATTAACCAGAAACCGTAATACATGTGTGAATACATAGATCACAGCATGTCCCTAGTAAGCCTCTAGTTGACTAGCTCGTTGATCAATAGATGGTTATGGTTTCCTGACCATGGACATTGGATGTCATTGATAACGGGATCACATCATTAGGAGAATGATGTGATGGACAAGACCCAATCCTAAGCATAGCACAAGATCGTATAGTTCGTTCGCTAGAGCTTTTCTAATGTCAAGTATCATTTCCTTAGACCATGAGATTGTGCAACTCCCGGATACCGTAGGAATGCTTTGGGTGTATCAAACGTCACAACGTAACTGGGTGACTATAAAGGTGCACTACAGGTATCTCTGAAAGTGTCTGTTGGGTTGGCACGAATCGAGACTGGGATTTGTCACTCCGTATGACGGAGAGGTATCTCTGGGCCCACTCGGTAATGCATCATCGTAATGAGCTAAATGTGACTAAGGAGTTAGCCACGGGATCATGCGTTACGGAACGAGTAAAGAGACTTGCCGGTAACAAGATTGAACAAGGTGTAAGGATACCGACGATCGAATCTCGGGCAAGTAACATACCGATGGACAAAGGGAATTGCGTACGGGATTGATTGAATCCTCGACATCGTGGTTCATCCGATGAGATCATTGTGGAACATGTGGGAGCCAACATGGGTATCCAGATCCCGCTGTTGGTTATTGGCCGGGGAGATGTCTCGGTCATGTCTGCATGGTTCCCGAACCCGTAGGGTCTACACACTTAAGGTTCGGTGACGCTAGAGTTGTTATGGGAAATTGTATGTGGTTACCGAAGGTTGTTCGGAGTCCCGGATGAGATCCCGGATGTCACGAGGAGTTCCAGAATGGTCCGGAGGTGAAGAATTATATATGGGAAGTCCAGTTTCAGTCACCGGAATGGTTTCGGGGGTTATCGGTATTGTACCGGGACCACCGGAAGGTGTCCGGGGGTCCACCGGGTGGGGCCACCTGCCCCGGTGGGCCAAGTGGGCTGAGCAAGGGAGGGAACCAGCCCCTGGTGGGCTGGTGCGCCCCCCCAAGGGCCCCAAGGCGCCTAGGGTTGAAAACCCTAGGGGGTGGGGGCGCCTCCCACCAAACTTGGGGGGCAAGTCCCCCCCTTGGACGCCGCCCCCCTTATATGGGATCTAAGCGGGCCGGCCCCCTCTCCCCTTCACCCATAAATAGAGGGGGGGGGGGGTGGGAGGGCAGCAGCACCCCTTCCCTGGCGCAAACCCCCCCCCTCTTCCAACACCTCCTCCTCCTCCGTAGTGCTTGGCGAAGCCCTGTCGGAGAACCACAAGCTCCACCACCACGCCGTCGTGCTGCCGGAGCCCCCTCAACTTCTCCTCTTCCTTGCTGGATCAAGAGGAGGAGACGTCCCCGGGCTGTACGTGTGTTGAACGCGGAGGCGCCGTCCGTTCGGCGCTAGATCGGATCTTCCGCGATTTGAATCGCCGCGAGTACGACTCCATCATCCGCGTTCCTTGTAACGCTTCCGCTTAGCGATCTTCAAGGGTATGAAGATGCACTCCCTCTCTCTCATTGCAAGCTTCTCCTAGATTGATCTTGGTGACACGTAGAAATTTTTTTGATTTACTACTACGTTCCCCAACAGTGGCCTCATGAGCTAGGTCTATGCGTAGATTCTTTGCACGAGTAGAACACAAGTAGTTGTGGGCGATGATTTGTTCAATTTGCTTACCGTTACTAGTCCTATCTTGATTCGGTGGCATTGTGGGATGAAGCGGCCCGGACCGACCTTACACGTACGCTTACGTGAGACAGGTTCCACCGACTGACATGCACTTGATGCATAAGGTGGCTAGCGGGTGTCTGTCTCTCCCACTTTAGTCGGATCGGATTCGATGAAGAGGGTCCTTATGAAGGGTAAATAGCAATTGGCATATCACCGTTGTGGCTTTTGCGTAGGTAAGAAACGTTCTTGCTAGAAACCCATAGCAGCCACGTAAAACATGCAACAACAATTAGAGGACGTCTAACTTGTTTTTGCAGGGTATGCTATGTGATGTGATATGGCCAAAAAGGATGTGATGAATTATATATGTGATTTATGAGATTGATCATGTTCTTGTAATAGGAATCACGACTTGCATGTCGATGAATATGACAACCGGCAGGAGCCATAGGAGTTGTTTCAATTTATTGTATGACCTGCGTGTCAATGTAAAGGCCATGTAATTACTTTACTTTATTGCTAACTGTTAGCCATAGTAGTAGAAGTAATAGTTGGCGAGACAACTTCATGAAGACACGATGATGGAGATCATGATGATGGAGATCATGGTGTCATGCCGGTGACGATGGTGATCATGCCGCGCCTCGAAGATGGAGATCAAAAGCGCAAGATGATATTGGCCATATCATGTCACTTTATGATTTGCATGTGATGTTTGTCATGTTTACATCTTATTTGCTTAGAACAACAGTAGCATAAATAAGATGATCCCTCACTAAAATTTCAAGAAATGTGTTCCCCCTAACTGTGCACCGTTGCGAAGGTTCGTTGTTTCGAAGCACCACGTGATGATCGGGTGTGATAGATTCTAACGTTCGCATACAACGGGTGTAAGCCAGATTTACACATGCGAAACACTTAGGTTGACTTGACGAGCCTAGCATGTACAGACATGGCTTCGGAACACGAGAGACCGAAAGGTCGAACATGAGTCGTATAGTAGATGCGATCAACATGGAGATATTTCACCGTTGATGACTAGTCCGTCTCACGTGATGATCGGACACGGGCTAGTCGATTCGGATCATGTATCACTTGGATGACTAGAGGGATGTCTATCTGAGTGGGAGTTCATTAAATAATTTGATTAGATGAACTTGATTATCATGAACTTAGTCTAAAATTGTCTTTACAATCTATCCTGTAGATCAAATGGCCCACGCTAATGTTGCCCTCAACTTCAACGCGTTCCTAGAGAAAACCAAGCTGAAAGACGATGGTAGCAACTATACGGACTGGGTCCGTAACTTGAGGATCATCCTCATAGCTGCCAAGAAAGCATATGTCCTTGAAGCACCGCTAGGTGATGCACCCATTTTCCCAGCAACTCAAGACGTTATGAACGCCTGGCAGTCGCGTAGTGATGATTACTCCCTGGTTCAGTGCGGCATGCTTTACAGCTTAGAATCGGGGCTCCAAAAGCGTTTTGAGCAGCACGGAGCATATGAGATGTTCCAAGAGCTGAAAATGGTTTTCCAAGCTCATGCCCGAGTCGAGAGATATGAAGTCTCTGACAAGTTCTATAGTTGTAAGATGGAGGAAAACAGTTCTGTCAGCGAGCATATACTCAAAATGTCTGGGTTGCACAACCGCTTGTCTCAGCTGGGAGTTAATCTTCCAGATGATTCGGTCATTGACAGGATCCTCCAGTCGCTTCCACCTAGCTACAAGAGCTTTGTGATGAACTACAATATGCAAGGGATGGAGAAGTCCAATCCCGAGTTATATTCAATGCTGAAATCAGCGGAGGTGGAAATCAAGAAGGAACATCAAGTGTTGATGGTGAATAAGACCACTAGTTTCAAGAAAGGCAAGGGTAAGAAGAACTTCAAGAAGGACGGCAAGGGAGTTGCCGCCCCCGGCAAGCCAGTTGCCGGGAAGAAGCCAAAGAATGGACCCAAGCCTGAGACTGAGTGCTTTTATTGCAAGGGAAATGGTCACTTGAAGCGGAACTGCCCCAAGTACTTAGCGGATAAGAAGGCCGGCAATACCAAAGGTATATATGATATACATGTTATTGATGTGTACCTTACCAGCGCTCGTAGTAGCTCCTGGGTATTTGATACCGGTGCGGTTGCTCACATTTGTAACTCAAAACAGGAGCTGCGGAATAAGCGGAGACTGGCGAAGGACGAGGTGACGATGCGCGTCGGGAATGGTTCCAAGGTCGATGTGATCGCCGTTGGCACGCTACCTCTACATCTACCTTCGGGATTAGTTTTAAACCTCAATAATTGTTATTTAGTACCAGCTTTGAGCATGAACATTGTATTAGGATCTCGTTTGATGCGAGATGGCTACTCATTTAAATCCAAGAATAATGGTTGTTCTATTTATATGAGAAATATGTTTTATGGTCATGCCCCGCTGGTCAATGGTTTATTTTTATTGAATCTCGAACGTGATGTCACACATATTCATAGTGTGAATGCCAATAAATGTAAGGTTGATAATGATAGTCCCACATACTTGTGGCACTGCCGCCTTGGTCACATTGGTGTCAAGCGCATGAAGAAACTCCATGCAGATGGACTTTTGGAGTCTCTTGATTATGAATCATTTGACACATGCGAACCATGCCTCATGGGCAAAATGACCAAGACTCCGTTCTCCGGAACAATGGAACAAGCAACCAACTTGTTGGAAATAATACATACTGATGTATGCGGTCCAATGAGTGTTGAGGCTCGCGGTGGCTATCGTTATGTTCTCACCCTCACTGATGACTTAAGTAGATATGGGTATGTCTACTTAATGAAACATAAGTCTGAGACCTTTGAAAAGTTCAAGGAATTTCAGAACGAGGTAGAGAATCAACGTGACAGGAAAATAAAATTCTTGCGATCAGATCGTGGGGGAGAATATTTGAGTCACGAGTTTGGCACGCACTTAAGGAAATGTGGAATTGTTTCACAACTCACGCCGCCTGGAACACCTCAGCGTAATGGTGTGTCCGAACATCGTAATCGCACTCCATTGGATATGGTGCGATATATGATGTCTCTTACCGATCTACCGCTATCTTTTTGGGGCTATGCTTTAGAGACTGCCGCATTCACTTTAAATAGGGCACCATCTAAATCCGTTGAGACGACACCGTATGAATTATGGTTTGGGAAGAAACCTAAGCTGTCGTTTCTGAAAGTTTGGGGATGCAATACTTATGTCAAGAAACTTCAACCTGAAAAGCTCGAACCCAAATCAGAAAAATGCGTCTTCATAGGATACCCTAAGGAAACTATTGGGTATACCTTATACCTTAGATCCGAAGGCAAGATCTTTGTTGCCAAGAATGGATCCTTTCTGGAGAAAGAGTTTCTCTCGAAAGAAGTAAGTGGGAGGAAAGTAGAACTTGATGAGGTACCCCCTCTTGAACCGGAGAGTAGCGCAGCTCAGGAAGATGTTTCTGTGGTGCCTGCACCGACTAGAGAGGAAGTTAATGATGATGATCATGAAACTTCGGATCAAGTTGCTACTGAACTTCGTAGGTCCACGAGGACACATTCCGCACCAGAGTGGTACGGCAACCCTGTCCTGGAAATCATGTTGTTAGACAACGGTGAACCTTCGAACTATGAAGAAGCGATGGCGGGCCCGGATTCCAACAAATGGCTTGAAGCCATGAAATCCGAGATAGGATCCATGTATGAGAACAAAGTATGGACTTTGGTGGACTTGCCCGATGATCGGCGAGCCATAGAAAATAAATGGATCTTTAGGAAGAAGACTGACGCGGATGGTAATGTGACCGTCTATAAGGCTCGGCTTGTCACTAAGGGTTATCGACAAGTTCAAGGGGTTGACTACGATGAGACCTTCTCACCCGTAGCGAAGCTGAAGTCCGTCCAAATCATGTTAGCAATTGCCGCATTCTATGATTATGAAATCTGGCAAATGGACGTCAAAACGGCATTCCTTAATGGTTTCCTTAAGGAAGAATTGTATATGATGCAGCCGGAAGGTTTTGTCGATCCTAAGAATGCTGACAAGGTATGCAAGCTCCAGCGCTCCATCTATGGGCTGGTGCAGCCATCTCGGAGTTGGAACATTCGCTTTGATGAAATGATCAAAGCGTTTGGGTTTATACAGACTTATGGAGAATCCTGTATTTACAAGAAAGTGAGTGGGAGCTCTGTAGCATTTCTCATATTATATGTGGATGACATATTGTTGATGGGAAATGATATAGAACTTTTGGACAGCATAAAGGCCTACTTGAATAAGTGTTTTGCAATGAAGGACCTTGGAGAAGCTGCTTACATATTAGGCATCAAGATCTATAGAGATAGATCGAGACGCCTCATTGGTCTTTCACAAAGCACATACCTTGACAAGATATTGAAGAAGTTCAATATGGATCAGTACAAGAAGGGGTTCTTGCCTGTATTGCAAGGTGTGAGATTGAGCACAGCTCAACGCCCGACCTCGGCAGCAGAAAGAGAAAAGATGAGTGTCATCCCCTATGCCTCGGCCATAGGCTCTATTATGTATGCCATGCTGTGTACCAGACCTGATGTAAACCTTGCCATAAGTTTGGTAGGGAGATACCAAAGTGATCCCGGTATGGAACACTGGACAGCGGTCAAGAATATCCTGAAGTACCTGAAAAGGACTAAGGATATGTTTCTCGTTTATGGAGGTGCCGAAGAGCTCGTCGTAAAGGGTTACGTCGACGCTAGCTTTGACACAGATCTGGATGACTCCAAGTCACAAACCGGATACGTGTATATTTTGAATAGTGGGGCAATCAGCTGGTGCAGTTGCAAGCAAAGCGTCGTGGCGGGATCTACATGTGAAGCGGAGTACATAGCTGCTTCGGAAGCAGCGCAGGAAGGAGTCTGGATGAAGGAGTTTATCACCGACCTAGGAGTGGTTCCCAATGCGTCGGGCCCGATGACTCTCTTCTGTGACAACACTGGAGCTATTGCCATTGCCAAGGAGCCCAGGTTTCACAAGAAGACCAAGCACATCAAGCGCCGCTTCAACTCCATTCGTGAATATATTCAAGATGGAGATATAGATATTTGTAAAGTACATACGGATCTAAATGTCGCAGATCCGTTGACTAAACCTCTTCCACGAGCAAAACATGATCAGCACCAGAACTCTATGGGTGTTCGATTCATCACAATGTAACTAGATTATTGACTCTAGTGCAAGTGGGAGACTGTTGGAAATATGCCCTAGAGGCAATAATAAAATGGTTATTATTATATTTCCTTGTTCATGATAATTATCTATTGTTCATGCTATAATTGTATTAACCGGAAACCGTAATACATGTGTGAATACATAGATCACAGCATGTCCCTAGTAAGCCTCTAGTTGACTAGCTCGTTGATCAATAGATGGTTATGGTTTCCTGACCATGGACATTGGATGTCATTGATAACGGGATCACATCATTAGGAGAATGATGTGATGGACAAGACCCAATCCTAAGCATAGCACAAGATCGTATAGTTCGTTCGCTAGAGCTTTTCTAATGTCAAGTATCATTTCCTTAGACCATGAGATTGTGCAACTCCCGGATACCGTAGGAATGCTTTGGGTGTATCAAACGTCACAACGTAACTGGGTGACTATAAAGGTGCACTACAGGTATCTCCGAAAGTATCTGTTGGGTTGGCACGAATCGAGACTGGGATTTGTCACTCCGTATGACGGAGAGGTATCTCTGGGCCCACTCGGTAATGCATCATCGTAATGAGCTCAATGTGACTAAGGAGTTAGCCACGGGATCATGTGTTACGGAACGAGTAAAGAGACTTGCCGGTAACGAGATTGAACAAGGTGTAAGGATACCGACGATCGAATCTCGGGCAAGTAACATACCGATGGACAAAGGGAATTGCGTACGGGATTGATTGAATCCTCGACATCGTGGTTCATCCGATGAGATCATCGTGGAACATGTGGGAGCCAACATGGGTATCCAGATCCCGCTGTTGGTTATTGGCCGGAGAGATGTCTCGGTCATGTCTGCATGGTTCCCGAACCCGTAGGGTCTACACACTTAAGGTTCGGTGACGCTAGAGTTGTTATGGGAAATTGTATGTGGTTACCGAAGGTTGTTCGGAGTCCCGGATGAGATCCCGGACGTCACGAGGAGTTCCGGAATGGTCCGGAGGTGAAGAATTATATATGGGAAGTCCATTTCAGTCACGGAATGGTTTCGGGGGTTATCGGTATTGTACCGGGACCACCGGAAGGTGTCCGGGGGTCCACCGGGTGGGGCCACCTGCCCCGGTGGGCCAAGTGGGCTGAGCAGGGAGGGAACCAGCCCCGTGGGCTGGTGCGCCCCCCCAAGGGGCCCAAGGCGCCTAGGGTTGAAAACCCTAGGGGGTGGGGGCGCCTCCCACCAAACTTGGGGCAAGTCCCCCCCTTGCCCGCCGCCCCCCCCCCCTTAGATGGGATCTAAGGGGGCCGGCCCCCTCTCCCCTTCGCCTATAAATAGAGGGGGGGTGGGAGGGCACAGCACCCTTCCCTGGCGCAGCCCTCCCCCTCTCCAACACCTCTCCTCCTCCTCCGTAGTGCTTGGCGAAGCCCTGTCGGAGAACCACAAGCTCCACCACCACGCCGTCGTGCTGCCGGAGCCCTCCCTCAACTTCTCCTCTTCCCTTGCTGGATCAAGAAGGAGGAGACGTCCCCGGGCTGTACGTGTGTTGAACGCGGAGGCGCCGTCCGTTCGGCGCTAGATCGGATCTTCCGCGATTTGAATCGCCGCGAGTACGACTCCATCATCCGCGTTCCTTGTAACGCTTCCGCGTAGCGATCTTCAAGGGTATGAAGATGCACTCCCTCTCTCTCATTGCAAGCTTCTCCTAGATTGATCTTGGTGACACGTAGAATTTTTTTTGATTTACTACTACATTCCCCAACATTCCCAAGGAATGGGCTAAGCGCCAAGCCAAATTGGCTAAAGTAGCAAAGGAAGCAGTGAAGAAATTCAATGAAGACTCTGCTGCTGCTGCTGCTGCTGAGGCCTCTGCTAGCAAGCCCAAGAAGGCTTTGCCGAAGAAATCTGCTATGAAGCTGAGTTCCTCAACTACTATGCCCTCATGGCCAATTGCCAAGCCCTCACTGCCAATTCCTCAGGCAACCACATCAAGGGCAGCTCCAATTCCCTCAGCTGCCACAAAGTCTTCAACTTGAGCTGCAAAGTCCTCAGCACCTGTGCATCTTGCCACGTGCCAATGGACTACAGGAATCTCTATTACCTCCGGAGCATCTGCAAGTTCCTCAGCTCCGCCACAGTCTTCAACTGATCCAATCTTGCTGAAGAAAAAGGCCACTGCTGGACGAGGCCCAAGGCCAAGTCCTCACAAGAAGCATGTTGCCTTCCAAGTTCCGTCTGATGACGATGATGCTGATGATGAAGAACTTGCTGAGATCATCAAAGACAGGCAAGAAAAGGCCACTAGAGCCAAAGGCAGTGATGTGCCACTCATGCTGGATCCTAAAAGGATCCTTGATTTCATCGATCTATGGCACAAGGATCCAAATACTCCTTTGCCTGAATTGAACCTCACTCCTGGCCAGAGCCACATGTTGATGGCCTTCATAGCCGAAGAAAAATGGAAATTTGAGAAGGCCAGGCAAGTCAAGAAAGCTCAATACAAGAAGGAGCGCTTTCTGAAGAAGAATGCTGTGAAGATGACTCCTGACGAACTTGTGAATCTGCAAAAGGAGATCAAAGCTCTCAGCGATGAATTTGACGCATATCGTGTAGATTGGCTAGGTGCCAAAGTCAGATTTCTCAGAATGGCCAAGGGGTTCAACCCGAATGTTGCAGCTCCATCGCAACAACAAATTCCTCAGGCTGATGCATCTGCTCAGCCTACTGAAGAGAATGCTAGCACAGCTGATGAAAATCAGTCTGTTGAAGAAACTGCACCACTTTCATCTGCTCCTCCTGCAAAGTCATCACAGATGAAAGATATCCACCTTCCTTCTGCATCAGAAGCGAAGAAGACCAAAGCTGCAGAAAAGGCAGCTGTGAAGAAAAGGAAAGCATCAGAAACTGCAGAGTATTCAGCTCCCAAGAAAGTGAAGACTTTGCAAAGCTCGTACACCAACCCCATTGATGTTGTTCCTATCTCAAGCATGCCATCAAAGGAAATTGTTCCCTTTGGTGAGGAATATGTCATTCTAGATGACAGTGATGAAGCGAATCCTTCTGCTGCTACTTCAGAGCAGTTGGATGAGGAAATTGAAGTGAATGATATCCCTTCAACCCCACTGGTATCATCGCCCTTGCCTCAGTTCACAGCTGAAGAGGCAGGCATTGAAGAAATTGATGAAGAAGATGAGGATGTGGACATTGGGTCTACTACACCAGTTCTCAATGATGATTATTGGGAAAGACATCATCCAAATTCTCCATTGACCACTCCTCTGCAACGAATTCCTCAGTCCCCTGTGCAGTTTCTTCAGGCACAACTGATGCAGTTGCCCTGGCTTGATCAGATTCTTCAGGCGCAATATTGGTGGTTGCCCTGGCATTTGCGACTGGAATGAAGAACTCATTCTTCAATTCTACGCCACACTGCATATCACTGGAAATGTTGAAGATGTGAATTCATGGGTGCTAGACTGGATGACCAAAAATACACATTACAAAGCACCGGCCTCTGAATTGCTTCACACCGTCCCAGTCAGTCCTCCCACTGAAGGTGCTAGGCTCATCTATGAGGAACTTGAACTCTCAAATCATTTGATGCAAGTGGTGATGAAGCCTTTGAAGGCTGGCCAAGCTCCAAGGACCACCTTCCTTGTGAAGGAATTGCTCTATGTGCCAAGGATGATATATCGCATATTGACCAAAACCCTCAGTCCAATCAAGGGCCACAACTCTGATGAAGAAGAGGTTGTTGGCATCATGAAGAATCTGCTGTTCAACATGATACATGGCATTCCCATTAACTACCATGATTTCTTCATGAGGACTTTGGCCAATGCTGCTCTGTCACCTTTTGAGTTGAAGCCTTACGCTCCCTGGATCATGAAATTCATCAGATCAAGGTCTACAATTCATTATCAGGCTGACTTTCATAATCATCTCAGCTATTTGCCACCTATTGAAGTCCTCAAGCGAACTATTTCCTCAGCTGATGAGAAGGGCAAGGCTGCTATTATAGATGAAGGCGCTCGTCCATTGGATGGACAGTTTCGCAAAGCTGCATCCTATTTCACCAATGATGACTCTGCAACACAAGATTCTGCCGCCAAAGCTTCAAAGCAAAATCCTCAAGAACGGCTCCGCGTGTGATGACTGATCGTGAACTTCTCCTCAGTCTTCATCAGAAAGTTGATCGAAATCACAAGTGGGTCAAGCGTCAGTTTGGTGCAATTCTTCAGAACATGACAGTCACTCAAAACACTGTGAAGAAGAATCACTACTACTTGCATGAAGTCTTTGACCGCACTTGGGCTATTCTGTCGAATCTTTATAGTGCTGAAGATCTCAAGGAGATGGGCTTCCAACAGGACTTTGACTGGTCTCAGCCACCTTCGAAGAAATTCAAGAAGGTCAAAGTTCCTCAGCTTGTTGCCAGTTCATATTCTTCATCACGCGAGACGGATGAAGCTGAAGATTTGAACGACACTGCGGCAGGCCCTACCTCAACGGACTACCCCAACAACGCTGGCGCTCCTCCATCGACATCATGATGATATTCTTCAGGGGCGTTAGTCCTCATTTTTCGTCCCTTTTGGTCATTCGATGACAAAGAGGGAGAAATTTGAGTTAGTCTTCAAGCGGGTCTTATATATGGGCTATTTTTTTCTGTTAAGTTACAACTCTTGCTCTTCTGAGGTGTTTGATCTGATGAGTTGTAAACTTAAGTCCTATGGTGGTCTGATACTTTTGAACTGCTTTCTGCATGCTTATTTCCTCAAGTACCTTAATGCACGAATGCTGAATTTCGTCAGACACCATATTTCATCATGCATTTCAAATTCTTCATATCATATGTTAAATGCGTGTATGAATTACAAGATATAGGGGGAGATCTCCATGATATTACTCTACAATGTGCATTTGCAATCCAAAGCAAAATCCTCAATATGCACATCTTCAGGGGGAGTTCCTCTATATCTTGCAATCAAATTCCTCAATATCAGTATTTACACTTCATATGTTTTATCCCCGTTGAAAACTTAACCTATTTGTCATCAATCACCAAAAAGGGGGAGATTGTAAGTGCATCTAGTGCCCCTTAGTGGTTTTGGTGTATTGAAGACTTATAGGTTAAGGGACTAATGTGTTTGTGAGTGTACACAAGTTCTATAAGTCTATGAGGAGTTTGATATTTACGAAGAAAGTCGACCCCTAAAAATGAATGTCTTCAGTTGAAGACTTTGGTTTTCTTGAAGACTTTGAAAATGAGGAAATTGGTGTGACCTTGAAGACTTGATATTGATGCGAGGATTATGAAGCATGAAGACTTTTGTTTTCATAGTTTTGTTTTCCCTTTCTTGAGTCATAGGAAACACCGTACTGTTAAAGGGGGTCGAGGTAAAACTAAGGAAAAGTTTCCAAGTGATGCTCAACTCAAATCCTACACCTACCAATCCTTTCGAGTGAAGCCATTGGAAATCTCATACAGTTCAGTCAAGTTCTTCAGTGACAGAGACGGAGTTCTTCTGTTCTCTGAGGAATTTGTTCTGACTGAGGAGTTAGGAATTCGCCAGTGCGGATTGCCTACAAGTGAGGAACATGATAGCCCTGAGGAATTTGAGAGCTCAAATTTCCGACCGTTGATGTGCTATGCGCCAACTGTCCAAAATATCCTACCCACCTAACGGTCATATCATTGAAGGACATTTATGTCTTATCATGTCGGGCTGCTCCCCGGCTATAAATAGCCGCCCCCTACAACCACTAGCTGGTTGGCTGCTCCGAGAGAAACTGACACTTGTCATTTAGAGCATCCCATCCTCCGAGGACTTTGAGCGAAAATCATCAAGTGAGGAAAAACCCAAACGCAACACCTAAAACCCAAAGTGATTGAGCATCACTGAAGAGATTGTTCCTGTGTGGAACCGACGCTTGTTACCTTTGAGGACTGTGCATCCTCCAGACGGTTAGGCGTCATAGTCTAGAGCATCCAAGAGGAATCGTGGATCGCTGAGTGACCAAGTCTGTGAAGGTTTGGAAGTCACCTGTGAAGACTTACCACGAGTGATTGGGCGAGGTCTGTGTGACCTTAGCTCAAGGAGAATACGGTGAGGACTGTGTGTCCGGAACTATGTGTCCTCAGGTTTAAATACCTAGCCGCTCCAACCAGATGTACAACTGTCACAGCAGTTGGAACTGGTCTACCAAATCACTGTCTTCACCAAGCTACTAGTTCTATTTCCTCAACCCTTTCATTTCCTCGCATACTTGCTGTGTACTTGATCGTTACTGTTTGAAGACTTTGACTGAAGACTTTCTCAATTTCCTCATTCCTATTTCTTTAGTCACTTTGTCTTCAGCCTGCTTATCCTGTTTACACACTTCCTGTGCTCTATTTTGTTTCATTTCATCATGATGACTATGCTACTGCTTTGTTATCCATGTACCTGAGTACTTATTCCGCTGCTTGTAGTTCGTTGCTTAGGAAATTCCTCAAGTAGTATTTCCTCAGCGACGAATTCATAAAAATCGCCTATTCACCCCCCCTCTAGTCGATATAACGCACTTTCAATTCCAGATGCAACGACCATTGTTTATGCGCATCATGCAAGATGTGAAGCCCTATGATGATTACTTCATGCTGAAAAGGGATGCCATTGATCGCATTGGATTCTCTGGTCTTCAGAAGTGCACGACTTCTATTAGGATGCTTGCTTATGTCACATCAACAGATTCATGGCACGAGTGTGACGCCCCCGGCTCAATTGTGCAATAATCATACACGCAAATGCACACGATCAAGCCTAAGGACTCATGGGAAGATATCACAACACAACTATAAAACATAAATAAAGTCATACAAGCTTTATATTACAAGCCAGGGGCCTCGAGGGCTCGAATACATAAGCTCGCATACAAGCGTCAGCGGAAGCATCAGATATCTGAGTACAGATATGAAACAGAAACAGATAAGCCCTTAGAAAGGTGGGGCAAAAGAAAACACTACGATCGAAAGGCGCAGGCCTCCTGCCTGGGACCCTCCGAACCTACTCCTGGTCGTTGGCCAACTCGAAGCAGTATCCACCCTCGGGGTAGTAGTAGCGATCGTCGGCGGGGGCAGCTGTCTCAGGGGCTCCGTCATCTGGTTGCACCAAAAGGATATGGGGGAAAAAGAAAACAAAGCAACCGTGAGTACTCATCCGAAGTACTCAACAAGCAAGGATCTACACTACATATGCAACATTATCAAAGGAAGGTTGTATATGTGGACTGGGCTGCAGAAATGCCAGAATAGAGGGAAGGCCTAGTCCTATCTAAGACTAGCATCTTCAGCGGTCTTGCAGCATTAGAAGAGTGTAGATTAGTACAGTATAAAGTAGTAGTAGCAATAAGTATCATCCTCGGTCGGAGATCCTTTCTCGACTCCCTGCGAGAAAGCAATCACAGAGCCCTAGTATCCATGTCTCAACCTCGGCCAGAGATCCTTTCTCGACTCCCTGCGAGAAAGCAATCCCAGAGCCATACTACCCATTTCTCATCACAAGTATCCAGTTCTAGTTGTATCGATCGGGATACAACTCCGAGCGTCCGTTACCTAGGATCGGCTATGCATAGATTAGTTCTTCCCTGTAGGGGTGCACCAACTTACCCACCACGCTCGCTTAACTCCGGCCGGACACACTTTCTGGGTCATGCCCGGCCTCGGCCAAACGACACACCACAGCCCTACCTAGAGCTCAGCAGAGAGGTCCCCGCCGGTCTACATCCTAAGCGCCCAGGGGTCTTGGGCCATCGCCCTGTGCACTCCGGGTCGTTGTGTGCAGGGTGGATACCAGCACCGCCTCGGATGGTCGGCACGATCCAACCGTGCCACAATGCTGAACTGGACGTCTGACAGAGCTTTTGGCTGATGCCATGATGCAGAGTACCCATATTTATTCCCGTGTGATGGTTAGTGCTATCGGGCCAGAAGCCCACTCGAATAAAATATCCAAATCGTTAGTACATTGGGGGTGCGGTAACGAGCAGAGACTCACGATCGATGTGACCCCGTCGCCCCGTCTCGAGGACTTGCGGCAAGGGCTAAGAATGCCCGGCCACACCTCGTATACATATCTCAGGCACCCTCCAGGTCAACCCGTCTCCACATCACTCGCGGGTACCCCTCAGTGTCGACCCGCCTTTCCAAGTATCAGTAGTACAGTCCAAGTGTCCGTGTGTCCATAACATCAGGGGAATCCGAGCTATCACCCTCGTTGGATTCCTACTCGATGTATCCGTCAAGGTGAACTCGGAGGAATCACCCTCGATGGGTTCACACTTGAGGTGTTGCACGACAGCGTCGTTACCAGAAGTGGTGAAGGAGGAATCACCCTCGATGACCATGACCGAGTAACTACTCCACAGAGTTATCATCGGAAGTGCTTACGAGGTATCACCCTCGGCACTCGATAGTAATGCTGCAGTGTCGTACAGATAAAGCGGGTGTGATGTGCGGTGTTGGGGCCTAGTCGTCGAGTCTTCCGATGTTCCAGCGGGGCAACCGGGACAAGTGGGGTCACTGGGGTCTCTACCCAGCCTATACTAAGCAGTTTAGGATAAGCAGGTAAGGTATCAGTAGCAGGTTACAATAAACAGGCTATGCATCAGAATAGGTAAAGCAGTAGCAGCAGCAGTTCTAATGCAAGCACAAGAGAGAAGAGAATAGGCGATATAGGCATGCTCAAAGGGGGGTGCTTGCCTGGTTGCTCGGCGGCAAAGGCAGGGTCGTGAACGGTGTCGTCAACCTCCGGAGCTACGTCGGCCTCGGGGACGATGTCGGTGTCGGGGCCTACCGAGAGAGAAGAGGTGGAGGAAACAAATAAATACACGGCAAACGTATGCAACACAGAGCAGGCTATGCTAATGTGCAGTGCAGGGTAAGTCATATTAGTTATTTTAGGATTTAAGTTGGAATTATTAATCGGCGTATATGCACTATTCATCTACTAGAAACAGGTAAAAAGTTGCGGGTTCACCTTCATAGAGGGTCCCGACACGGAAACAGATGGCACGGTTGGATTCGTCTCGTCGCTCTGAGCAACTTTCATGTAAAAAACTTTTTCATCCGAGTTACGGTTTAATTTCTATGATTTTCTAAAGTTTAAATCATTTTCTGGATTTATTTAATTAATTTAAATCAACATTATCCGAAACAGTGCATTATGACATCAGCAGAACATCATGATGATGTCAGCAGGTCAACTCTGGCTGACTAGAGTCAAATCTGACATGTGGGACCCACATGTCATAGGCTATACTTGCTAAACTGAGGATTAAATCATCTAATTAACCTAATCATCTAGTGGGACCCACTGTCAGTGTCCGCTTAGTTAACTAATTAGCTATTTAGATTAATTAGCATGTTAATTAGTATTTCTAATTATTCTTAAAATGTTTTAGCGGTGGGGCCCGCGTGTCAGTGACACGGGTTGCCCAGTCAGCGGGCTGACCTGGTCAATGGGGCCAGCCGGGCCCATGGTCAGTGACAGAGAGGTGGGGCCCACGCGTCCAGGTGGCTGCCACATCGGCAGCGTTGGCGGCTATACGCCGGCGGTCACGGAGCGCGGCGGAGGTTCGCCGGAGGCTTGCCGGAAATCGCCCACAGGGGCTCATTTAGTGCGGGAAGCGGCTCGTTCAAAAGCTGGGATCGAACCGAGTCGATCTGTGGCGATCTCACGAGCTGGGGTGGCCGGAGTTCGCCGGAACGAAGCTCGCGGCGGCGGCCGGAGTTCGGTGGTGCACGGGAACGTCGAGGAGGGGCTCCAGCGGTCTAACTAAGCGACTAGGCGGCGTATAGGGGGCATGAGGAGCTTGCTACGGTGGTCGGACGGAGCAACAGGTGCTCGGGTGCGCGGGAACAACGGCCATGGCGGCGGCCGGAGCAAGGTAGCGAGGCGAGCTAGCTAGGGGTGGCGAAGGAGAGAGGGGAGAGGTCTCAAAGGACCGGAAGCTCACAGTGGAGATGCAGAGGGGTGGCAGTGGGCTCGGGGAGGCTTGCCGGCGCTGGAAATGACGACAAAGGCCGGCGGCGATCTCTGGCAATCCGAGGTCGACGTGGGAGAGGTAGGGGCTCTGAGCTTCGGCTCGATGTAGTAGGCGGAGCGGCGGTCTCGGGTGGAGCTCAGGGGCAGCCTCGCGGCGAGCGAGGGCGGCGGTGGCCGCGGGATTCACGGCGACGCGGCGGCGACCTTTCGGGCGTCGAGAGGGAGAGGACGAACGGGCGAGGGGAGGAGGGGAAAGGGGGGCGCTAGGGTTTCAGGGGGTGGTCCTGGGGCTTCCTTATCCACGGCGCGCGCGGCGATGCGCTGTCGAGCGAGGGGGAGTGGAGGGCCTGGCTGCGCGCGCGCGTGCACGCGCGGTGTTTGACAGCGAGCGCAGGTGAGCAGTGCGGGAGGAGGGAGGAGGTGCGGGGTAGGCTGGGCCGGCACTGTGGCCACTTAGGCCCAGGCACATGGGCCTTTTTCCTTTTCTTCTATTTTGCTTTCTGTTTTCTTTTGTTTTTCTGTTTTGCAAATAGTTAGGCCCCCAATTGTCTTTTGAAAAATAAGTGACTTAGCTTATTAAATATGGTGCATTATTTGCCACTGCCAGGAATTGGTTTGAAGCCACAGTAATTTCATTTGGATTTTAATTAAATGAATATGGATTAAATATCTCTGTTTTGTTGCTGTTAGAGTCACATAATTAATTTAGTATATGTTGATTATAATTTTAGAATTGTCTCTGAATTATTTACAATATTATGAACATTTTAGTTCCTAGATTTGAACAACTTTTATTTTCACTTTTAGTTTGAATTTCCATTTGAATTTGAATTAGAAAAGAGATATTATCCAAATGATGCTTAAGCACTGTTGATCATGATGACATGGCATTATCAAAAGGGGGATTACTGTAGCTAACCATTGGGGGTGTTACAACGAGTATCTCTACATGTGTGAGAGCGCATGCTTGAAGGCCATGGTCAGATTTGCTACTGCAGTGGTCAAGGTGTTTGGACCGGAGCACTTGAGAGAACCAAATGCCGAAGACACATCAAGGCTCATGACACTTGAAGAATCAAGAGGGTTCCAGGTGTGCTCTTATCCATGGATTGCATGCACTAGACATGGAAGAACTCCACATATGCTCAACAAGGGAATACCAGGGTCATCACAAAAAGCCCACCATCATTCTTGAAGCTCCATCGATATCACAATACCTATGGATTTGGCACGCTTACTTTAGCATGCCAAGGTCTCAGAATGACATCAACGGGCTGCAGTGGGCTCCATTGTTTGCAAGGTTGTGTGCCCGAAAAGCTCATTTGTTCAACTATGCCATCAATGGTCATGAGTACAATATTTGTGATGGTATCTATCCTCCATGGGCGGTCGTTGTCAAGACCATCTCCGACTGAAGAGGTAATAAAAAATATCAGTTTGCCACAAGACAATAAGGTGCTAGAAAGGATACAGAGAGGGCATTTGAAGTGCTCTAACCATGTTTTGCAGTTGTTCGTGGACCTGCTAAACAATGGGATCCACATACATTGTGTGTGTGTGTGTGTGTGGGGGGGGGGGTGATGACATGTTGTGTGATCATGCACAACATGATTGTCGAGGATGATGGGTTCGGTAGTTTGTCATGGTCAAGATTTTCAATAGATGGGTGATCTTATTCAGCTTCTAGAGCATAACCCGGCCGTGCTTGAACAATTTCTTCAAATGTATCATCAGATTCGCAGTCGAGGAACTTATGCACATGTCAAAATGAGATGAGTTGGTTGAGCATTTGCGTATGTTTCATATGAACAATTAGGACATGTGTTCGAATAAATTGAATTCAAATCTAAATTGTTTTATTTCATAACTTTATGTTTGGATTGTAATATTTTTATTTGAATTATTGTGCATTGGTATACTTATCTTTGAGTTCTTTGTTCACGGTGGTATTTATCTTTGATTGTTACAATATTCAAGGCAAATTTTAGTATGATCCTTCTTACCTCCACTTTTCACATGAGAAGTAAGAGTACATAATAGATCCGGGCAATTGATTTGATTAAATAGTGGTCTGATTAACTCTTATCTTCTTACCTCTCATGTTATCAGGGGTTAAGAAGGAGCATGTTAAAATTACTCAATATTCAAAGCATGAAAAATAAAATAAAGGGATCAGCCATTTGATGGTTATAATTGAATGACCGGTCACCGAACGCGGGCGAACATGTCTAGACGCGTCAGTAAATTTTACGGGGGATATGTACGTTTCTTTCTTATAAGAAAGGCTCCCAGGCATGTAAAGTTTCCTCACCTCCCGTCGATATCGCCGTCGATCTGCCTCGTCTCCTGTTGCATTGGGGCCAGGGAGGTGAGGTGGATCCCGACTCTTGCTGACAGGAGGGCTCTTGCTTTGTTTTTGTACCCTGATAAGTGCCATACGTGTGGCACGAAGCAATTCGTGGCATGAAGCAATTTCGCCCTCATGTTTTTTTATGGCAATTTTAGTTACTCTAGGATTGCAATTTTAGTTGCGGAGCATGACAACTTTATGTTTGGATGACAAGTTTCAGTTTTTTTCGTTTTTTTTTCGGATGGCAATTTTAGTTATAAAAACGTGAGGGCGGTGTTACTTTGTGCCACACGTGTGACACTTATCGTTTGTTTTGTTTTTATGTGTTTTTAGTCTGTTTAGGGTTTGTGTCCTGCTTTAGGAAGGCGATGTGGCGGTGGCGGCTCCCTGAAGATGAAATAAAGTTCCCTCGCCTAGTCCCTGTCCCGGTGGTGCGTCTCACATCGTTGGGGGGCATGGGAGGTTTGCCCGACTTCGATGAGGAAGGGGCGATGACGGCAATGCGACTTCGGTTCGCTCCGGTGTTTTTAGTCGTCGCTAGGTGGTATACGAACATAGATATAATCTTTGTTACTTCTCATATTTTTGTACGGCTATGATGTTTGATGAATATATCGGAAGTTAGAAAAAAGTTTAAATGTCTGCGGGCGAAAATTCGGTGATATGTGGCGTTCATGAATCGTCAAGCGCGGCTTCCATGAACGGTTCACCGGCGCTGCAGTGCACACCTGACACCCCGACGCCCTTTCTGCAGGAAACTGTACGGTTCTTTACCCGGTGGATCCAGAGAGACAGACTAGTGGGTCCCACCTTAGCACCCTCCCTCCGCGGCAGTGGAAGCCCGTGTAAGCCATGGCCTCCCAGCAATCGCCGCCGCCGCCCGCTCCCACCACCGTAATCGATATCGGCGACGATCTCCTCCGCGAAATCTTCCTCCGCCTCCCCTCCCTCCCGAGCCTCGTCCGTGCCGCCCTCAGCTGCCGCACCTTCCTCAACGCCGTCCGCTCGTCCCCCGTCTTCCGCCGCAGCTTCCGCGCGGCCCACCCACCCCCTCTCCTTGGCTTCTTCTTCGACCCCGACGGCCCCGCCATCCCTGCCTTCGCCCCCGTCCGCCGCCGCTCCGACCCTGACCTCGCAGCCGCCGTCCGCGGCGGCGATTTCTTCTTCACCCGCCTCCCCGACGACGACGACGCCTCCCCTGGGTGGGTCGTAAGCGACTGCCGCGGAGGCCACGTGCTCCTCTGGAACGGAAGGACGGGGCAGTTCGCCGCCTACAACCCGCTCACAGGGGCCCTGGATCTCATCCCTCCGATGCCCAACGAGTTCTTCGACGACGGCCACGGCCTTACCTCGTACCTCGATTGCTTCATCCTCGCCTCCGAAGAGGGTGACGGGCCGTTCCGCCTTGTCACTATCTGTCACGACGAGTCGCGGGCGCGCGCCGCCGTCTTCTCATCGGGTAGCAGGGAGTGGCGGATCTTCCCGTGGTCTGAGGCTGTGGAGCCACTGCCTGAAGACGAACACTGGCTTAAAGTTGGCACGATGGTGAATGGGTTCATCTATTGGATACAAGCAAATGAAGCCTACTTGCTCGTGCTGAACACCGCAACACTGCAATTCTCTCAGATGGATCTGCCACCCTTCTTGGAAGGGAAAATTCACCTTGTCTGGCCTGGCGAGGCCAAGGATGGGACGCTTTGTATCGTTTGCCCAGTTGACTTTGGTATCCATGTTTGGTTCTGGAGAGCCGATGAGGACGGCTTCGAGAGATGGATGCTAGACAAGAAGTTTCAGTTAGAGTTGAAGTCGATTGTTGAGGCCACTGGGGGTTCACTAGAAGATGTTGAGCTGCATATTGTGGATACTATCGATGGGTTTGTGTACTTCTCTACCGGTGAAACGTTCCATAATGTTCACGCTCCTTCGTGGTTCCTGTCTTTATGCATGGAGACGGCGAAGCTGGACAAGCTCTTTCAGAAGAGATGTGACAGCCATGTCCGGCCCTACATCATGGCATGGCCTCCCTCTTTGGTAAATAATAAGTTGTGCCCTCTACTTGAAGGAGAAGGTGCTTGACGAAATGCTGGCAAGGTATCATAACGTTTCGTTCTATCGTCCACTGTATGGATTGTTCAAGTATTGATATTCTGAAGATGAGAAAGGAAAGTCCATTTTTGTCTTAGACTGTGTTAGACACATGCAAACTGGGCTATCTACATTTATAGCTTTTGTCGAATACTTGCTTGTGCTTTTACTATCATTAGGTGTTTATTGCCAATCATGCCCAAGGACTAGCATTAGAACTAACAACTAAGTTTAGTTGTAGTGCATGTGTGGCAATACCCTACAGCTCTATAGTCTATGTGTCTGGTTGCATTTCTGAACTTGTTCAACTATTACATTCCGCTACCGTCTTTGAGATAGAGATTCCACTAATAAATTGGTACAGTTGTCATTTTGATTTGATTTTTCGTTTTGTTGCCAGTTGGACTCATTTTGTTTTGGACTGTCTCAACTCCCTAGCTAACTACTCGATTGTTTGTTTTGCTTTCCCTCTCATTCACCTTATTATATGAAATAAGATCCCCATCTATCTACTTGCAATACAGAACTTTGCATTTTAACCATTTTAAGGCATGCTTCGATGATATTCAAAATGTGTTCTATACGAGTGTATGTTGTGCTACCTTTGTCGTTTAATCGAGTATATTAGTTCAAAGGATTTACCATTTTGTTTGTTTTGTGAACTGATAAGTCTTTTCAGGGGGAAACACATTTTGGAATTTTGTGAACCATTCCTGAACTAACGTTCTTCTTTTTTCTGTTTTTGAAAAAGGTGCCTTGTTCTATAAAACTGGGATTAGTATATCTTTTGGAAGATTGTAGCAACTACAACAGCATAGATTAAAAGGTCGGACCAGTAGTTCAGGTGTAGTTTATTGTTTATACCTGATATACCAGCTGACATCAACACTGGTTATCCACGACACTTTTAATTAACTGAATTAAATGCTCTTTGAACTGGTGAATAAACTATTGCTCCTTGGGCACCCTGGCCCTGTTTTGTGACCTCTAATTCTTGTTTTACGCTATGAGGAGGAAAATATAGGTAGATGGGTACTGAACAAAACTGGTGTTCTTCCAGCTCAGTCAATGTTTGTGCCTCTGAAAAGTAGTAATGTTAGCTGGCCACATAAGAACCTTTGGTTTGTTAAAGCACCACTGAAGGTAAAACCCGTCTCTGGCTTGCTGTTAGGAAAATATTCCTAACTAAAGACAATTTGGCTAAAAGGGTTGTGTCGGTGATACTAAATGAATGTTTGTTGGCAATGCAGAGACCGTGGATCATCTTTTCCCTGCCAGTGCTGTGTCTGCTTTTTTGGGGGGGCTTAGTGAAATGTGTTGCTGGTTTGGCTATGTACCCATGAGTTTCTTTGAGATTAGTGGCTGGATCCTTTGTTTTCATGGTAAAGATAGAAATTTGGTAGTTGTGGGCTTTGTGCTGTAATCTGTTCTCCATATAAGGAAGAGTAGGAACGCAACATCTTTTGATCATGTTTACTCGCATGATCCAACGGACATGGATAACTCATTCGTTGTATTGGTGTGGCATGCAGAAACGAGGCAGGCGGTAGCGGCAGCGCAGCGTCTGAGATCAGCAAACCCGAAGGCTGGGGCCCGACGATGAGGCGAACTGGAGTTGCTTAAACCATGAGGTGATGTTCTTCCAAGGCTGTCAATGATCTGAGTAATAGCAGCGTTGTAGTTACAAACTGTTCTGTAACCTGTCGGTACTAACCTTTCTGGTTCTTGCTATCCTTCTAGCTTTTGTTAGGGTAGGTATATGCATGGATGTCGGTTTGCGCTATTGCTTTTGTGCTTTGTTGTTTCGTCGGCCTTCTTTTCAAAACTGAACCATGTTTGTCTTGTTGGTTTCGTCGGCCCTTCTGTAAAACTGAACCTGGATGTTTGTCCTCTTATCGGGTTTCATTCCAAAACTTTAGTCCTTTACCCAGGATAAAAAGGTCTATCAGCAGTGGTAAATATGGCCTCGACGGATCTCATGGTATCTTCGCGGACGGATGTTTGCTGGTATATTGCAGATTTGTACTCTAGTAACCATTCTGCATGAATTGTTCTATTCTATAGTTCGTGTAGGATCTTGAGATACGTTTGACCGAGGAATGTACCATGCACAGGGCCACTGTTGATTTGAGATTCGTGCTATGCTTTCTGATTTTAGCAAGTTTTGATTTGTTTCAGGGTGTTACATTAGGGCTTTTTCTTATTTCAAAGTGCAACATAATATTCTGTTGTGTACCATCTGTGTACCGGGAAATCCAATCTTTAACAAATGCAATTTTACTTGTTTGTACACAACTAAACATATTTGTTTGTGTTTATCTTGAGGGTACTTGTTGGTTGAAATTGTCCTCAAGGGTTCACTACGACGGTCGTGGTGTCCCGTGTCTTGGTCATTCTTGGCTAAAGGTTGGGCAAGGCGAGTTTCATGTCGCTGCGGTTGTAGGCCGGTTGGTGAGGCGATCACGTATGTGTATCCTAAGGGCCCTTTGATTTAAAGGAATTCTATAGAATTTTCGAAGGATTGATATCCTTATGAATTTTTCCTACGTTGGTCCTTTGATTCATGGACTGGATCCCATAGAATTTTTTTTATGTAATCTTTTGTACTACATTTCATAGAAAATCTAACATCCACTTCAACCTCCTTTTACAATCCCATTGTTTTTCTCGGGAATCAAACACTCCTGGCTAATTCTATACGATTCAAATGGGCATGCCAGTCCAATCCTATACTTCTCCCCTACGTTTTCAAAATCCTGCGAATCAAAGAGGCCCTAAAATGTCTTGGCTTTGCGTTGCTCGTATTGTAAATCATGTAAAATTTAAAGTTCTGAAACATTGTCATCTGACTTGGTACTACAGCATGACAACGATTTAAAGTTCATTAGCAGTAGTACAGTTCCTACTACTACTCTGTAGTACAGTTCCTACGACTACTCTGTAGTCTGTACTACTACTAGCTATGTCCATTTGATTTCGGTACTACTGGCAGTTGAGTTTAGCAAGTGATGTACTAGTGTCACCCCAAACGCCATCGCCAGCTCCACGGAGCTCATGGATCTCTGACCGATTTGGGATCCAGATGACAAATCAAGGTGGAGGGCAGTAGTCGACACAACACAAGCGCAGTACGATCTGTAGTACAACAACGCTGGTCACTTCTCCACTGCAGTACAACCGGCGTCATCGCCAAGTTCTCGCCTCGTACCACTTACCTTAGTACAAATAATGGGGATCTCCCGGTCTCAAAAACTAAGCCATGATTTCTGCTTGCGTCTACGGAAGCTAAGCTAGCCAGATGCAACGAGATACTACTACTGGGCAAGACGAAGAGGAGGAAGAGACGCAAAGGTGCCGTTGAGTGCAGCGTTGATGAACCGTCCTCCTCCGAGGCCGGAGCGGTTCACCGGCGCTGCACACAATGACGCCTCTGCTTTCTCCGGCGAAACAGTCACCATTGACACAGGCATTCGTCAGCTACTTCTGTATGCTCATGTGCCGCTGGGGACATGAAGCGGAGAAGAGGAGCTTAGTTGGGCCCCCAGCAGACGAGGTGGTGCGCCTTGCGCAGCTTTGCGTCCTCCGCGGACAAAGGCGCCGGCCGGGGAGCGGCGGCGGCCTCGGAGAGCGAGGCGGACAGGGCGCGGACCCTGGGCGCGCCGGCGGCGTGGCGGTAGAGCGAGCGGAGCGGGTAGCCCCAGCGGCACAGGCCCGCCTGGTCCTTGAGCGCCTCCACGGCGCCCACGCTCGCCGCCACCACCAGCGACGGCGCCTTCCTGCTCGCCGCCGACGCCATCGCAGCCCCTAGCTCCTCCCCTCGGTTGCTTTCTTTCTCTCTCTATCTCTCTGCGTCTGCGCCGCACCTGGTTTACTGCTCTAGTGGATGTCGTCTCGTCGGTGATCTCCGCGGGGAGATGCCATTTTTATATGCGATCGGAGACGCCAAACAGGCGGCGAAACGGAGGAGCGGCCTAGGGGAAATCAGGGAGCGGGCCGCCGGTTTTGGACGTCGCGTCCGATGAAACGGGGCGGCGGACAGGACGTGGCGGTACAAGAAAGTTCACGATCGTACTACACTCTCTCCGCTACACATGCTGAACGTGAAATAAATTGTTTTTCTTTGAGGATCGAAATAAATTGTTTTTAGGAACGTGAAATAATTGGTAGATTAGTGGTTAAAGGTAATTTATTCTCTCGTTCGTAAAAGAAAGATAATACTCTACTAACTAATTCTGTCAAACCGGGGGCTGTCAGTTCAAGTTATGTCAGTTGGCTGTAAGTCGCGAGGCGGGTCCACCATCCTCCCTAGCCACAGTACAAACGTAGACGTTCATACATACACATATACATAATACACATAACGTACGCACACACATTATCTCTATGATCATCTCTGAGAAGATGAGCCGCATATCATCACATCATCTTGAGATTGATGAAGTCATCTCAGACGTTTTCGTAGTCGACGGAAACGTCTTCTCCCATTTAACGCACATCGCCTGAAAGGCTGAAATAAATCCAGAAAAATGCGAGCACCAACGTCAAGTTTAGGACTTGAATCCTGATGAGATGGGGATGCCACTGTCCTCCTAACCATACAACCATAAATTGATGTTCTATTCTCAAGTTTCCAATTCAAAAGTTGCAACTTTCAAAATGATTTACCTTTCAAAATGAAAGCCTTTTGTTTCTATATCTAACTATAAAGTTCTCGAGAGAAGAATCGTGCCTAATACTTAAATCGGAAAAAAACTAGACTTACCCACTAGACCAGCATGGGAGTAGCCTATGCACCTTTTTTTTTACATTCAAACACTCTTTATTGCATGGTAATCATAGTAGCATCATTTACAAGAGAGCTAATAATCTCATTTGGTGGTTCTTCCATCCAACCAGAACACACTGAACTCCTAGCTAGCTTAGCTAGGTCATGGGCAACGCAACTTGCCTCTTTAGAAACATCATAAAAAATAACATGCGGAAATCACAAGTAGTAGTATAGCTATCGTCAAAAATTGCTGTTGTAATTCTGAAAGATCGTCCATTGTTCTTTCATCGTCTCAATTACCTTGACGTTGTCAGAATTCACCTGTCAACAGTTGTTGCAAGGTACATCCCAAAGCACAAGGCCATTGCCTCAGCCATGAGTACATCTCCACACCACTCAATCTTTCCGTTTCCTACCGCAATAAACTTGCCACTTGAATCTCTAATAACAACTCCAAAATAATCATTTAGTAAGTCGGGGTCAAATGCTCCATCAACATTCAACTTAACGTAATTTGCTCTCAACGTAACCCATCCCATGCACCTTTTTAAATTAAGAGAAAGGTGTGAGACACACCCAAACCAGTGAAATTAACCAAAATGGTTAAAATCGCGCCCACATGGTTCATAACCAAGCAGGCTAGAATGCGTCACAGCCCTCGAGCCACTAGGCCAAGAGCCCATCCACAATGTACCTAACTAGACCGGGATCGGGCCTTGGCGCGAGGGTGCCGGTCCCAACGATGTGATCAAGAAGTAATGTTCATGTTAGTACGAATCCTCGTTTAGCATATATATTCAACAAAATAAAAGAAAGATGAAACATTCATTTGTAATAGAAGCAAGACATCATCTAAGTTCAACATCGTCATGAGATTTTAAAGTAGCATAGAGTTCAAGTTCAGTGCGTTCATGAGACCACGAAAGGTAACCACTTGACACTAAGTTCAGTACTAAGCGCAAACATGAGAGAGCAAGTACTAATCTAAAACAAAGTTTGCAGCTTATCCAAATAGTGCTCAGATCCAAACCAAAAAGCAGGATACATTTTACTACCATAGAAAGATACATAGTCCAGATGATGTTGAGAAAAAAAAATCACAATATATTACATGGGAAAGAAACATGCCATTCTTGTACATAAGCGAACCCCTAACAAAGCAATGTCCTAGACTACTTAGGTATCATCTTCACACCTCCATGAGACTCCAGGTTGTAGCCTTAAAAGATGAGTGTAGACAAACCCTGTCAAAAAAAGTAATGTTTCTCTATTTCAGATTGGGAGAATCATGATAGAGAGGCATGAGACCACAAACAGTAGCATTGGTAAATTGGTAGCTGGAACCATCCAAAGCACCAAAACACAACCTCGACCGCAGTCTACTACTAAACATCATCAACATGGATCATGCCAAACGCTAAATGTAAAACAAAGCAATCAATGATATTCTTTACCCAAGATAACAACATGATATTCTTTACCCAAGATCAAAAGCAGGAAAGTTGATTCCTGGGATTTATATCGTAATGGAACCAAAAATCCTAATAATATTAGTACTTACTGAGCATTTCACAACACCTAGATCAATTAAGAAAATTCTATCTTCCCAGACCACCAAATAGAGGAAGGGACGAACCTGGGAACCTGTAGGTACAACACACTCTGAGCACGGAGGCATCCATGCCAATCCGAAGGAGCACCCGCCGCATGCCCGAACCCCGCCACTGGACAGCAGGCATAGCAGTGTTTCCCAGCAGATGCAGCAGCGAGGAACCTAGTACTAAACCCCAACCACAACCTGCGTAGCACAAGAGAATCAACATACATGAGCCATGACCCGACACTCAGCGAGCAGAAAAGGTGAACAGCGGAGAGGGCGCTCACCGCTGCCTTGTTGGCAGCGTCACTGATGCCTCCCCTACTCCCGAAGGCGTCAGCGGCAGCGGCAGGTGAGGGAGAAGGCCTAGTCGCCGGAGGGGCGGTTGGTGGTTCATATCACATCTCGTCTCTATGCTTCCTTCTCGTCCTGCCTGCCCTCACCGGCAACGACACACCAGATCAGCACCATGAAGGAGAGCCACATGGAAAGGCACAAAAAGGAGGAGGCGGCTCACCTCGGCTTTGGGGCTTCCTAAACCATATTATCACCTTTATTTAGTTTCTTTTTTTCCTTTGATGTATCTGCATCAAAGACCCTAGGGTTAATTTTCTTGGATAAAATTTGTGCACACACATAATCTTCACGATCCAGGCACATCCGAACCTGTAGCCATGATATACAAAGTTTTTTTTAAGAATGCAATCTTCTCTGTGGTCAATTGGCAACATACCTGCTCCAGTACAAATGCGAGTTTCTGTATCTTTGCCATTGGCCAAATGTTTCAACTGAGGATCAAATTCCTGGTTGAGAAAAAAAATTTAAAGGTTGTCAGAAAAGAGCACCAGCAAGATGAGCACATCATGATTACAGTAGCTGAACGGTTTATCCATAATTCTAGTGAGTGTGCAAACTTAAAGCAACTTCTTGCATGATTTCAGCAGCCTCATTGATCTCTCCCTACTCCTCTTTGATTTTTGGAAGTCTTTTGATCAATCTACCTCTCTCTATCTCCACATGTATCTATAGTGGATGCCAAAATGAGATTCTTAAAGCCAATGTATCACTGCAACTCCATTTCAGTATCTTACCTTCCATTTCACTTGCAGTTTCCAATGCAATGATTTACCCTGCAGTCTAAATGAGAGGAGTAGAACTCAAAATTAAATTAGGTGCTTAAGGCTCCAAAATGAAAGCAAGTCAATCCATCAACAATTGTACCAAGTGCAATTTACTTTACACAGAACTAAGTGACCTTAGGTAGTTGCACATATATGTATCATCGACACGCAGTGCTCCGACTAAAGCTCATACGGGCTATAGAGAAAGCGGGACGAGCAAACCTTCAACATGTGCTCATTATATTCAAAAGTAAACAAAACTGATGTCTCATTGTGGTCAATTTACTTTATAGATGTACTCATTCAGGTATAATGGATACTCAAGATTTTTCTTTTCTTAAAATGAGGTATACATCTATACACACTGGATACTCGAGTTCCATGGTAATAAATATTCAGAGAAGAAATATACACATTTTTAGAGAAACAAGAGATTGCTCAAAAAAAGAGAAACCAGAGAGAAAGAGAAACTAAAATAGCCGGGCAAAAAAATAGCAATATAAGAACACATGTGCTAGCAAGTAATCCATTATATTAGCTTGCACGAACAAGTTAACTGACAGGTATCCCTAATCACAATAGCTAGCTAGTAGTTTGCATGCTACTAACCTCAGACTTGACTAGCCTGCACTGTATGGAGTCCTTCAGGCTTCCGCATTCACTGGGTTCTCTCTCCGGCGCTCCTCATGTAAACTTTAACCTAATAGGAGAACAGATCACATTGAGAATACAGATAGAGGAACATAATTTTTTAGATCTGTCAGACCTGAAGCTTGAATTAGCAAGGTATTGGACCTACTATCAAATAAAAGTATAATATTTACAAAAAATATTACAGATACTACGCTCATAGCACAAAAAGGAATCTGACCACAAATTAAGGACTCATGTGAATTCACAAATTTCTCACCTACAACAATACTATATGATTTACACAATTTACCTACTAAGAGAATGAAACTATATAAATCCTAAAGAATCCTATCTCCTAAAGTTTCATGTAAAGGCAACGTGCAAAAATACCAAGGCATGTATGGCGTGTTTATCCAAGATTATCAATGCATACGTACAAAATCCTTCCTTTTCCTAAACCAGTGCATATTCATCTCCTTGTGAAACCAATTGATCATGTTCTTTATAGCATTCAACATGACGTGTAGGTAGTACCATGATACGATACTTTGATTCCAGAAGGAAAATCAAAAATCCCTTTTCACCTTAGAATAAACAACCTTCTCAATGATAAAAAGGTCATAACTAATAGAAATATATTTCTCATTTAATATCTATTCAAGCATGATCATTATATTATAGCATAGCTCTGTTAGACAGCAGTTTGGAACCAAATATAAGAAAGAAAACATTACATCTTTCAGTAGAAAAGATACTACATAACATGCACACATAATGAAAAAAAAATCTATCTCCCATTTAGTATCACTACACTTAAAACCTCGTGTAGTGTTGAAAAAGAAAGAATACACATAACAGACCAGAACATAAAGATATAAATAGTAGAGGATATCCCACTTGTTATTTATCAGTGACGCTGAAGGTAAAAGATAGTTGCATATTTATCAATTTTATTGAATTTTTCAATAGAAACCTACATCCACAATTGTATCATTTTTAGTGATTGTTAACATGAATACTGGAATTTTAAATAAACCAAGCTACAAAATCTGTCACAACACTACATAAAGGTATACGAACTGAAAATAACATTGTACCCTTTTCAAAGGGAGTAGTCCAGATTATGTCTAATAGCATAATTATATGCAGTGGCGTGAATAGCTGGAGCTCAGGGGAAAGGCAAGCATGATCAACTCCCTCAAAAAAAATCCCATTGCATTCATGTCATATGAGCAAAAATAATCTACTTTTCAGAGTTTATTGCATCTGCTTCTGCTGCAAATTAAGGCCCCAACGAGTAACACATCACTCTATGACGAATCATCAAGCATTGATGCCTTGCATAGCCATGAACTGGCATCGATGCCATCCTCATCAAAATAGCATGAATAAATCAACATAGTGAGATGGAAGTATATTAAATTGAGAAAATATATCACCATTATAAACAATATCCAAGTGCCTTGTTGAAATTGATCCTAGATAATTGAGACTACATGGATAATATACATGTGTAAGCGATCGCGGAGCTTTGGCAGCCAAGAATATTTTAGTGTCCTGCAATCAGCTCCTTTCTCCTCCGCAGACACAATATGTGAGAAATTTTGGAATATATATTCACTAACAAAATACTTTATAAAATAAGACAATCTACAGTAATAATTTGAGACTATACGCCTTGCTATACAACCCTACAATTTAGTGAATATTGCACACATGTAATTCTTTCTTGGATCAATCTCATAAAAAAATACAAATACAAAGTAGAGAATGACCATCAGCTTATTACTCTAATCTGCTGAGACAAATAAAAAGTGAGGCATAACTCAGTAGGAAACTGATGTGTTATTTCGTATAGATCACCAGTTTATTTTTAGGTTGAAGTTTTCCAACTGAAGAAAGTAGAAAATGAAATTGATGAGCAATTAAATAGTACAATCAAACCTTCTCTTTAACACTACTCTATTTCTAGTTGATAGTGTTTGGCATGGATGAACTTGATTGGACGATGGTAAGAGTAGTAGCAGGAAGCTATATATACCATATCAAGATCAATTATTCAGTCAAAAAATATGATCATCAGTGTGCAAAAATTGGAGTTCAAATTTGAGAAGATCTTCAGCTGTCGCCCAGCCGCTACCGCCGGAAGAGGTGCAGGACCAGCCAACCCCACATATGGACGCAACGGTTAGCGGCCAAACCGCCCAGACGCACTGTTACTTCAACATAACCATCTCACTTCTCAAGCTCATCGTCTCCTACAGTCAAATGCCAAGATGTCGGACTGCCTATTTGGGATTGGAGTTACAAGGAGTGCCTGATTTTTATGTATCTAGCTTAATTCACTTTTCTTCAGGTTATAGCTCACAACTAAGTAATCTAATGCAGAAAGTTGATTAGTGTGTTATCTCTGCTCATACGATTTTCATAACCAGACTTTTACATAATGCTACTTTTTTGGGATACTGCATCAGGTGATTCTTTTGAAGATGCAGGGCACATGGAGCACCTCTGCCTTGCCATGGTGCTAAAAAACTGCCGATGGTGCTCTAATCTGCAACACCTCACTACTACCATTGGAAACAATGCCTCTACTCCTCTACCTAGAACAGATCTTCCTAATTAGAACCCCAATACAGATAAAAAAGAATACCATTCATGATTTGGGATGAAGGCAGGGTTCTTGGATCCAGGAAAACAAGAGGCGGACGAACTACATGTGTTCAATTAGCTGATGAGAATATGAGACGAAGGGAGTAGTACCTGCTGGGCGGAAGCACGGCGGCCATCTGGATGATGGCTCTCTTAGGGATGCCGGTTCCACCAGCTGTGCCACCAAGTCACGGTGACCCTTTTCATCTAGATAAACCTGCAAGTATACATCAGACCAAAAAGAATTGGGAAGGTTCTGAAAAAGGTAAGATCTACAAAGCAACTTTGTGGAGATGAGATTAAACATTCATTAGCAGTAGTATTCCTAGAACTGTTCTGCCTGCAAGTATATATCCGCCTATTTATCCATCTCTTGTGAAAAAAAATGTTCAACACCAGGGAAATATACTATTTTGCTGATGCAACTTCCAGCCAGTCAAATAAGATTGAATCAACAGGAAACGCATGTTACACACTAATTTGCACATTAACAACACCACGGTACCATCTACCCTGTGATAATTGGTATTGTTTCTTAAACCAAAGCATGGCCAACACATCACCTTGTTCTCTACCAGATTCTAGAATAGACTAAAATAAGTAGCTTCTTGGTAAGTCTACATGTCATTTACAGTCATGATAACCTTAAGAATATACATAATAATAGAGATTCTACCTCGGCAATTAAGCAATAAGTTTCTCATCAGTAGAGAAGTTTCAACCAATGTGAAGGAAGAAAATAGAGCAAAGCACTCACTACATGAAAAACACATACAACTCTTTGCCTTCAGAAATTGCCTCATTGGTTGTATCCTTAAAGCAGTGGAAAATAATAAATCTTTGCTGCAGTCAAATGACCAAATAGAAAAGGCCTACAGAAGAACATTGTATTAGAAAGAAATATGATCCAGGTGGTACCAGCAATCTGTAAGCACTAAGAATAAATATCCTATCTTGCCTAAAAATACAATAATTGCAGGTTACCTATTAAAGCTGCCCTTCAATTATTCACATACATCATTTAAGCCCTTCTTCTCGGAATATGGAACTCTGTATCCAGCCAAAGGAGATACAAATGCATCAATGATTCGATGTTGATGTGTATAGGGTCGCTGATCCTTGCCCCCTTTCATGTTGTAGCTGTGGTTGGATCCGTAAAAAGAGTGAGAGTACATTAATACATCAACTTTATCTATATAGAATAAAGCCCAGTGTCATTGCCTATTGTCGTTTGTGTATGTAGTTGCTATTAGATGAAAGAGTGTGATCACGGTGAGTTAAAGACAATCGTCCAGAAAAAAAATCAAGAGTTAGTTCTGCACAAGTCTATCTGCATATATGATTCAATATATCGTCAGAGGATAATACAACGGCTACCTGAATAACTGAACCAACCAGCATCTCGAACACAGCATCATTGAACGTATCTTTATCATCACTGAAGTAGATCGGGTCATCGACTGTCGCTCCTTTCATAATTCACCTGGTACAGGGCGGTGCATCCATTGAGACACATCAATTTCACCAAACTTGCCATGCAACAATGGTAGTAGAAGGCCTTATAATGTTACCTCTAGTAGCACAAGCAGCAAACAGATGAGCCCACTATTTGCATGATGACAACCGCCGAAATGACAATGTTCTTGACAAAAAATTGCATCGGCCTGCAGAAGATACAAATAAGAATTGTTTGACATTGTATAGATGAAACATGGGTACTCCATCATCATGGACCAAAAAAGACAGGTAATAATAACCTGGAAAGACACGGATGAGGCAACGTGAGAACAACAATAGATGAATGTACAATTGGAATTTGATATGTGTGCAATTCCTGCAAAACTGAAGAACACAACATCATGAGAAAAAAATGCAAAGCTGGATATGCCTCTCTATGAACACCACACCAAATTGCTAGGGTTTTCTATTCCACACTGAGCAGTCTGAAATCTCCAGGTCCAGATTCTCTAGGGAGGGAGAGGGGGAGGGTGGGAGAGAGATGCACCTGGAGGTCTAGCAGGCGCAGCAGGAAGGACTGGTGAGCTCGTCGTTGCCGCTGCTCTCACGACGAGCTTGCAGCCGCGTCCGCATCAGCACGATGTGCTCCTTAAGGCTGCACCCCATGGCCAGCGGGAAGTGGAGCTGCGCGTGGGGACGAGGAAGAATACGGCGAGGAGCTGCCGGAGTCCACCTGCCAGACGCCGACGGCGGCGTTGACGACGAGGACGAGGAAGATGACGAGCGGCTCGACGAAGGCCGGGGGCCATGGCGATGGAGATGGCGCGCTCGCCTAGATCTCCTCCTCCGCTCCGGCCATGGACGCGCCCTCTGCGGGGTCGGAGCAGGAGGTTGGAAGGGGAGGGGGCGGCGGTGGCTCTCCCTCGCGTGAACAGGACGAGGGGAGGAAGCCGATTGGGGAGAAACCCTATGGGTGTTGCACTTTTATACAACGTAGTGAAATTACGAAAATGCCCTCGGCATGGCACGGGAATTACGCGCGGTGGCACGAGATCTTTACCACGAGACGGTAACTATTCATTGCTACAGGAGCGATGCCCCGATCCGACGGCCGACGTTGATACGTCTCCGTCGTATCTACTTTTCCTAACGCTTTTCCTCTTGTTTTGGACTCTAATTTGCATGATTTGAATGAAACTAACCCGGACTGATGCTGTTTTCAGCAGAACTACCATGGTGTTGTTTTTGTGCAGAAATAAAAGTTCTTGGAATGGAACGAAACTTTGCGAGGAATTTTTATACAATAAAAGAAAAATACTGGAGCCAAGAACCACCGGAGGGGGGCACCTGGGTGGGCACAACCCACCAGGGTGCGCCACCCCCTCCAGGCGCGCCCAGGTGGGTTGTCCCCACCTGGTGGCCCCGCAGACCCTGAAACCGATGCTATAAAATCCTATTTTTCCAGAAAAAAATGAGGGAGAAAGAATTATCACGTTCCGCGAGACGGAGCCGCCGCCACCTCCTATTCTTCATCGGGAGGCCAGATCTGGTGTCCGTTTGGGGCTCCGGAGAGGGGGATCTTCGGTATTCGTCATCACCAACCCTTCTCCATCGCCAATTCCATGATGCTCCCCACCGGGAGTGAGTAATTCCTTCGTAGGCTCGCTGGTCGGTGAGGAGTTGGATGAGATTCATCATGTAATCAAGTTAGTTTTGTTAGGGCTTGATCCCTAGTATCCATTATGTTCTAAGATTGATGTTGCTATGACTTTGCCATGCTTAATGCTTGTCACTTTGGGCCCGGGTGCCATGATTTCAGATCTGAACCGTTTATGTTATCATCATTATATCCATGTTTTAGATCCGATCTTGCAAGTTATAGTCACCTACTACGTGTTATGATCCGGCAACCCCGGAGTGACAATAGTGGGGACCACTCCCGGTGATGACCGTAGTTTGAGGAGTTCATGTATTCACCGTATGTTAATGCTTTGTTCCGGTTCTCTATTAAAAGGAGGCCTTAATATCCCTTAGTTTCCAATATGGACCCTGCTGCCACGGGAGGGTAGGACAAAAGATGTCATGCAAGTTCTTTCCATAAGCACATATGACTATTTACGGAATACATGCCTACATTATATTTATGAACTGGAGCTAGTGCCGTATCGGCCTAGGTTTTGACTGTCACATGATGAATATCATCCAACAAATTACCGATCCAATGCCTACGATTTTCCTACATATTGATCTTGCTAAGTTACTACTGCTGCTGTTACTATTGCACTTGCTACGAAACTACTGCTATCACTGTTACCGTTCCTGTTGCTGCTGCTACTATTATTATCAAAACTATCATACTACTTTGCTACTGATCACTTTGCTGCAGATAATTAATTTCCAGGTGTGATTGAATTGACAACTCAGTTGCTAATACTCTCAAATATTCTTTGGCTCCCCTTGTGTCGAATCAATAAATTTGGGTTGAATACTCTACCCTCGAAAACTGTTGCGATCCCCTATACTTGTGGGTTATCAAGACCTTTTTCTGGCGCCGTTGCCGGGGAGCATAGCTATATTTGTTGAGTCACTCGGAATTATTATCAAATTATCATTATGAAGAATCTGAAGGATGCTAAGACTAAGATTTTTCCCTCTAGGATGAGGGGAGGTAAGGAACTGCCATCCAGCTCCGCTTTAGATTCACCTTCTGTTATAAGTAAACTTGCAACACCACCACATGCTATTAATCCTGATATGTCGCAAGTTATTGATGATGCTACTTCTGCTATGAATGCTACTCATGATGATGCTAGTACCTTGCCTGATGATAATGTGCCACTAGGTGAATTTCTTGATGAACAAATTGCTAGAGTAAGACAACATGATATTGTTGAAACTGATGATGAGCTTGAAACTGAAAATCTTGAAACACCTATTAGAACTAGCCCTCCTAGATATGAATTGCCTAAGGTACCAGAAGGTTATGTTGTGGGTGAGGAGGCAACTTGAGATATTCTTTCTTGCAAAGATAGAGATGATCTAGAAAAATTATTAAGCAAGTATAAAGAAAGATCTTTGAATGCTAGAATGAAATGTGATCCTAAGTTTGCTACTTCACCTATCTTTGTTGATGATAAGGATTATGAATTCTCTGTCGACCCAGAGTTAATTACTCTGGTTGAATCTGATCCTTTCCACGGTTATGAAACTAAAACTGTGGTGGCACATCTTACTAAGTTGAATGACATAGCCACCCTTTTTGCTCATGATGAGAAAATTCGCTATTACTATATTCTCAAATTATTTTCGTTCTCATTAAAGGGTGATGCTAAAGCCTGGTACAATACTATTGCTCCTGGTTGTGTGCGTAGTCCCCAGGACATGATTTATTACTTCTCTGAAAAATATTTCCCTGCTCATAAGAAACAAGCTGCCTTGCAGGAAATATTTAACTTTGTGCAAATTGAAGAAGAGAGTCTCCCACAAGCTTGGGGGAGGCTTCTACATTTGCTTAATGCTTTGCCTGATCATCCTCTTAAGAAAAATGAAATACTTGATATCTTCTATAATGGACTAACCGATGCTTCTAGGGATTTCCTAGATAGTTGTGCTGGTTGTGTTTTCAGGGAATGAACTATTGGGCAAGCTGAAGAATTATTGAATAACATATTGAAAAATTATGATGATTGGACTCTTCCTGAACCACCGCCTAAACCCACTCCGAAGAAGAGGGGTATTTTATATCTCAGTCCTGAAGATATGCAAGAGGCAAAGAAATCTATGAAGGAAAAAGGTATTAAAGTCGAGGATGTAAAATTTTTACCTCCTATTGAAGAAATACATGGGCTTGATACACCACCGCCACCTAAGGTGGTAGAGGTAAATTCTCTAATGAAATTCAATGATAATGATAATCCTCACAATATGCACCCTAGCCAATGCCTTTATGAGTTTGAAAACTACATTAGAAAGCAAGATCACTTCAATGCAAATGTTATGAAACAGTTGAAATATAATTCTGATATGATTACTCGCTTGAGTGACTTGTTATTTAGAATCTCAAATGATGTTAGAGGTGTAGGGAAGCATGCTTCTATGGTTCAAACTCAGTTAGAACAAGTTGCTAAATCTCAAAGAGAATTGTTAGATGAAATGAACAACAATATCAATGATCATGCTGTTAGAGTAATGACTAGAGGAGGTCGAATGACTCAGGAACCACTTTATCCTGAGGGACACTCAAAAAGAATTGAACAAGACTCTCAAAGAGTTGACACCGATGCACGTAGTCCTTCTAAAAAGAAAGAAGAAGAAAAATGATAGAACTTTGCATGCCTCTAGTGAACCTGAAGTAGAAAAACCTGCTGGTAATGATAATGAAGTTTCTATCTCTGATGCTGAAACTCAATCTGGTAGTGAACACTCACCTTTTGATAATGAAAAATATAATGATGAGGTTCATGAAGAAACTCAAACAAATAATAAAGAACCAGACAATGATGTTGAGATAGAACCAGCATTTGATCTTGATAACCCACAACCTAAGAATAAAAGATATGATAAAAGAGACTTTGTTGCTAGAAAACATGGAAAGGAAAGAGAACCATGGGTTCAAAAACCTATGCCCTTTCCACCTAAGTCAACTAAAAAGAAAGATGATGAAGAATTTGAACGCTATGCTGAAATGCTGGGGCCAGTCTTTCTGCGTACTCGCTTGACTGATATCCTCAAAATGCCTCCTTATGCAAAGTACATGAAAGACATCATCACCAATAAGAGAAAAATACCGGAACCTAAAATCTCCACTATGCTTGCTATATATACCTTTAAAGATGGAGTACCTAAAAAACTTGGAGATCCGGGAATACCAACTATACCTTGCTCCATCAAAAGAAATTATGTGAAAACTGCTTTGTGTGATTTAGGAGCTGGTGTTAGTGTTATGCGTTTCTCTTTATATAAAAGACTTGATTTGAATAAACTCACACCTACTGAAATATCTTTGCAAATGGCTGACAAATCAACTGCCATACCTATCGGTATTTGTGAGGATGTGCCCGTTGTTGTTGCTAATGTTACTATTTTGACTGACTTTGTTATACTTGAGATGCCCGAGGACGACAACATGTCGATTATCCTTGGTAGACCCTTTTTGAATACTGCAGGGGCTGTTATTGATTGCAATAAAATCAAGGTCACTTTTCATATCAATGGTAATGAGCATACGGTGCACTTTCCGAAGAAACAATTCCAAGTGAATGGTATTAATGTTATTGAAAAATCTACAACAATCACTATTGGAAGTTTTCAACTACCTCTATCTACTGTTAAAAAGAAATATGAAATACTTATTGTTGGGGAAATTCATATCCCCGTTGAGGTAACTTAGTGACTTACGAAAGTTCTTCGGTTTCATGCTAATCGAAAGTGGTTGTTAGTAAGACTTGATCAACCTTATTAATGGATCATTTTTGAGAGGTATGAAGTTGATGAATTTAGTGAGCACTATCTTCTGTCCCTACCTTTAGTTTTCTGTTTTTATTAGTTAAATAAAATAAAATGCTATGTTTTGTCTGTTTTCTGAGTTTTTTGTGCAATAAAAAATAACCCAAAAATAAAAGTTCTCAGAATGCTCTGAAAATTTAATACGATTTTTTTTCTGAATATTTAAGAATTTTTGGTGCAAATAATATCAGAGGGAGGTGCACCAGGTGGGCACAACCCACCTGGGCGCGCCAGGACCCCCAGGCGTGCCCTGGTGGGTTGTGGTCCCCACGTGGGCTCCCTCACTTATCTCTTCATCCCACATCATCACCTACCTCTAGAAAAAATTCATCATTGCTCTTGCTCTCGTGTTCTTGCTCTCAAACCCGCGGATTTCGATCTCTTTGCTCGAAGCTCCGTTTCCGAAACTGTTTCGGGGGATTGTTGCTTGGTATCTGACTCCTCCGTTAGTCCAATTAGTTTTTGCTTTAGTGGTTTATATTTTGAATAATTAGCTACTCTTAGTGCTGCTGTAGATGTGCTTGCATGTTGAATTCTTAGAGTTCTAAATAGTTTGAATGCTTGCTATGGTCTCTATGCTTCCCTATGAGTAGTTGTTACCAATCTTGTAAAGTTTTGTTAAGAAAATTTTATGGACTAAAAATTTCAGAATTTTTGTTCATAGGAAAAACATGAGTATCTTTAGGAAGTTTGCTTCCAAGAAGAACTCCAAGGGGGTGATTGGAGAGTCATCTGACAGTGATCTCTGCACCTGGAGGTTGGCAGAGCTATGGCCGTGCGAATGGCCGCATACCCTGTTCATGGAAGGGGCCGGAATCCTCCAAGAGTTTGCACAATATGATGCTAATGCCGGCCTCACCGACTTCATCACAGCTAAATGTGAACAGTATCATCTCCTCACAAATTCCTTTGTGCAAAGTTTTAATTTCCTTCCTAGGAATAATCCCCCCAAAGTGCAGTTTAATTTATACGCTGAACCCCATCAGATACCGCTTACCAAATTCTATGAAATATGCTTGCTTCCTTCTGATGGTGGGTTAGTAGAGCCTAGGCCTGCAGAGTTTGAAGGTTTTTATCGTACTCTGTCTGTGGGGGATGAGAGAGGAGTGTCGAGTGTCACCGCCACTAGCTTGCAATTTCCTGCTGTTCATTATTTTGCTCTCTTCATTACAAAGTGCTTGCTTGCTAGAAAGAAGGTGGGTGCACTCAGTGCCCCAGACCTTGCCGTTTTAAGTCGTGCACTGGAAGGCGACAACACTTATAGCTTGGGAGCTATTGTGGCACGCCGCCTCCACATTAATAAATCCAAAGGTAAAATACATGGTGGTATCTACGCTACTCGCCTGGCAGCTCGCTTTAATATTCAGATACGCCAGCATGATTATCCTTTGCCCAAAGTCTACTTAGACCGCGCGGCCATGGAACACCACTAGTTTATTGCTGCTGACTACCCTGATATTCCTATTCCTTATAACTTAGTTTTTAGTGAGAAAACTCATGATATTATTCCGCTGCCTGCACCTGCTTTGTTTGATCCTTTTGCCAGGCACGGATATAGGATTATGTCTGAGGACATCATCGCTTATCAGAACAACCAGGCTGCAGCACAGGAGGAGCCCCAGCAGTGGGATCCACAGGTGCCCTCACCTCAGCAATTCAACATAGGACCTCTGTTGGAAATATGCCCTAGAGGCAATAATAAAGTGGTTATTATTATATTTCCTTGTTCATGATAATTGTCTATTGTTCATGCTATAATTGTGTTATCCGGAAATTGTAATACATGTGTGAATACATAGACCACAACATGTCCCTAGTGAGCCTCTAGTTGACTAGCTCGTTGATCAATAGATGGTTACGGTTTCCTGACCATGGACATTGGATGTCGTTGATAACGGGATCACATCATTAGGAGAATGATGTGATGGACAAGACCCAATCCTAAGCATAGCACTAGATCGTGTAGTTCGTCTGCTAAAGCTTTTCTAATGTCAAGTATCATTTCCTTAGACCATGAGATTGTGCAACTCCCGGATATCGTAGGAATGCTTTGGGTGTATCAAACGTCACAACGTAACTGGGTGACCATAAAGGTGCACTACAGGTATCTCTGAAAGTGTCTGTTGGGTTGGCACGAATCGAGACTGGGATTTGTCACTCCGTATGACGGAGAGGTATCTCTGGGCCCACTCGGTAATGCATCATCATAATGAGCTCAATGTGACTAAAGAGTTAGCCACAGGATCATGTGTTATGGAACGAGTAAAGAGACTTGCCGGTAACGAGATTGAACAAGGTATAGGGATACCGACGATCGAATCTCGGGCAAGTATCATACCGGTAGACAAAGGGAATTGTGTACGGGATTGATTGAATCCTCGACATCGTGGTTCATCCGATGAGATCATCGTGGAACATGTGGGAGCCAACATGGGTATCTAGATCCCGCTGTTGGTTATTGGCTGGAGAGATGTCTCGGTCATGTCTGTATGGTTCCCGAACCCGTAGGGTCTACACACTTAAGGTTCGGTGACGCTAGGGTTGTTATGGGAAATAGTATGTGGTTACCGAATGTTGTTCGAAGTCCCGGATGAGATCCTGGATGTCACGAGGAGTTCCGGAATGGTCCGGAGGTGAAGATTTATATATGGGAAGTCATCATACGGTCACCGGAAGTGTTCGGGGGTTTTCCGGTATTGTACCGGGACCACCGAAGGGGTTCCGGGGGTCCACCGGGAGAGTCCACCTGCCCCGGAGGGCCCTATGGGCTGTATGGGGGAGGGAACCAGCCCCTAAGTGGGCTGGGCGCCATCCCCCCTAGGGCCCATGCGCCTAGGGTTGGGGGAAACCCTAAAGGGGGGCGCCCCCTTGGCTTGGGGGGCAAGCCCCCTCCCCCTGGCCGCCACCGCCCATCTAGATCTGATCTAGAGGGGCCGGCCCCCTTCCCCCTTGGCCCTATAAATAGAGGGGAGGAGGGAGGGCAGCAGCACCTCATCCAAGGCGCAACCCTCCCCCTCTTCAACACCCCCTCCTCCTCCGTTGAGCTTGGCGAAGCCCTGCCGGAGAACTGCCAACTCCACCACCACGCCGTCATGCTGCCGGAGTTGTCTTCCCCAACCTCTCCCTCCTCCTTGCTGGATCAAGGCGCGGAAGACGTCACCGGGCTGCACGTGTGTTGAACGCGAAGGCGCCGTTGTTCGGTGCTTAGATCGGAATCGACCGCGATCTGAATCGCTGCGTGTACGACTCCTCCAACCGCGTTCTTGCAACGCTTCCACATCGCGATCTTCAAGGGTATGAAGATGCACTCCTCTCTCTCTCGTTGCTAGTCTCTCCATAGATTGATCTTGGTGATGCGTAGGGAAATTTTTTGATTTACTACTACGTTCCACAACAACCTCATGGTTTCTACGACTGGTGATTACCAAGCTAGGCCAAAAGCCTAAGCTTGGGGGAGTACGTATTCCCACCGACATTACATTCATGTTCACATATTTCATTCATCGGCGTCCACGCTTTTTCATTGTATTATCCATGCTTAATTTATTTTCTCGCTTTCTTCTTGTGTGTTTGAAAAACTTTGAGAAAATCCAAAAAATATTTCTCGCTTCTTTTTTATTTTTCTTCCTAGTTTAAATTCTTGTAGCACTAAAAAGAAAAACCCAAAAAGATTTCCTTTTGTTTGTTGGGAGCTTTCCCGTGTAAATAGTTTTCTTGTTTTTGTTTTTCCCCTTTTATTTGCTTTCCTTCAGAAAACCCAAAACTCCAAAAATATTTCAGTGTGTTTCTCTGAACTTCTTTTCTTTTATTGAGTCGTACCGAGGAGAAGACCACGATGAAAATGTTGAGTGGCTCTCATATGCATAATTGTTAATCTAACAAAGAGCCCAATTTACCTTGTCTTCTCCTTTTGAATAAAATGTTTGCAGATTCCAGCTTAGTCCACGACACTCTTGCACTATTATTATTTTCAAATCGTTCGGTCATGCAAGTGAAAGGTAATAATGACGATATTTGATGAACTGACCGTGGCAGAGAGAAACAGGTATGAACTCGACTTGTTCTGTTTTTGTAAATATGTTTAACCCAGTATTCATGATTCAGCCTATTATGATCAAACATGTTTGCAATGACAATTTGAGATTATAGTTTCTCATGCCATGCATAAGTAGCTAGGAGTGGATAATGATTTATCTTGGATGTCAACATTGAGTTAAAAATGATTGTGATGTAGTATGATGATATGGTATCCTCCTCTGAATGTTCAAGTGGCTTGACTTGGCACATGTTCATGCATGTAGTTGAATCAAAACCAACATAGCCTCTATGATATTTATGTGCATGGTGTTCATATCCTACTCATGCTAGTATCCAATGTTACTTACGCATAATGCATGTTCATGACCATCGTTGCTCTCTAGCTGGCCGCTTCTTAACCTATTTGCTAGCCTTCGCCTGTACTAAGTGGGAATTCTGCTTGTACATCAAAAACCTTGAACACAAGTTATTCCAGATGAGTCACCATACCTACCTATATGCGGTATTACCCTGCTGTCCTAAGTAAATTTGCATGTGCCACCTCTAAAAAAAACTTCAAATAAATATCCTTTTTGTGTGCCTGGATTGTTCATAGAGCGACAGGAGGTAGTCGGTATCTTCCATGCTAAGCGGGTTATTCTCATGATGAGTGTCTATTCGCTTGTCCTTGCATGAGAGGGGCGGTAATAGGGATTCCCAGTCCTGAACTCAAAATGCAAATAATTAAACAAAACTCCCCCAGGACTGTTGTTGGTATGGACGGCACCCGTTGTTTCGGACAAGCCATGGAGTGTGAATGTTGGTGGATGGGGAGTAAACCTTTACTTTTATCGCTTGGGAACTGCCACTAATGTGTTTAGCATGGAAGATATTGATAACTGATGGTCGCGAAGTAAACAAGAAGGGTGCATCTCTCAAAATTTCATTTACCTCTGTTTTTAAAACTTGAGCTCTGGCACCTCTGCAAATCACTGCTTCCCTCTGCGAAGGGACTATCTATTTACTTTAATGTTGTGTCATCACCTTCTCAAATAAGCGCCAGAACCTGAGAGCACTGCTGTCATGCTGATGCATTGTGTATAGCTAATGTTGGGTGCATCATGATTGGATCTTTTCTACCATGAATTACAATGTTTAGTCGCTGCTCGGACTTTGGAGGTGCTATGCATTTATGTTTTGCGTTCTCAGAAAGGGCTAGAGAGATACCACTATTGTCATATTATATCATGGTTGTTTTAATAACGTGTTGTTGTTCGAGATATCTTATTATTGCTCGCTAGCTGATTATGTCATTGTTATGAGTTAATGTAATTTTTAAGAGTTATTGTCGACATGGTTAGTTATAATCTTTGCTGAAAACCTGGGTGCTACTTAAGCTTATTTATGCAAACAAGAGCAAAAGAGTTCGTAAAAGTTTTTCTTTTTCACTTTCAGTTTATCAACTGAATTGTTTGAGGACAAGCAAAGGTTTAAGCTTGGGGGAGTTGATACGTCTCCGTCGTATCTACTTTTCCTAACACTTTTCCTCTTGTTTTGGACTCTAATTTGCATGATTTGAATGAAACTAACCCGGACTGACGCTGTTTTCAGCAGAACTACCATGGTGTTGTTTTTGTGCAGAAATAAAAGTTCTCGGAATGGAACGAAACTTTGCGAGGAATTTTTATACAATAAAAGAAAAATACTGGAGCCAAGAACCACTGGAGGGGGGCACCTGGTGGGCACAACCCACCAGGGTGCGCCACCCCCTCCAGGCGCGCCCAGGTGGGTTGTCCCCACCTGGTGGCCCCGCAGACCCTGAAACCGACGCTATAAAATCCTATTTTTCCAGAAAAAATGAGGGAGAAAGAATTATCGCGTTCCGCGAGATGGAGCCGCCGCCACCTCTGGTTCTTCATCAGGAGGCCAGATCTGGAGTCCGTTTGGGGCTCCGGAGAGGGGGGTCTTCGGTATTCGTCATCACCAATCCTTCTTCATCGCCAATTCCATGATGCTCCCCACTGGGAGTGAGTAATTCCTTCGTAGGCTCGCTGGTCGGTGAGGAGTTGGATGAGATTCATCATGTAATTGAGTTAGTTTTGTTAGGGCTTGATCCCTAGTATCCATTATGCTCTGAGATTGATGTTGCTATGACTTTGCCATGCTTAATGCTTGTCACTTTGGGTCCGGGTGCCATGATTTCAGATCTGAACCGTTTATGTTATCATCATTATATCCATGTTTTAGATCCGATCTTGCAAGTTATAGTCACCTACTACGTGTTATGATCCGGCAACCCTGGAGTGACAATAGTCGGGACCACTCCCGATGATGACCGCAGTTTGAGGAGTTCATGTATTCACTGTGTGTTAATGATTTGTTCCGGTTCTCTATTAAAAGGAGGCCTTAATATCCCTTAGTTTCCAATATGGACCCCGCTGCCACGGGAGGGTAGGACAAAAGATGTCATGCAAGTTCTTTCCATAAGCACGTATGACTATTTACGGAATACATACCTACATTATATTTATGAACTGGAGCTAGTGCCGTATCGCCCTAGGTTATGACTGTCACATGATGAATATCATCCAACAAATTACCGATCCAATGCCTACGATTTTCCTACATATTGATCTTGCTAAGTTACTACTGCTGCTGTTACTATTGCACTTGCTACGAAACTACTACTATCACTATTACTGTTGCTGTTGCTGCTGCTACTATTATCAAAACTATCATACTACTTTGCTACTGATCACTTTGCTGCAGATAATTAATCTCCAGGTGTGATTAAATTGACAACTCAGTTGCTAATACTCTCAAATATTCTTTGGCTCCCCTTGTGTCGAATCAATAAATTTGGGTTGAATACTCTATCCTCGAAAACTGTTGCGATCCCCTATACTTGTGGGTTATCAGACGTTCTCCCACCGCTCAATCGGACGCCCGGAAACGCATCAAGCAAACACATCTAACGGCCAGAATCGTCTGATCGCTGTGAGCACCTCTAGCAACCCTCTTCTCTTGTTTCTGGATAGTACATATTTTGCTTGCTATACGCCTAGAGAGCGGTCAGCCAGGATTTTCATATATCTCAGTAAATTTATCTCTAGCATGCATCCATGCCTCATTAGTCGAAGACGGAATTGACAATACATATAAGAAGCACAATAAAATGTTAGGTTGTACGACTACATGAAACATAAACTTGGACACCCATCCTCACATGTACATTTTCTTTTAAATGTTAGTCATGTAAAAGAAAAAAGTGCAACTTTAAGTTAAAATTTTGTAACTACCCTAACAACCATAGTTACTTATTTAAATCCTATAGCCCAAAAAATGAACATGCAACTCTAGCATTTGCGGTGCGTAACTAGGATGAAATTTAATAAGAGTAAATATTATAGCCTAATATAATAAAAAAAATCCATGCCCGAACATGTTTAGAAGTGCATGACCTTACAGAAGGTGCAATCAATCTTTTTCAAAGGAACAATGAAGGCAAGGACAACACAAAATGTGGACAATTTTGATGTTAGAATTGTACAACTCTAACTAGTCATATATACTTAAGATTAAAGATGCACACACATCATGTTAACGAAACTAGTATTAGAAATATGCAAATAATACATTAAAAAGGGACATGATAAACAAGAATAAAAGGTTTTGATGTTTTTATAGATGGATAGATAGTAGGTGATGGGGCTAAGTTTTGGGAAGACACTTGGATTGGAACAACACCTCTTGCTGTTCAATTCTGGGATTTGTACCTCATTTGTATGGAAAAAGATGCCACTATCTAGTCAGTGTGGGATGGTGTTGGCCTCAAACTTACTTTTAGGAGATCTTTCTCTCCCCTGATGTTGGAAAAGTGGTATGAACTAGTTGAAATAGCCAATAGCATTGTTTTCGCTGTTGACTCGGATGCTCTGATTTGGCAGCTTGAAAAAAAATGGTGTTTACTCCGCTAGTTCTCTTTACAAAATTATTAACTTTAGGGGGTGCAATCAATTTACATTCCTGCTGTGTGAAAATGGGTTGTCCCTTCAAAGATTCATATGTTTCCCTGGTTTTTAGCTTGCAAAAAACTAATGACCATAGATAACTTGCTGAAAAGGCACATTGACAAAGGCAGTGACTGTCTGTTATGTGTCTGTGATGAAAACATTCCTCATTTGTTCTTTTATTGTGTTGTCTCCTTCAATATATGGCCCGTTGTGCAGGATTTCTTTGGGATACCAGTAGGCACCAGTTATGAGTCAATAGCAAGACTGTGGGTTGCTAACAAGAAACATCTAATTTTAAACATTGTCTATGTTGTTGTTCTTTGGTGTATCTGGAAAGATAGAAACTTCATGATTTTTGACAATCTGTCTTGGATTGATATCAAACAGGTCTGGTGGAGAGTGTTGAGAACTCTCACGTCATGGATGGTCCTGTTACCAACACAAGTGAAGGAACTGGTAGAGACCTTTATTGCTTTCCTAGTGGAATTCCTCAAGTCGCCACTTTTGATTCAGGGTGGCCGAAGGCTGCCTGGCCTAACAACGGCCGGTCCATGAGAATTCCCCTCCTTTTGTAGGCAATGAGAATGTTGTCCCTGATCTTGGAGTCCTCCGCCTTTCTGAAGACGATGAGCCCGCTTCACCTACCAGCGGCAAGCTTGCGGGGAAGCACTCCATTCTGAGCCCCGCGTTAGTCTTCAGAGCTGGTGTGTGGTCTCCCTCCCCTATTGCTGCACCTTTGAAGAGGATCAAGAAGGTGGCGTCGATAGTCGTGATGGAGGACACCCTAAGCATAGTAGTGTAGATCTAAGATTTTTCCTGCCTGCCTGCAGTGCTTTTATGTTGGGTGATTTCTGAAACGCATTAGACTTGCTTCGCATGGTGTAATAATGGAACACGGGGGGGGGGGGGGGGGGAGAGCCCCATTGATCTTCTAAAAAAGGTTTTGGTGTTGTAGACAAATTTATCTTGTATTTTTAAACTCACGTCAACCATTGTGAGCAACACTAACAAAACATAAATTTAAAGAAGGAACATCAAAATAAAAAATGCAACAAAAAACATGTGGAATCTTAGATTTAGAAATGTGAAACTTAACCTAGTTGCATCATCCTATCTTAGAGTTGAACATACCAATTTGTGCAAGTGTGGTAATTGAAACGTGGAGGCGGTGCACCCAAAAGTATGCAGATTTTTTTCCCGAAAATCAAACAATTGGGTGCTTGAATAGGGATTATGTTTTTTTAATGGCGACGCCAAAGAAAAATCAATAATAATAGCAGGGAAAATGCAACAACATAGAAATACACCCAACAATACCTCCAATTTCCTCGCAAAATAACCCTCTCCAATTCATGTGCCTCCATTCAAAAGCCAATCTCGCCTGTGGCACTGGCTGGCAAACCAGTGCCCACGCGGCCGCTCGCGTGGGGTGGCCCCGAGCAATGCTACAATAACCAGTTGGCAAAGTGTGATTGGGAGTAGGGTGAAGGAGGGGCCCACCCTCCCTAGAATTCAGGGGGAGGGAATGTGGTGAAGGAAAGTTACGTAAGAGTTTGTAACTTGTTCGTAGGTGTAGTATTATTCGAGCGGGCCTTCCAGTGCACAAGTTCACTCGGTCAGGCTCCATTAGCTCGCACATTCACCAATTTGATTATAACAGCCGCTGACCACACCATTTGACCGTTGACTTGAACCGCTGAACAAGAACATTGACTTTTCTAAAAAAAATATCATAAATTTTAAAAATCTTGAAATTAGAAAAAAACATGAGTCTAAAAAATTTCACGAATATGAAAAATGTTCGCGGATTTCAGAAGTTCATAGATTTGAAAAAATAATAAATTTGAAAATATTCGCAGTATTGAAAAAATGTTCACCAAACTTGAAAAAAGTTCATGAATTTGCACAAAAACCACTGAGTTTAAGAAAGTTGACACATTTGATAAAAGTCCAAGCATTTGAGAAAGGTAGTGAATTTAAAAATATTTGGAGATTTGAAAAAACTTCACGGATTTGAAAACAACTATGAATTTTAAAAAAATGTTCATGAGTTTGGAAATGTTCAAAAATTTGGAAGAAGTTCACAATGTTAAAACATTGCTAAATAAAAAATAAAACAAAACAAAATGAAAAGAAAAAGAAGAAAAAAGAAAAGATAAAAAAACTGATTTTTTTTGTCTCTTTTAGGGTAAAGCGCTGATTTTATTACTTTGTCTGGAAACCTAAGAAAACCGCGAAACAAACTAGAGTAGTGATGTAAACCAGAGTCGTCGGTGCAGCAAGCCTTCATCCTCCTGGGTACCGAGCGAAAGCTTCGTGACGATGGCGCCTGCAGGCGTCATTACCCCTTCCTGGAGGCGTCGTAGCAGTCCTGGTCCTTGTCGTGCACATGGATCCTTCCATCCTCGGTGGGTGAGCTGCTATGGAGCTTGTCTTGTGCCACCTGCTTCTAATTGAGATGGTCATGTGGTGTCGCCTTCTTTGCTCGGTTCTCCATCCCCTTCCGGTGAACTCCGCTGTCGTGGGCTTGAGTCTCTGGGGCGCAATTTACTCCGTCGCTAAAGACTTTTGGATGACGCCTTCCTCGTGTTTGATTGGTTCCTGCTGTCCACTTGCCGTTTCCTTGGCGCATTAGGTGGAGGGTGCGTTGATCTAGTTTGGCCCCTTGGCATGGTCGTGCTCCCAAAGTTCCCGGCTTTGGTTGTGACACGGCCTTTCATGCTCAGTGTTCTGCATCTCCGCCACTTGTGGCATGAGGTTGGGCTAGGCGTGTGTTTGCTGCGTGTTGGAGGGCTGAGCACCCCTTGTGTTCTGCTCCTACCACACCTTGTGTGATGCCTCATCTTCTCTCTATGTTTGTTCTGTCGTACCTATCAATGAAAAGATACACAAGCTTTGCGTATTCGCGAAATTTTTTTAAATCGGTCCTGTTTAAACTCACTTATCGGTCTAACAGTTCAATAATAAAATCAGGAAAAAATGAACTATGAAGCTAATAAACCCGGAGTTCGCTCCCCATGTGGACTCCCAAAACCAGTAAGGCGAAGCTATGATGAGCCGGCCCATTTATCCCGCAGCGAACACTCTCCCAATGTGCGCTGCGTATGAATAACACATGCATCCCCGACCGCACCGCGGCACCGTAAAAAGCCCGTCAGTTTAGCATTTTTGGTCACCCACCCACAGCGGGCCAAATTCACTGTTTTGACCCTTTGCACGTCTTTTAGCCGCATTTGACCCCTTCGGCGAATTTTTTTGGATCTGACCCTTTTCCTACCGCCACCCGAGCTGGCGGTAGGGTAGAACGTGCTACCGCCATAGCCTGTGGCGGTAGGGACCGGGTCAACATAGACGGCGCCGTCTGTCGCGCTGACATGGATAAGTGGCTACCGCCAGAGCCGCTGGCGGTAGGATGTTCTCGGCTACCGCCAGAGTGGGTGGCGGTAGGATGCCGAACAGGCTTTCCTCTGCGTGTGGCTGCGGGCGGGCCCACCCACCCACCAGCCTGTTTCTTCCTCCTCCCCTCATCGCGAACAGAGGCGAGCGGCGCCTCTCTCCTCCTCCCGATCCCCTCCCTCGATCTCCCTCTTCCCTCCACCATTTTTGCGGATCTTTGGGGCAAATCGAAGAGGCAGGTAAGCTCCTCCATTCCCTCCAATCACTTTTCGCAATGATTTTGTATTTTAGAAGCTATTTTTGGCACTAGGTGCAACCTAGGTTTTGATGTTGATTTTTTAATGATGTTTTAGTTGTTTAGTAGCATATGATTTAGTAGTAGGCTTATGTAAGGATGTGTGGGTGAAAGCATTGCAAGATATGTGAGGATATGTTGGTGAATGCAAAAATGTTGGTCCATTTTTTTTGTTATGTAAGAATTGTATGAATTTGTGAGGATGAATTTGTTGCAAAGATGTTGGTGAATGCAAAGATGAAGGCATTGCAAAATTCGTAGATGGTTAATGCATTGCAAAATTGTGAGGATGAATTTGTTGAAAAATAGCTAGGTGGTTAATGCATAGTGTGAAAAATTGTGTATTTCATATAGTTCCAAATGTTGTGATGGAGAATGCATATTAATTGTATGGTATTTTCATATTTTGTAGTTTATAATTGAAGATGTATGGATATATTTTTTTTATTCATATGTATAGACGATGTTGACTAATAAGTGAAAAAATTATATATGTTAGGATGGCTGAGGATGAGGACAATGGGCGTTTGTATACGGGGCTTGACCTTGCTTTTGACAAGGATCATCGTGCCCGTGCTATCGAGCGTGGAGAGGTAACAATTTTGACAGACTTGCTTTTGACATTTTCATGCTTTTGTTTTTTAAATGAAGCTTCTGACATATTTCTTCATTTTTTACAGAAACTTGCTGTGGTGCGATTTAGGAGCCACACGTCGGCAAACCCGATGGTATTGACGTGCGCTACGAGCCGTAATTTGAGCGTGCCGGGCTCCTACCGTTTGTTCTTCAGTTCAAGCGCGTGCCGCCGTCGATGTGCCATTCATCTCTCATCGCCCTGGTTGATCGTTGGCGGCCGGAGACACACAACTTTCATCTCCCTTGTGGCGAGATGACGGTTACGTTGGAGGACTTTGCCATGATAACTGTTCTTCCCATTGATGGCAAGGCTCTCACCGGACGAGTGGACAACAAGAACTGGTGTGCGAGGGTTACCGCTCTCATCGGTGACTGCTCTCCCTCTCTTGCTGACCGCAAGAAGACTGACAACAGGACAAACGGCGTCCCATTCCCTTGGCTCCAGGAACATAGGTCAGGATGCCCTGCAGATGCCAATGAGGAGACCGTGGAGCAGTATGCTCGAGCATACGTGTGGCACCTCCTATCACAGGTGGTATTTGGAGACTGCTCTGGAGACATTGCTCCTTGGATGTTTCTTGACTTCTTGGCCGACTGGGACGAGAAGTACAGCTGGGGGTCTACTGGGCTCGCCTACTTATACCGTCAGGTAACAAGTTATGCAAATATTCATTAAGCATGGTAGTATGTTTTCATGAATTCCTACAAAGAGCACTCCTTCAACTCTTATAAATTTCATTTTAGGATCATACAAGACATCCAGTCCAGAATTATATGCTAGTACATTTTACTAGATGAACTTTTATAAAAAATCTTAGGAGGATGTAAACCAGCAGTAGTCCTAGCTACAGGCCAAGTGTGTGAAAAATAGAATTGTACTACATATTCTTCTTATTTTTTTGCGAATAGAATTGTACTGCCTACAACCATTCAACATTTTGATTGTTAGTTTTCAAAGGAAATCACAGTTTTATTTCTCGCCCGTGCTAGACTATGACAAGTCCTTTGAAGAAATAAGAAGAAAGAAATCACAGTTTGATTGTTGGTTTGTAGCTCGACGTCACATGTAGGAAAACCACCAAGAAGCCATGCATGGGCGGATGTATTTGGGGCCTCTCGGTCTGGATGTGGGAGCGTTTGCAGGTTGGGCGTCCTGAAAAGCATCCTTCACCACACGTGTGGGTAGGCCTTGATGAAGAAGAAGATGTTTTTTGACTCCCCACCGTTGCATTCTCTTGGGACAGGGTTAGAATTTTTGGAAGCAAGAACAAGTCTTTGTACAAGAACTTTATCAACGAGATGGACAGCCTCACATATTGTCAGGTATACCGATTCAATATTTTCTCTAAGCTTTCATCAAATGCATTGGACGAACTAATAGCTCTTTCACAGGTTAACTGGAGGCCTTACGAGGTAAATAGGGGTTTCACATTGAACCAGATGTGCACTAGGGACGCCCATCTTTGGCGGATCAGGTGCCCTCTCATATGCATTTATGCTGTCGAGTGGCATCTACCACATCGAGTGGCCATGCAATTTGGTATGAGGCAACGCACCCCACCGGAGCCAGCAAGCACGGGTGGACTTGAGCTTCACAAGTGAGTTACCTAACCGAGGCTATGTTAACCAACAATACAAGGTTTCAAATTGTTTCTTATGCTTTGTTGTTGTCGTTCTTTGCAGTCAGAACCGAAAGAATAATCAGAATGTGGTTGAGTGGGGACAACACCATGCTAGGTATGTCGAGATGTGGATGCAGAGGCTCAGTTCTAGAGAGACGGATATGACTTTGGTGGACATGAGGGATTACAAAGAAACTTATCTAAAGTGGTATGACAATGGGAGGCGATTTCGGGTGCGTTTGAGGCCAAGGTGGACCGACGCAGATCTCGCAGATCATGATGCAAACAATGAATCAGACAATGAGTACGACGCCATAGTGAGAAGTACACAAGGTTCTCACAGAGAGTATGCGCCCTTGACTGATAGAGTGGTAAGTCTTGTGAATCTATTTGGAGAGTGGATTCATATTATCTTGATTGTGCAAACTTTTGAGCTTATGTTGAATTTTCAGACCTTTGAGCTCAATAGAAGTATCATCGAAGGCTCGAATGCACTAATCCATAACCCCGGGACTCCGGAGTCGGATGCTACCTTGAGGGAAACGGTGAAAGTAAGCACTTGAAGTCCTTACTCTCTTTTTACTTCACAAATCTTTTTACTTCACAAGTCCTTACTCTGTTGCATTAAAAATGTTTGTATCTTTGTTATTGTTGTTGCTGCAGCGTTTCATGAAACGTTGCCGGAAGCTAGTCACCATTCTTGGATGCGCAAGCCCGGGTGCCGTAGATGTGCATGCTCCGAGCACATCGATGGTGCAGGCAAGTGGAGCCGCCGCTTCTTCTAGCCACGCCGGTGCTACTACTAGCCACGCCGGTGCTTCTTCTAGCCACGCCGGTGCTACTACTAGCCACACCAGTGGTGGCAGCGACTCCGGTGAATCTGAGGAGGAAGAGGAGGTGGACTTGCAGGACGACGAAGCCCCGAAAGAGATGAACATGTCACAAATGATGGATGCACCACCGGCCTCCTAAGCAAAAAGGGTTGCTCACCCTCATGACGATCCATTCAGCCCATCACCATTCCAAAAGCCACTTCCTCGCCGCTGCAAGAAGACCATGAATGAGGGGTGCTCTAAGAGAGGAAGAAAGTGATGTTGAACTAGTGTTTGGGCATGTTAAACTAGTGTTTGGCCATGTTGAACTATCATGAGCTTTTAGTTTGCTTTGGACTTGAGGACTTATATTTCAAGTGTTATGTTGGACTTGAGGACATATATTTCAAGTGTTATGTTGGACTTGTTTCTACTATTTGTGCTCTAATTATTACATATTATGAACTTCTATATTCTGCTGTGAAAACTGGTGCATATATGCTGTTGTTTGCTCCGAAAAACTGTCAAAACTGATGTTTACATGTGTGTTCTGTTGCTGGGGTGACGGCAGGACCCTACCGCCATAGTCTCTGGCGGTAGGACTGCGTACCCTACCGCCAGAGACTATGGCGGTAGGGTCCTGCCCTCACCTCAGCCACTGGAAAAGGATAAGGTACCCCCACCCCCCCACACCCACCCATTCAACATCTTTCTTCCCCGAGCTGATCTTCTCTTTTTCACCTCCCTCCCCATTGAAGCCCTCCCAAATCCATCTTCATTCTTTGAGATTTGTCCGGTGGATCCGGACTATTTTCATCTTTGAAGGTATCTCTACCACCCCTCTCATTTTTGTTGGTTGGAATCATCTCATTTGGTTGCATTGTTCACTTTGTTGCAAACCCTAGTTTTAGTCATTTTGTGTTAAATCAACTATCAAGTTGATTTGTAAGGTTATATATGTGCTTACTATAGTGCCAAGTTAGTGGATCTGACACTTCATAGTAGAAACTAGGGTTGTGGTTAGGGTTAGTGCTTAGGGTTATGCTTATGACTTAAGTTGACTATAATAATGATGCCTTTGGTTTTTTGGTGTGAGAAGACCAAATGTGGAGTGGGGCTGTGCTAGGGTTAGTGGTTAAGGTTATGCTTATGACTTAAGTTGACGATAATAATGATGCCTTTGGTTTTTTGGTGTGAGAAGACCAAATGTGGGGTGGGGCTGTGCTAGGGTTAGTGGTTAAGGTTATGCTTACGATGACCGTTATAGTTACCCCTCGACTTGTAGGATGGGACCGATCATCTTCTTTGAGACTTTCGCGGAGGCGGCGGCAAAGCGTGAACGCGAAGTCATTGAGGAAAAGATGAAGCTGTGGGTCGAAGCCGTCGATGCGTTGAATGCGGCTTGTAGTGACTTTTCAAAGTACTATGTGACCGAGTGTGACGATGACCAAGTTGAGTTCTATGAAGCTAAACAGAAAAACATAAGCAAGCTCAAGAAGGAAGAGAAATTTCATAGACGTGCTCTTGCAAGGCAAATTGCATTGTGCGGTGCAAGGGATGAAGTGCATGAGATGGACTTGAAAAACCCCGACCAGATCATTGACTGGCTAGTTAGGCAACCATCTTCGCCGATAGCTAGTCGGGCTTCTCGTTGGGCTTGGGTCCGTGAAAGAAATGATGTCATTTGTTGCAACCCGGGGCCGTACGACAAAGATGTCGTGTTGATGGACGAATAGAGGGTGTTGAAACACATGATGTTGTAGTGTCATTTGGACTATAATGACATGTACCCTTATCATTTATGTAACCTATGTCATTTGAATTTCTACTTATGTTATGTAAGCCTAGTCATTTGAATTCGATCTTATGTTATGTACCTTATGTCATTTGAACCAGTGAGAACTTTGTGTCTTAGGTAATTCTAAATAAGTTATGCTTTGTGTTTGTCTTATATCATTTGATTTAAGTTTTGGTTTGTTCCATTCCATGTAGCATGGAAAACATGACCCCGACGGTGCAGATAGCATATGAGAAGTGTGAAGGAGAACGACGCCGTAGGATGCTGAGGGAGCTTCAAAAATGGATTAAGAGTTGTGAAGAGGCAAACACGGCTATGAGTGATTTCAACAAGTATGTGTTCTGTGAGTTCCCTGAAGAGCTCGAGAGAGAAAAATGGAAGATAGTTAATGAGTTGCAGGAGAAGGAAGATGAGTGTAGATGGACTTTGGCAATGGAGATAGGGTTCTCCGTAAGCATTGATGAATTCGAGGAGGTGGACATGGCAAAGCCTGGGCAGATCATTGGATGGGTAATCAAACAAGGAGTGTCAGAGAATCCAACCCGACATGCTCGATGGGCCTGGTTCCGCGAGGAATCCATTGGGCGGGTTGTGCCGAGTATGAACCGAAGCCTAATCCAAAGCGTGTGGCACAAATCGAACGTATTAAGGCGATTAGGGCCTACTTTTCGGCTTATTAGGGGCTCCTTTCCGGGTAGATGTTGATTGAATATTCGGCATTTGAACCAATGCTCTAAGCCAGTTAAATTTGGTAGATGGAACTTGATGTAATGAACTTGATGTTGTGATGTTATTTATGCATTTCCGTTAATTTTTCATTTTCCGGCACGAGACTATTTTATGCCACTATGTATGTTGAACTTTAGTGTTGAACTATTTGTAACTGAATTATTGTCACACAAATGTTGAACAATTTATGACTGAAATATTGTCAGGTATATAGCAATGTTGTTTGTTTAGTTATCCACTTTGTCTAACATGTTGTTTGGTTTTTGTTTTGTAGGGATTTCGGCCCTACCGCCGGCGTCTGTGGCGGTAGGGTGTGGACACCTACCGCCAGAGACAGTGGCGGTAGGGTGTGGAACTCGCGCAGACGACCAGACACTTGTCTGATGAGGCGCGACAGGATCGACCCCTACCGCCAGAGACGGTGGCGGTACGGTATGGAGGCCTACCGCCATTGTCTGTGGCGGTAGGGGTCGATCCTGTCACGCCCCAACAGACAGTGTCTGGTCGCCCGCGTGAGTTCCACACCCTACCGCCACTGTCTCTGGCGGTAGGTGTCCACACCCTACCGCCGCAGACACCGGCGGTAGGGCCAAAATCCCTACAAAACAAAAACCAAACAACATGTTAGACAAAGTGGATAACTAAACAAATAACATTGCTATATACCTGACAATATTTCAGTCACAAATTGTTCAACATTTGTCTGACAATAATTCAGTTACAAATAGTTCAACACTAAAGTTCAACATACATAGTGGCATAAAATAGTCTCAAGCATCGCAACATCATAAAGTATCCGACATACGAAATACCATCGAATAGTCTCGGACATGCAACTTCAATAGATGCATCACAAGATCACTAAGGAAACATGGGCCCTTTTCCCTTCTTGTAATGTGCCTCATCCTCCTCTTGTGCATCATGAGCCCTTGCAAGCTTTCTTGCCCTCTCTTCTTCATGAGCAGCCTTCTCTTTGCGTGCCCTCTCCTGCTCGCGTTTCTTTCGTTCCATCTTCTCCTTCTGACGACGCTCTTCATCCAAGCCTCTTTGAAATGCTTCTTCGAACAGCCGTTGCCTCCTAAGACAATCTCGATATTGATCCTTTTTAACATCCTCTGGAACATCTTGATCTATCCATGTGAAGTACTTGCAAAGAGGAGGCGGTGACTGCATAGGATAAACAAATTTATTGTTAGCATTATGAGTTGAAGTTGGACAAAATTTGAGATTACTCTTTGACCATACCGGTGGTACGTCATAGGCGTTTGTTGGAATAGCCCGATCATGTGCATAGTTGGGACACACAAAAAATCTTCTCCCTTCCGTCCATGACTTCTTGCGGTCGGTGGACACCTTCACCTTACAGCCATCTCCACACCAACATGATGGGGTTTTCATATCTTTTTCCTTCACCTCGTCCAGTTTGGCGTTCTCCCACTTGTTCGGCATGTCTTCATGGTCAGCACACGGCGGCCTCGTCATGGAACCGGATGAAGCCATGCCTACAAAAATAAGAGTGGTTGTTAGTGAAAGATATCAACATAATAAATAGAGGAAGTGATATAAGAGTGATTACAAAAAACAACAAGTACCATTCATATTATTTCAACCATCCGGATTAAGCAAAACGTCAATAGGCCTTCCTCTATCGATCCTCCTCATCCTAGTAAGACCGGAAGCACGACCACCTCCACCGGCACCTCTAAGACTCGCCCGTCCTCCACGCCCACCAATAGTAGTCCCACCTCGTGCACTACCTCTAAGACTAGTCCGTCCTCCACGGCCACCACTCCTACCTCCTCATGTGCCACCGAAACCTCCTCTACGGACACCCATTTGGCTAGAGCTCGTGTTGGCATCGGTCCTTGGTTTTTTGGTGCATCTCCTAACATTGTGTCCCAGATCGTCACATTGTCCACAGTTGTTGATGTCCGGTGGCTCCATGAAATGACTGCTACCAAATTGTTTCATTCCGGTGTATCCAGCTAGATCGTCCATGTCACTCCTAAACCTCTTCTTTCTTCTTCTTCCCTTTGTAGGCACCATGAGTTCAGGGTCAGGCACGATATGTGGGCCATCATACTTAGGCCACTGTGACTGGTCAAGGAAAGGATGAAATCGAGGCGCCCATGTCAACTTCATGGCTTCCAATGTGAACTCCTGCAACCGCACGGTCCTCCCATCAGAAACATGCAAGTTTCTCGCCTTGGCCGCCATCATCAAATGCGAGCACGACCAGTGATACTTATGAGGCCTCTCACACTGACACCACCGGTTCTTGAGGCGCACCTCATACGCAAAACCGCCGTAAGCCACACCGTCTCGTGTTGTGCCACCTGGCTCGTCCACTTGGTAGATCATTTCTTTGTCGTTGAATCTAATGATTTGTTGATACGAGGACTTGCCTGCTTGAAACCTCAACCAATCATCAACCTTGTCGGGATACTCTTTTTTCTCACCTATCCATTTGGCGGTGGTTTGGGAATGCCTAAGAAAATACTCGTTCAGCTTGAAGAAGGTGTATTTCAGTATTGCAGTCATCGGCAAAGAACGGACGCCCTTAGGCACATTGTTGAAGCATTCAACCATGTTGCTCGTCATGTCACCGTATCTCCAACCTCCTTCATCGTAAGAGCGTGACCACTTATGCTTCTCCCCATAATTCCTTTCCAAGAATGCTCTTCCCCCTTTGTTCTTTGCCAACGCCTTGAAGAGTTTATCATAACGGATTTTGAATGCATCGATGGTGAATGCCACACAAACATGGGTAAGGTCTTTGCAAAACTCCTTGCTCTTGCATGCCCGGTAAAAGTTCGCCACGAAATGCCTCATGCACCATTGGTGATGAAGCTTTGGAAGCCCAAGAATAACAACTTCTATGGCCTTGAGAATGCCATGGTGCCGGTCCCATATGATGCATACCTCCCTCTTCCCAATCACCTTGGTCCTCACATGCCCCATGAACCACTCCCAATTGTCGTCATGCTCGAAAGAAACTAAAGCAAAGGCCACCGGCAACACATTATCATTGGACGAATGAGCCATTGCCACCATTAGTGTGCCCTTGTATTTGCCGGTCAAGAAAGTGCCATCTATAGACAACACCGGACGACAATGCTTAAATGCCTCGATGCATTGCCCAAAACTCCAGAAGGCACGATGAAACACTCCGTCAATGTCCTCAACCCCATGCCGCATGCATGGGTTCTTATGTGCAATGGCTCCCAACATCCTCGGAAGAATATTGTATGCAGCCGCATAATCACCATGCAACATCCTAATAGCATTTGCCTTGGCCTTCCATACCTTCCCATAATTGACCTTGTATCCGTACATTTTTTCAACAATACTCATGAGAAACTTCACCTTCACGGTTGGGTCATGGGATATCTCATTCAATAATTTGTAGCCGAGAAACTCTGACGTGAGTTGACGGTGGCCCTTGCTTCGGTCAGCTTTGTCTGGCGGTATGCACTCGTGAGTAGCTACACAACTTTTCAACTCCCATTGCCTCGTTTCATGAATTTTTCTTCGACGAACCTTCCATGGGCAACCTTCTTTGTCACACTTCACGGTGTAACGCACCTCTTGGTTCGAATGACCAACAACAAATGGCCTATGGTTCCGAATGGCGTAGTCACTCAACCACATCTTGAACTCTTGGAAGCACCCAAACTTGATGCCTTTTTCAAATGAGCATTCTCGTCCTCACCCTTCGGCCTTGGATCGCCGACTCTCGGGCACGGTGTTGGTTCAACCAACCCCAGTCTCATGCCACCATCAACAATGGCATGCTCGGCATGGCTAAGATCACGAAACAATGGGGGTCCTCTATCCTCGCCGTGCACCTCCTTGAAGAATTGATTTTCTTGCACCGTGAATCCATCCTCGTCCAATTCTTCCTCAGGACCCTCGTCATCCGAGCCATAACCACACATACGGTTATAGGGGAGGCTACGATCCATGTCTTGTTGATGGACAATGACATCCAAGTTACCTATTGGATTGTAATGAATCTCTTCTTCTTTCGCATAAGCATCATCATCATCATGACCAATATCGTCATCATCAACATGAGCCATAGCATGAATCTTCGGGTCTTGAATTAATATGGCTCTATCATTCATCTCCGCTTCATTTGATTGACTACTTGGTGGTTGGCTATAAGAATTGGGGACATACACCTCAACCCTACCATCATGTATTGGGAAGGAGGCATGCCGGTTCAAGTCAATTTGTAGCAGAGGAGCATCAACCTTGGTGGCAAATAATTCAAGTGAGTTGTCTTGTGATTGCTCTACTTTACCATTGTACACCTTCCAATGCAATTCCGAGGTGATAGGCATACTCTTCAACCGAGACTTCACCCCCACTCCAACATCATACCTTCCAATAAGTTTAACCTCATCATTTGGGTCCATCCAATGTAACACACTTCTAACTTTCACAACTACATCCTCATAGGTTGGGCTATACTCAAATACCATGTGTTCTTCCCCTTCATCGCCATTGCCATTCATAAATGTCTCCTTATCCAAATAATGAAGATTCACGAGACTACCCATCTAAATAAATTTTAGAAAATGTCAACGATAGGCGGCAACATAATATAGGTCAATATCCACTGTGCATCCCATGGATCGATCAAAGTTCTATGCAATACATTCAAGCAACAAAACAAATAACAACTAAAGAACAAAATATCATGGCTTAACCCTAACAACTAAATAATGACTTTGCTTAACACTAACCCTAGCCCTAGAAATAACCAAAATAATAACCATAGATCTAGCTACAAACAACAAAGTTAGCACACTACACATGGTCAATCACACATATACAACCCTAGATCTAGATCTACCATCCGTCAAATCCATTGATTTCACACAAAAAGGAGCACAACTAGGGTTTGCATAAAAGTAATCAATGCCATCAAATAAGTTGATTCCAACCAACCAAAAAGAAGAGAGTGGGTGAGGTACCTTGAGTGATGAAAATGGCCTCAATCCACCGGAGAAAACTCAAGCAATGGAGATGAATTTGATGGAGCCAAGGATGGGGGAGAGAGAGGGGGGAGAGGGGCTGAGCTCGGGGAAGAAAGGATTTGAGGGCAAATGGGTGGCTTGTGGGGCCCACCAAAACCCCCAGCCATTGGTTTTGTGCATTCAGCACCCTACCGCCACTGTCTCTGGTGGTAGGCCGCCAAACCCTACGGCCATTGACTACGGCGGTAGCCACTTATCCATGTCAGCTACGTTGACGGAGCCATTTACTTTGACCGCTACCCTACCACCACAGACTATGGCGGTAGCACGTTCTACCCTACCGCCAGCTCGGGTGGCGATAGGAAAAGGGTCAGATCCGAAAAAAATTCACGGAAAGGGTCAGATTCGGCTAAAAGACACAAAAGGGTCAAAACAGTGAATTCGGACCCCACAGCGCAACCAACCAGCAGTTCCTTCTGGATTTGTCGCGATAAGATCCCTTCGCGCATCAATGATCCCTTCGATCGGTCGCCACCACCGCATCGACCGCGACCATACGGCGAGCCGCGCCCACAGCGCCACCACCGGAGTGCCCCACATGCGGGCATCCCGTGGAAATTCGCCGCACCGGCGAGGGCGACGCGGGCCTCGCCCTCACTGATTAGAGCCCGCGAATTTATTCCGACGACTTGACGACCTCCGAGCTAACGTAGCGACACCACATGGAAAGATCTCGATGCCGCGCCGCACCGCCGAGGGAACAGAAAAATCTGGCCCGATCATCGGGATGCTCCTGGCCACTCGCTCGCCTCAATCATACAGAGCTTCATTCAAGGCACCCGATATTTTTTCCTCGCTGCTGCTGCCCATGTGCTGCTGCTTATAAGAGCGAGGCTGTGCAGGAGGAGGCTAAGCTCTGTCCAGACCTCAGAGTGCGCGTGTTGAGAGCGGGGTACAGTGTACAGGCCAGCTGAGGATCGAGCGGGTGGG